>JBBBDQ010001153.1:4087500-4687500 GCA_037127315.1 Ascarosepion bandense
CAATAAATTTATTTTTAAGCGTAATTCCTTCAGCTCCCAGTAGTGCAAATATTTCATTCTGTTTTGTCCTCTTTCTTACCTATTCTTAAACTTTGCCAACGTGACCCTTGACAAGTGTTGGCCGAAAGGTTCCTCGGGTTGGGTTATATTAAAATGACGTCCTCACTTTTTAGAGCTATTAGTAACTTCTGTGGGTACAATTCCCTTTTCATATATATATATATATATATATATATATACTAGCAGTATAGCCCGGTTTTGCTCGGGTGTAATGAAACCTTTAAAACTAATCCATGGTCCTGGAGCTCAGACTCAGCCTAAAGAATTTTTGTGTGAAGTTTGTTGAGAATCGGATAAAAATTGTGGATTTGTATAAAGGACATACAGACAGATAAACAGACACACACACAAACATCTTGCCTTCCCTGATAGAGCACTCTGGAAGAATAGTAGACTGTGATAAACAGTAGCTACTCTGGCGTGTACACATCGCTCATTCAGTAAAAATGATTTAGAGCATTCTAGCTATAGTGTAATAGCCCAAATAATCCCAAACATATCACTCTCTTATATCGTAGCCAAATGCACTTCAACTACCAACTAGACAAAAATATCATAAAAAACTCATAAACACTAATATCTCTCCGACAGACCCTAACAAATAAATTAAATTTATCATATATTACGCTAAATCCACAACATCCAACTCAATCGTCCACAACGACTCCTACCCCACCGTTAGCGATTTGCAAAAAACAATATAGTATATAAATTCAAATGCCCCTTTCGAGAATGTATCTCTAACAAACTAAATAATACCTACATTGGACATACTACTAACTCGCTTTCGCGGAGGCTTACATTCCACTGAAGTGAAAGTTCTAACATATACCGACATTTAAAACACCACGGCTATCACCACACACTTCTTAGGAAAACACTTGTTGAAAATACATATATACTTAGACAAGAAAATAATAAATGAAAACTTAAAATTCTAGAAGCTATCTACATCAAACAGTTTAAACCTAGCCTAAATAAAATAAATTTCGACACCTCCACTAACATACTTCAATGCCTATAATCGACGGGAGAGGTCATAGTTATTATACTTACCATTATACAAAAACCCACTACCACCATTCCTTCTCGACCTGCGGCCATGTGCGACGCAAAAAAATGAACCTGTTTAATTTTCTCTGTATAACTGTTTTTTTTTGTTTTGTTTTTTTAATCATTTCACCCCGGGCAAGGCGTAAATGCCACTGATGTGCTGAGGGAAACATAACTGAAAGAAAATTAATTAGAGGAGGGAGAAGAGGATTACAAACCAATTAGAAAGAAGGAATAGACAAATGAAAATGCAGGTGTGATGACAGTTGCAAGGGGGGAGGGAAAGGGAAGGATATACGGGGTGGGGGGAGAGCTAGAAGGGCGAGAGAAGAAGCTGAAGGAGTAGAATTGTCGTCTGCATTTGGCTAACCTAACTGTGAATGGGTGGGACCCAGTTGCCATTCTGGTTGCACGAGTAAATACCTGTTTAGGATGCACCAGTAACTTAAGTTCGTCTGAGCAGAAGCCATGAAAGTAATTATAGAACTGACAAAGGGAGGCCACATTTCGTCGGTGGGGAAGTGGCTGTAGTCGAGCCTCCAAGTCAGCACCTATCACGTTACTAACTCTCCTTTGGAGCCTGTCGAGAACACTGAGGTGAGCGGCAGGGGCGCCTGACCATAAATGGCAGCAGTACTTCATGCAGGGTTGAATGGTAGACTTGTATATATGGATTCAGGCGGAAAGAACGTCCTTGATCGACACAGTGACCCAACTTTCTTAGCAGTAGATTTAGCTATGGATTCGATGTAGCGGTTCCATTTGAGATCAGAAGAGAGAGTAAGGCCGAGGAGGGGCAGTGTATTGCACTCAGGGAGAATCGCTTGCTTATGGGAGGCAGGAGAGGTTGCCTGTGATGGTTGACAGACAACGGCTTGGTCTTGGACGCATTGAAGTTGACAAGCCACTTCTTGCCCCAATTCACCACAGAGTGTAGATCCCGTTCAAGGTCAGCAGCGAGATTATGTCTGCCCGCCATGCCAGGTTTCTTACTGGTGCGGGAGTATATTGTGGTGTCATCTGCGTAGATGCCTACTTCGGACTTGATCTCATCTGGGAGGTCGTTGATGAAAATAAGGAAGAGCGTCGGGTCCAGGATAGAGCCCTGGGGGACACCGGCATTCGTGCTGTAGGATGAAGAGGCATGGCCATTCAAAACGACTTCATTTTGCGGTGGTTTAAAAAAGACTGGATTAGGTCAAGCAGGCGTCCGGTAATGCCGTAACTCCGTAGCTTGCAAAGGAGGCCAGAGTGCCCACTCTGTTAATAATTTAAATGTTCTATGTTCACTGTATATTAAATGTTCATCCTTTGATAATGGCTTATGTAAGCTGAAAGCTCAGACCTGATAAAAAAAATCAACAATTACTGCGATTTCTTGTCGTCTTTTCATGACAACACTATCAAGCTAATCAGATCATACGAAAGGATCTTACACTAAATATATAGACAGAACTTGTTTATATTATTCAATGAAACCTGTATTAATATATATATATATATATATTCTTAGATGATACTTAAAATGCCGCACGAGAATTTGATTAGAGGCTCCCCGAGTTACTTGATACATTTAATTTTACATGTAATTTTAATTTTTAGAAATTACAATTTTCTACTCTCCCGGATTTATGTTATTTAATGTACGAGTTGTCAACTTTGTATCTGTTCTACTGCTTCTGAGAAAGGGTAACAAAGATACTCTTCCATGACGCAATTAACACTCAAAAATCAAAATCAGGAATAAAAGTATATTGGAATTAAGTAAAAGAATATAAAAAACTGTTCATATCCTGGTATACCTGATATCAAGTATTTTGAAAATAAGCAATGTGAGTCGATATTCTAAGGCGATACTTAAGTTGAACAAGGATTCATTTAGTCATGTCATACTTATAAGATGAGAGTAGTTTTAAGTCCCCACCAAGTTTTATTCTGGTAATGGTTATTACAACTTATAATAAATTAAAACTTAACATGTACTTTTTCGTTTTTGATGTTTTATATAGAGATAAACCCAGTTCGACCCGTCGCCTGGTCCATACTTTGCCCTCTTCTTTTGAACTGGATTGCTTGCTTTTCTCTTGTTTCCTGTTTTGGGTGCAGTTTCCGGTTACCTTCTTCTGGGGCCTTAATAAGGGTGGTTGTCATTAACTTTTAGTGATATGACTAGATAGTGGGTACGACTTTTTATACTGAGGGTAGAGGGTTGGCAGTTTTCTGGTTTCCTCATCCCGACTGGTAGTTAGCAGTCGAAAACTTGAGTAGCGTCTAGAGAGGCTGCTATGATTCACAGTCACGTAATATTAAGAGTTTTGATGTGTCATGACCCGCATGAAAATGTGTCTCTGCTGCTAAACTATACTGAACTCTTCACCACTTTCGAGACAGAACATATTAACTTGACAACCGGCAGCTACTATTATTCTTGGCCATTGGAATGCTTTCCGGAAATTCTAGCTCTCTGTGAAACTAATCTGAATTTTTCAATCTCTTCGACTGTTCTTGGCTATCTTTTGTCTCTTTTCTAAGAAACTGGTTTCAACATGTATAACCTTACTGTCTGTATTCGGGATCATCTTCCACTGGCCAGGGAATCCTCTCGTGAGTCTCGGGTACTGTCGTTACATGTGTCTCCGACTTTTTCTACTGAACTCATTTCGCTATTTTTTCTTACTCTATAGTTCCTCTACTTCCATGATTGTTTCGTGTTAAATACAGTGTTTGATGTCATAGATAGAACCTTTTATTTACCCCCGTCTGCAAATGTCTTTGTGTTCGGAGACATCAATGCCCACCATGTCAAGTGGCGTAATCACTCTAATATCACTGACCTCACCGATATACAGACCTTGAAACGTCTCTATTACTCAATCTCTCACTCAAAGGTAGACTTCTCTACGCCTTTCCCAGTAATTCTGAGAGACACGCTTCTCTATTTAATATCTTCTTTAATTTCAGCGAAATCATGCTTTTCTCTGCAATTCTATGTTCTTGGTAACTGCGTTGGTGCCTATAACCTCATATTTACAGATTAACTTTCCGTTATCAACGCACTGATTGGGAATCATTTTTCGCGATGTTTCTTGTAATATTTCTACTCGTTTTGTTCATACGCTTGCCACCTGAATCTCTTCCTGTGTGAAATATGACATCAGAACTTTCGTTTCAGCACGAAAATACCAATTGTTACCTTTGTTCTCATCTGCCTGATCAGCCGCCATAGGTATCTCTTCTTCCGATTATACCAGACCGACAGGTATGATTGTAACAGACATCTCTTTGTCATTGCCCGTATTGTGCAAATGTACCCTCAAAAAAGCAAAGTCACTATTTTACTGAGAGAATGAGAAGCCGCAGGGACTCTCAAAAGTTTGAATTTCGATGTTGTTGGCGGCTCTGCAGGAATGCGCTGAACAATAACAAATCCTCAGTCCCTCCTCTCTTCAACCAACTTGAATTACTGACCTAGATTGCATTGATTGAAAGTTCTATTCCAACTTCATTTTCGCTTTATCTGTAAAACCTCTGTCAGGTTTCCCTCGCGTAGAAGGGAGGCTCTACTGAGTGATATGCGCATAACCCGTCATTGATTTCTGACATCATTTCTAAATTAGATTCTCACAAGTCAAGCGTCCTAAAGAAATGTGCTTTTGAACTAGTTCCTGTTCACTCAAACTTTACAATAAATGCCTCTCTGCGTCCTGCTTTCCAGCTTGGAAGCCCTCCTATATAGTTCCTGTTTTTAGAAACTATGAGAAACGTTTGCCACTTCAAATTATTGCCTTTTTAGTCTCATATCTAATTTCGGCAATAATCTAGTAACCTAGGCTTTAATCAATGCTACAAACATTTTCATGAAATTTGCTTGGATGAGCTTTTTTCTCTAGTGTCCTGTCTATATGAATTTAAACATGCTAGTAAATTGTCAACTAAGCCTTAATATTTTCCTGTTAAGCTATATGCAACCAAAACCTCTACTTCTTTTCTCCCTGACTACAATATTCAAAAAGTTCATGCAACGTCAATTCCCATTTTCTTTCTTCTTGAGCTCTGATTCTTTTTTGTTTTTCTTCAATCAATCTTTCCATCCTCTTTCATTTTAATTTTATGTAAACCCCTGTAATCTTACCTAGCTTGTGTGAAACGATTAATATATATATATATATATATATATATATATATATATATATATATATAATGTATGTATATTTTAATTTTATAATTTTATTGTTTCGTCTTATTCCGTATTGTATGACATTTACTTTTAGTGTATGTCGTCGTCTTTACTAGGGATTTCTTTATTATTTTTATAATTAATAGTATTATTATTATTACTATTACTAATATTTTATTATAAATTTATATAATTTTAATAATGTTTTATATATATTTTTATTAATATATTTATTTTTATTATTATTGTTTAGGATTATTTTATTTTTTATTATTATTAGTATTATACCTATTTTTATATATTATATTTTTTATGTTATTACTACATTTATAATATAATAATACACTAGTATTTATATTATATTTTGCATTAAAAAGTAAAATTTATCATTGATTTTTATGCCGTAGATACAACCGATTATTTTTAAACTACATGCAATGTTAAATTTCCATGTCATTTTTTTTTCCAAGAAAACAGAGGAATTGCAAGTCTGGGTAATACTCTCGCTTTCATTAACGTATATTAGTGATATATCTAGACCATAGACGCCATGTGTCGATCTAAGTCGTTAACTTTAACCGCCTTTCTTCTTATAGTTTTCGTTCTCTTTTTCTTTTTCTTTTTCCTTTCTATATTTTTCTTTTATTGTTTTGTTTTTTGAATGAGCGAGAAAATGTTTTTTGTAGATTGCCGTTACATATATCTATTCTCGATATTCTGGATGGTTTTAAACATAAACTGTTTTATGATCTGGGTCTGAGAAGCGGCTGCTTTGCGTAGTAAAAAATTTTTTTTCAAGATTATATATATATATGTTCAACGTAGCATATTTGACATAATTTCGAAAATCAATTCCCATTATTGACTAATCATGTAATGCTTTGACCATTGAACAAATGCACATTTACATTTATGCAAAAACACAAAAATCACAACGCAATATGTTCCCAGAAAATATTAAAAATATGTGACATTCAAGTCACATAAACCTGTTCCACAGTTAAGACATGGTCAAGAAGAAAAATTAACTGCGTACACAAAACATGCGTTGGGATAAATGTGCATAAAACAAAAGGTATTTTTAATATAGCTTAAAATTAATAATAATAATAATAATAATAATAATAATAATAATAATAATAATAATAATTTATGAAAAATGACATAATAATAATAATAATGTGCAAACACTATGGAAAATCTGCGAACATCACCCAGCATCGGTTACAGGAATAGAAGACGTCACCATTCTATGGGATTACACCATCTACACAGACAGAAAAATTGAAGCAAATAGGCCGGACATTATTGTTAAAAAACAGAAAAAAAACTTGCCTATTAATTGATATGGCTTGTCCAGTGGATTGTAACATAGCAACCAAGGAATTTGAAAAACTGTCAAAATGTAAAGACCTGGAAATTGAAATAGAAAAAATGTGAAAATTGAAAACAAGTATCGTGCTAGTGATAGTAGGTGCTTCTATAATGATAAAAAATCGGACCAAACAACACATTGAAAGAATCCCTAGAAACCCCCGCTTAAGAGATATACAAAAAAATTTCTTGTTAAATACAGCCCATACACTAAGGAGAACTTTGTCTATGTAAAGCTAAAGGTGTTAGTGGAAATAGAAACAAACATGAAATGGAGCCATAACTAAACACTATGACCTGCCTCAAGTCTTCCCGCAGACTTGGTTGGTAGTGCGACCATAGCAGAAATCGAAATATGATGAAAAATGACATAATAATAATAATAATAATAATAATAATAATAATAATAATAATAATAATTAGCAACAGCAACAGCAGGTGAGCGTAGAAATACTTGGGTTATTTTCTAGACGCGCCGTAGTCCGGTTAGCAGTTAGAGAGCCCCAGGTTTTCTAAGACGTTTCTGAAATTGTTGTTGCCACATACAAAATATAGTAAGAGAAGAATAACACTATAGAAACTAACTCATTTGTCCAATGATAAAAATTATTAATGAAATAATAAACTACTATTTATGTAGGTATGTCAAAACAGTTCAGATGGGGCGACCGGTGGAATGACGGTCAAGCACGGCAGATGTGGAGAGTAATGTCAGGTTCCTACTGGTCATTATACTGTTACTGATAAATCTCAGAATAATCAAATTAATCTTTCTTTTCGCAGTCAGGAAAACCTAATGAAGAAGGAAGTAGAAGAAGGCGTTTGGAGCAAAGAGAACAATAAAATTACCTTGAAATGACATATAGAAGCACTTTCTCTCAGAAACCGTAACTCTCATTGGAAAGAATTAGGAATGTTTAAGATCTCGGAAATCACTTTGATGGGACTGATTCGGAGGATACGAAAGAGTAAATGATTCACTGCTGGGTGATGGATACCATAGGGAAAAATTACCATGAACAAGAGAGTTTATGATGATTTGGTAGAGTTACATAAGGCCGAATTTGGCCAAATTGAAACTTCGACAGTTTTACAAACGAGGAATAATGTGAAGGCGCATAATGTGGTACAGGGTCCGATTACGTGTGTACCTAGATAAGTCAATTCTGTGAATAATACGTTAGTAAACGATAGAAAGGTTGATAACCGAGTCTACTTGAATATTTCTACAGATGTCTTGGATGATGAAATGGTTTCAGCTATGATTCGGTTCCGAGGGTTTTATTGGATTGTCCGCAAATACCCTTGGTAAAGATTTTAATCTGTCGCTTCTTTCTCTAGCTATGGGTTTAATAAGAGAACAGTTTATGTTCTAGAGCCTTGGCTGGATACAAATATACTGCAGAAAATAAATGTAACCAACTACGGTATAACCTTCTACCCAGTCAGTCATGTGTCTTTTGAGACATGATCGCCCAATCGTGTATCACGAATGGCACTTAACTGACTGATATGAAAAATGATGGGGCTTGTTCTGAAGCTTAATATGAATTACTGCATTTTATATAAAAGACAATTTGATGCTTGGGCAAATGTGCTTGTAAAGAGGATGTAGATTACTAAACATTGGAGAATGTGCATCTAGTGACAGAAGTCGTTGTAACTAATAAATTGTGAAAAGACATGCGGCAAAATAAAAAAATAAATTTAAAATAGAACAGCTGGGACAAATAGGAACTGAGGAAGCGGGTAGTGAGAGTAAATCGATAAATGTAAGAAGTAATACTGCTACATGATTAATTTGTGGACACCGTTATAGTAAGTTCAATGGATTAATTCACAAAAGACAAATTGAAACGTGAGGAAGAAAGCCTACTAGCAGTTGCCCGAGACCAAGCCAAGAATAGTATTTTTGTTTGGAACTGAGTGGATTTGGGCAATTGCAGGCTGTGTGCCATTAAGATGGAAAATTTCATTCATTTCATTAACGCTCATGAAGTTCTTGCGCAGAAAGATAACGATGAAGCGGTCTCTAATCTGCTTGAAGCCTATGTAGGAATTATAGACTTGAAATCAGAACTGATGCTATCACAAGCTAGAGAACGTAATCGAAAACGACAAAATTTAGTAGGATTCTAACATCCAAATAGACTGCGTCCTTGAGACAACAGAACTAAAGACTACCGACGTTGAAAAGAAACAAAAAGCCTTCTCAACGATGTATTTGTTCCTGGCAACTATAATATCAAAGTTAAAGAAACTGGCATGTTCAAAAACTAAACTGACCTTCGGATTAGAGTGGCTAGAATTTGGAACGTTCAGGCGACTATTGTCTTTGTGGGGAGGATTTATACAACACAATTTAAAGTCCTATATTTAGAAACATCAAATAAAACTTAGTATCCTATCGCTTTCGACACCTGAAAAACATTCGATGAAGGAGAACAAACATAATACAAAAGCTTCGAAAACTGTGCGACAGAAATAATAATAATAATAATAATAATAATAATAATAATAATAATAATTTTTAAAAGTGCGCACATGACACGCATTTGGACCCCCTTCAGACGTTTGATATCACGACAATACAGTGTCCGTGTTTCTCAAGTGAGGAGAACCACCGCCATAAAGACTATGATTTTTATTCTTATAATGAATCCGTGATTACTGAAGACCCGTTGCCAGAGCGTTCCGTACACAGTATGAGTCAGTTTCAAACGTTTTTCAAGGTTTCTTTCGCAGGTGACATTATTCGAGATGATGCTGACAAGTTAGGGAAATTTATCGACAACCTCTACCCGATGTTTGTTGAGGTTGATGTAGATGTTCGGTGTTGGTTGTTCGGGGCCGGTTGGATGAGGTAATCCGTCTTTTTGTCCTTAACCTGAATCTCGAAGCGTTTGTATGCCTTGTTATACAGGTTTGTTGATCTCTGATGGTTAATGGCAGTCTGATTCACAGTTATATTGTCATCAGCATACTAAAATTCTCGTACATGAGTGGTGATAGTTTTGAGTAAGAACAAGGTTGTTGAAGAGTCGAATTTGAATCGTTTATCAGTTCTAGTGCGGCCAGATTGGATCGGGTTGATCATGGCGGCGATGTACAGGAGAAGACGAACAGACCTAACACGCAGCCATGCTTAAGGACACTGAGGATAGGAAACGATTTCAAGATGACATTGTTAAGGATCGCTCGACTTTTTATTCAGTCGTGGATCAGAGACACGAAGCGATAGCCAAAATCATTTATGTAATTAAAGTGTAATTCATTTAAGGCAAGTATTCAATTTCTTATAGCTGCGTCATGGGATCGAAGCATTCAAGATTTAAACAGAGATTGGTTTATTTGCACACACACACACACACACACACACACACACACACACACACACACACACACACACACACATATATATATATATATATACATATATTATTGAAATTCTTTAATCCAAAACGGAAAAGCAGCAAGGTAAATCCCAAGAACCTGATCCTAATTAATATTAAAAGTTTTAATATTAAAAGATGATACAGGAGGAGGCTTAATGTAATTAAAATTACAGAGCTAATATAAAGTAAAATAAATTTTCAAAATTCAAAAATGTTGAATGAACATTTCGACATAAAATCCCTAAGAGAGATTTTACATCTCCTCAGCAACGTCCGTCTTTCAAAATGGAAATAAAAATAAGAATAAAAAGAGAGAGAGAGAAAAAAAAGGGAGAAAAAAATAAAAATAAAAATAAAAAATAAAAATGACGGTTAAGATTTGAGAAATTTACGTTACAAAAAAATCCGGAAGTAATTCATGTCTAATTTTAGATTTTATCTTTTAGATAGAGTTGTAAGTGAAGAAATGGAAAATGGCTTACAACGGAAAGGGGCTAGGGGTGGTGTTAAATTGAGAATAGGGTTAAACAAAATGGAAAGGGAAGTAGGGAGGTAAGAAAACTAGAGACAAGGAAAGAGAAGAATAGAAAGGAAAAAAGGGGAGAAAAAAGAAAAAAGGAAAAAATTTCATATTAGAAACGCTCGATACGTGTCAAAACAAAAATAACCTTATACATGGGTGAAAGCATTAGAAAAAAGAGACTTTTAGAAAAAGCATATTTATGGGAAAAGTAGATAAATAATTAAAATAATTTTTTAAAATTAATCTGATTAAAGATACCTCTAGGTATCGATAAACTAAATAAAATAAAATAAAATAAAATAAAAATAAGAATAATGATTAAAAAATATAAATTAGAAAAAAAAATTTAATTAATTTAAAAAAAATTTTTATATAATAATTTATAAAGATTATAACGTGAAAAAGATATATTTACTAACAGAGGAAAACGGGGGTTAAATTAGTAACTTTTTTCAAAAAGTAGACAAACAAAGGAGACTGGGAGAGGAAGGTAGAGGGTTTAAATAGTATTTAAAGTTAAATTAATTTATCAAAAACCATTAAATTTATATATAACATCCTAAAAATTAAAAAATTGGAATTTAAAATTTAAGTGTTCACAAAATACGCTTTATGACGGCACTTACTAATGAATTCCTTTCTAAAATTCAGGAGTAGGTGCTGGTGAGGGTACTTTAATATTAGAATCTTTTCTGGTAGACACAGACAGAACCTATTACGGAAATTCCTCGGAATACGGGCTGAACCTATTAATTTCTATCTAATTACAAGGTCCAACTCTTCTTCCTTCATTTTCCAGAATCTCCGTGAAAGGGCTGTCTGGTATTTTTGACCCGGGTTCGAAAATGAATATCTGTGGTTGTAAAATCTCAGCTTAAAAGGTCCCGCGGACATGCCAATATAAGTCCGGTAATTATTTTTTGTTGTTTGATGGAGAAATATGGGCTTCATAAATTACCTGGGTAGAGTTACATTTGCCCTTCACCGGGCAGGCGTCCACAGAGCTACAATTGCAATCGTTCAAAATTCCGGACCCAGAGTCAGTATTACGTAAATTCATTAGACTATGTCTATTATGGGAATTTATGATATTGTCCATATTTGGGTACCAGAATAGCTGATTTTTAGTGTGTACCTATTACAAATTTTTCGTAAAGGATTATTGTTATTAAAATGTTTGTCTATTAATTTGAGAAAAAAATTACCAATATTGATATTAGTTAGTTTACAATAAGGTGGGTTAAACCAAATTATCTTCCTTTTTCTACAGATTCTTTTATTTTTATTTTTTAGTTTTTGGTGATTCGGGGTCTATTGTAGATTTTTTATACGTTGATTAAGAATTGCTGAGAATCTGTTTGTTTGGGAGTTCCTTTTTTGCTTCGTTTTTCAAACAGATTTTGACAGGACAATATTATTACAATATTTTATTGACTTGAACGATGTTACCTGACCATTATACTTCGTTTTAAACTAATATAAGGCATCGTGAGGAAGCATTCTATATTGACTTCAGTTATTTATATTACCTCTCAGCATTTTTTGGGTTAAGGTCTGTAAAGAAAAGGAAATCTGTAATATGTATGTGTTTCAGCCAAATAAAACCTTTGACGGCAACAGGTAGTCTCTTGTTTTCCTGATCTTTCCAACATTGTCGTCGTCTTCTTCTTCATCGTCGTCGTCTTCTTCGTCTTTGTCTTATCGCCCAAACACTTCGTCAACCGACTAAGTTCGTACTTCTTCAAATCGCCGCCTTTCTTCGATGTATGCCTTTTCTAGGCTGCTTATTTGCATACAAATTACAACGGGCGGCTCGTATGTCGACATGACTGCCGCTCATTTGCATACCTGGTAAAACCGCGCGTCTTCGCACCGGAACAAGCCGTTAGATCACCCAGCTGACCACCAGATCCTTAATGATTCATTAATTTATTTTAATATTATTGTTATAAAACATTTTATAAAATACACGATTTACCGGAAAGTACTTACTGATTATGGTACAGAATTTCTGTCTTGTTTTGGTTTTTACTTGTAGATTGAACGGAGGTCGGGGTGAATGAACTTCATCTTCCCTTTTCTGTTTACCTTTTTATTAATTGAAAGCGGTTTGACATTTCAAAATGTTAATGTTTATATATGACTCTCTCCCTGCCACGTTGACTGTTAAATGTGATTTATTGTCAAAACTATATTCAGACGTTGAGTTAATGATCTAGCCCATGTTCAATAAATATGTCTCTTCTCAATAATCTAACTGTGGTGGTTCGATATAACATTGACAAATCGTAACACATTTTTTCTTTCCTGCATGGTTCCACATTTTAATTAAGTTTCAATTAAGTATCGAAATTTAATTTAATATCTAACATGAAACACGGATGAAATTAATTTCCTGTAGAAAATGAGTTATTTAAGGCTAATACTACAATCTAAATAGGATTAAATTGAACAATCTTTTGATTTACGGGTGAAACCCGAGCAGCTTTGGTTTTATTTGTTATCGTGCACGTACATATCGTGTAGTACAGCTGTCAACTTCTCCAAGCAATATATGAGCATCTCGGACTAACACATGAAAATTATCAAACATTGCCGTAAGTCAGTGCTGTATTATAGCAACATTATGTGGGTGAAGAAGGATACTAAAGAGATGTGTGTTTCGAAAAATCACTGGGTTCGTTTGACGGTGCAAAGGTTTGTGAGCTTGTAGGACGGTTTCATATTTATTGAAAATAAACCCGGTGAGAAAACTGATAGCATTTGAAAAAGCTTTTAAGATTATTTAAAGAATTGTGTTTTAACATTACTGTTGATAGAGATTAAAATACTGTTGAATAACCGATGTTAAATTAAATCTCAACAACTGGACAGTAGAACCGTACAACATCAAATGTTGTTACAAAAGGTTTGATAAAGTTCAGCAGAGGATGAAACGCGTCGGGTAAGATAAATTTTCGTTTTCTTTTTATTATACACGCATACACATATACAAAACCTGTTTATATATATATATATATATATATATATATATATATATATATATATATATATATATGTCTGTACGTGCGTGCGAGTCAAATCGTTTTTTTTTTTTTTTTTGTCTATGACACCGAAAGTAAGGCTCAGTTTTCGCAGGGCAAGACACTTAAGAAAGCACGTGAGAGAATGAGTTGAAGCAATGTGTAGAGTCTGTTTTCTTTGAAATAAAGAACATTGTTCAATGTGAGAATTCTCCAGGTAATGAACAAGAAGTAATGGCATGACATCTTGTAGCGTTTTTGGAATGCTGTTAATCGGAAACGAATGGAATTGCATGCTTCCGTTGAGTGGCACTTTCACAATGATAACGCACGTAACCACTCAGCATAGATTGGGCAGCAGTTCTTGGCTAAGAGCCTTCCCTAGGTTCAACAACCATTATAATCCCTAGATCTCGCTCTTTATGTTAATTTTCTCTTTCGAAATTCCCAATATAAAAAATAATGATCGATAACAAAACTATCTTACACTAAGAAAGTAACAATAAATCCTTTAGGCAATATGCATTAAAAAACTTAACCTGTCAATTAATAGAAGCAGCTGTGAATATCCTACTGCGATGATTGGGGATAAGATTTCTTCTTATATTTTAGTTCCAATATTTTACTGCCTTGTCGCAGCTAGGGTAACAATAATGGTAAAATTACAGAATTTCACTGAACACCTAGAAAATAATTTTCATTGTAAGACCAGGTAATTTATTTTGTCCCTGTAAGCCGCATATTTTGTTTCTAGTAATACGCAAATTAATACATCCTAGTGAAAGTGCGCATTATATTGTTAGTTAGCTTAGTGTGGAAAGGGACTTAGATAAAATTATTCAAAGTGAATAAGAAAGAGCTTAAAGTATGTTGTGGGAGATGAATTGGAGTTATTACGATAGAAAATAAAATACTGAAGGATTGCAATCATTCTCCTTAAAAGCGTAGATATCCGCTCTCTACACAGCAGCAAAAAGAGCCAATTGGGGGCAACGCTCTTTAGTGTTATTTTGCTTAGTTCTTTAATGTTTCTGCTATTTAATGGATACTTGTCAACGTTTGTACCACTAACAGAAATGTGCAGCGTGCAGAAAATTTTTTTTATTTAACTCTCTCTCTCTCTCTCTCTCTCTCTCTCTCACCAATGCTTTTGAACACTGAAAAACTGTGACCTTGCTACTATGCATCATCACAATTTAACACTATATATAAGTAAACTTCGCTCTGTGTCTTTCACAACGACACCCAAAATCTACGCGGATGATCGATATTAGATCATTTCAGCCCTGTCTCACGTTATGCTTGATTGATCAAAAAGCCGTTTTGAGTTGAAAGTCTCCGAAATCCGCTACATCGATAATCAAAACAGAATTGGCAGCCACAATAAGAAAAATAAATCTTTGTGAAGTCAACAATAAGGTGTTTATATATATATACGTTATGTTCCGTACAGTATTCTTGCATGCAGACAATTACAATTCTAACACACGGCTTCTATAGGATGTAACACTTTATCTAATTTGGTTGGTCTGTCACCAGGCTAAAGACGAAGGTTTATTTTTAAGGCAGGCTGTCACGCGTTTTGACTCGATCCATACCGGTCTAACTCTAAACTCTCACTCTGGAACTAACTCAAATGTCGATGCAACTGTATGTCGAATCTGTCTCGTGTGTCATGTCTGCGTCGGATCTCTCTGGTCTGCACACACTGCCTTTCTATTCTACGCGAGTCTCTATTTTGACTACGTTCTCTCCAGTTTGGTTTCCTGACTGTGTCTCTTCAAGTCTGTCGATTTTTCCGCTTTATGTTGAATCTTTCTCTCCAGCAGAGGATGATCTCCTCGGACCCAGGAGTCGACGAATGTTAGCTGAGCCCACGCTGAATCTTCAAGTGTGACCGGTCTAACCCAAACTCCATGTCTGAAAACCAACTGACTTGCTTATAATAAGCCTCGCATTCAGTGGTGGTGGGTGTGACGCACTGTAGGTACGCTAACATTTCTAAATGACAAATCAGGAATCCTCTTTTTGGTCACCTGATCAACAGCGGCTCCTTCTTTCCTGTGTGGATACCTCTCACTACTGCCGAGGGGCGTGGAACGTTTCTCAGGATTTCCCGAAATCCCACCGGAGCCGTTTTCATCATTGGTCATTTGATCAACCTCGTCTGCTTCTCTCCTATATGAAGGGCCCTTACCAGTGCCCGAGAAGCGTGGTCCTGCCCAAACGGCTAAACCTAATTATCGCTTCAAAATTTCTTTCCTATCGAACCTTGGTGTGTGGACGTTTTTCACACCTGCGTTTTATTAATACAAAACCTCTGCCAACAAGTGACAAAAAAATGAAAATAATCTCTCGACACGAGACCTTTTTAATTATTTAGGTATTCTCGCTTTGTATACAACCATTTTAAGAAATTACCTAGGTGCGGTTAAAAAAAAGAAAAAAGAAAAGAAAAATCATCGTATGTCTTCTTTTTTAATAATCAAATCATAGTCAGTTGTCATTTCAGCAATGGCCGTTAAATTTTCACAATAGGCAAGAGACTCCCTTTTTGCAATAATGATTATCCTGAATTTGGTGATAAGAAATCATACAGAAGTTTTATTTTTCTGATTGAATTTTGTCCCCAGTATCCAAGAGTCGTAAAAAACTTTATCCCGAGTGTTTGTTCGTTTTCGATGTTCGTTTATATTCTTATCGGGTGGTTCTTTTAAAATATCTTTCACCTAGCTTCTAGCGGATGAAGAAGAAAAAAATTAAGAAATCAATTATTATCTTTTCGCTCTTTTTTCTCTCATTTTCAGCACCAGAAATAGTGTTACATGTATATATTCCTACAAAAAGTAAATCAAAATAAAACCAGGAATTGTCGCTAAAAATATAATTACAAACATAACTAACTTCATACAAAATTATTCAGTTATAAATATGTGAAAAGATTCTGGAGATACGATTAAATAGTTTAATAGCATTAAAAACAAAGATAAGGAGACCTGCATCCAATTTATCATCAATGATTTCTATCCCACCATATAAAAAATTCTATTGTTGGATAGATTGAATTTCGTGAAGAACTCTGTTAAAATACGTATGAAGAATCCAAAGTTATATTGGCCTTTAGTACATCATTGTTATCTAATAATAATACTACTTAGATAAAAAGCCACGGTGATTACTTTGATGTCTCCATGGGCGCATTTCCGCCAAATTTAGTGGGAATTTTCATTCTAAACACCCTTAATAAAATAGTTGACTCCAAACAATTCCATCTACATAGGAATGACAGAATCTTGTTATTATGTTACCTAGAATACTGTAAATTATACCAGACCAAGTAAAATACAAATAGAAAAAGATGAGTAATATGATTGAACAACACTTTCTGTCAGCTATCTAATATTAATATCGGTTAACATTTTCTGAATTTGATCAGCAACATTTTAACCAGACCAACCCACTAAGTAAGATTTTAAATAGAAAAACAGTAAAAATTAGCTATTCTTGTACAAAAAACATTAATACAATCATCAACTTATATAATAATATTACACGAATTAACTTTGTAGCAATCAACAAATAGATAATACACCCTGCTGTAACTGTCGAGTCAAAAAACAAATATCTAGTTGGAGGTATATGCAAATTCGAAAAAGTCATTATTAAGCAACCATTTTTCCTAGTGAACACAGAAATTTAAAAAAAGTGAACATAGCAATTTCCGCCGGACCCTGGAAACGTCGTCTATATAATCATAATTAATCTTTCTCTAAACTCCACCTAAAATATCAAACCGCTCTATCTAAACATTTATGGAAATGGAAAGACAGGAATGACTTTATATAGATTAAATATAAGATTATAAGTAAATCTCATACCACCAACAGCTGTAGAAATAGATGTAATTGATGCTTAGACAAAAAATTAGAATTATCAAATTCATAGAAACTAGACAATTACTGAACTAGAAAAATGAAATCATTTTGAAATGCCGTCATGAAATAAATTTAAACGATCTATTAAATAGAACTTTAAATATACCCCATTCCATCATGCTTGCGGGTTCATTCCCATTTTGTATTGATCATTTGTTATAGGCTTTAATGTATTGAAGAAATGAAAGTGGAAATCTGCTATGTAATAGGTTTATATGCCAGTATTTGAGTACAACTACTTTATTTTATGTATGGAACTAAAATCATCATTTCTTTTTTGTTGATCTGTATACTCATAGATATATATTTTGGCACACAAATTTAAATAATCCTACTATATCACACCTGTGGCTTCCCTATTTGTGTAAATTATTCTTTGATAATTCTTGCGATTTGAATAAAATGTGGTTATGATCTATGTATTTGATATATTTGTCTGCATATATGTATAACTACTTTGTATTATGTATGTATTTTAATATAAACCCTCTTTTTACGTGTATATATAGGTACATCTATGTATATGTACGTTGGCATTAATATTGTATTTTCGATGTAATTGAAGGTATCTTTCTTTATAGAGCAATATACTCAAATATATGTGTGTTGATATTGGAATCCAAAAGATATATACCAGTATATGTATATAACTAATTTGTATTATGTATGTAATTTGATACAGCCCCGCCTTTTTGTGTGTGTATAGGTTGATATTTATGTATATGCGTTTTGGCATTATTCTTGTATATGCACGCATAAATCTGATCTTCATGGGTGGGTACTTCGATGTGGAAAGGAGAAAGTGTGTATAAATAAGAAAATTATTTGTAAATGTAGAATATTTTATGTTTATGTATATACATATATATGTATATAAATCCATGCTTGTGCATATGTATGTATATATGTGTCTGTGTGTAAGTATGTATATATATGCGTAGTTTGTGCGTATATGTAAGGTTTATTCGTATACTTGCGTAAATATGTGTCAGTATTAGTGTTATGTCGTGAGTAAGAATAAATAACTCAACAACAGGAATAGGTTAATTGTTGTATTCCGTGAAAATAGTATTTACAAAGGTTATTAGTAACCAATACAAGAATAAAGGTTAACCGTCTCCACCGTCGTAAGACGTAGTATGAGCAATGGGTACTTCCGGGTCGTCACCGGAAGTCTACGACTGACTTGTCGATAGGCTGCTCGCCACACTCGTCCTACGTAGATGCCACCATTACTTTACATAGTAATGGAATAGTCCATAATAGTCCTGCCGAATAGGCGCGGGCGTCCCAACAATTAGTTATACGCGAATATGTCCGGTTTTCGTAGGTGTACATCTGAGTGTGTAAGCACAATATTTATATGTGGATATGGATGGAAATGTGTATATGTGTGTGTATGTACGTACATGCATAGGCACATCTGTATGTACATATGTATATATGTATGTGCGTATGCGTAGGTATGTTCATATGTGGGGATATATATATATTCGTGTGCATATGAGTGGGCGTGTAATAGATCTAGGGTTACTCATTCTGCTTAATGAACTTTTTCGCCCCTAGACTTGGTGACCCTTACAAGATAAGGCTAAAGATTTCTATTCATGTTACTTGATTTTTATTTTGATTAATTTTTGTTTTTTATATATATTCAGTGTAAACCGAATAAAACGTGGCCTGATGAAATGAACTAATTAGTTCATTGAAATGGATTATAACTTATAACCAATTAAGATGACGTGTTGAGTTTTCCTTCATATATATATATACATATATATATATAGAGAGAGAGAGAGAGAAAGAGAGCGTATAGACAGACAGACAGACAGACAGACAGTAATGGTTACTTTTACGAAAACGTCATCGTCAAACTGGATTTGATTTTTGGCTGGAGTTTCTACAGATATTCCCTTAGTACTTCGAGAAAAACATAAAATAATTCTTCCAACACTCAGTCCCACCTCTAGATTCATATTCATATCATCCGTGGGGGACGGTGGAAAGATTAAACGAGTAAAAACTTGGGAAAACCGCTTTCCTATATATATTATTTTGCAATTCAAGGTTATTTTTGACTTATACATAGTTAAAACTTTGTAAACCTCAGTCACTTTTTTTCTTTCTTTTTTTTAATTGGAGTAGATAGTTCCTACTATCGCCCGGTCTCACACTCCACCCCCTTCTTTTGAATGAGTTTAGAGGTGATCGCCTTGTTTCTTGTTTAGGAAGGGGTTCCCGGTTCATCCCCCTTCTCCGGTCTTAGTGTTAGTTCAGCTGGAAGCTGTTTGCAGTTACGGAGTATGGTGGCAACGTCTTTACATTCTGAGGGTACCGGGTTGGCAGCTTCCTGGTTGCTGCTTCCGACTGGTAGTTAGGAGCACGAACTCATGCGTAGCGTCTTGAGAGGCTGCTCTGATCAACAGTTGAATAATACCGGGGTTCTTGTAGTGCCATATCGCGCATGGACGGGCGTCCCTGCATGAACGTTCGGTGGGCAACCCCGAGGCCACATTATGTTGTAGGCCGCGCCAGTCTCCATCCTTTACATGTTGCAAACGACTGAACGACTGATTCTATTCTAAGACCTCTCCTTAACTGAATCACTATGGAAAAAAGCAAACATAATAGCAAAACTAAACCAGCTCATTTGAAAACACCCAAACCTGTCTGCAGCTCTTTCACTAACATACGCGACATCCGCACCAACTTCCTCAGCGTAGATTCTTTCCTCCATAATAACTCACCAGATATATTAGCCCTATGTGAAACTAATCTTAACCCTTCTATCCCCTCATCTGAGTTCTGCGTTCCTGGCTACCTTCCCCTCTTCAGGAAGGACTCCAATGTTCATATGCATGGGCTTGGTGTCTATGTTAGCGAACACCTTCCCTTAGCTAGGGTGTCATCTTTTGAATCCCCATATCATTCTTTCATGTGCTTCCGCCTCTCACTTCTCAGCTCGATTAGCTATCTCTTCTTTCTATACCGCTCTCCTTACTCCCCTGACTGTTCGTTACTTGACATCATTTCTGACAATATTGACAAAGCCATGTCTTCCCATCCCTCTGCCCATGTATTCGTGTTTGGTGGCTTTAACGCCCACCACACCAAGTGGCTGAAGAACGCTGTCACCGCCTAACCCTCACCGACCCTGCTGGTGTCCACACCATGAACCTTTCAATTACAAAATCCCTTACGCAAGTAGTGGACTTCCCACGCGTTTCTCCGACAACCCTAACGGAAGGGACTCACTTCTAGACCTCTGCTTCACTTCCATCCCAGACTCTTGCACTACCAGACAACTCTGCCCACTCGGAAACTCTGACCACACTGTAGTGTCCGTCAATATTTCACTCCACTCCCGCCTGACACATGATACCCAGACAAGAATATCCTAGTGCTATCAAAGAGCCGACTGGGATTCGTTCCGAGACGTCCTCTGTGACATCCCTTGGAACAAAGTTTTTAGTCTTCCCATCGAAGAATGTGCATCCCAGGTCTCCTCCTGGGTTAAGGCTGGCATCGATGCCTTCATCCCTGCTAGGAAATTCCAGCTTAAATCTCATTCGTCTCCATGGTTCTCACCAGCTTGCTCGGCTGCCATTGCCCACCGGAATCATTTCTTCCGACTCTATCGTAACTACGCGTCGGACCAAAACAGGCGCCTTTTCACTTCAGCTCGTAATAAGTGTAAAAGGATACTTAACGAAGCTAAGATGTTGTTTGCTGCCAGAATGAAGCAACGCATAGCATGCTCTAAATTCAGCGCTAAAGACTACTGGCGACTCTGTAAAAGAGTACTTAACAAGAGTAAGTCCACAATACCCCCGCTAATCAACAAATTTGAGGTCCTCACCTCCCCAGCAGATAAGGCTGAATGCTTTGCCCGCAGATTCTCGAATAATTCGAGTCTGGACTCATCTGGAGTTTTTACACACGACTTCTCACCTAGAACCGAGGCACAACTGAATGATGTCCACATTACACCTTCGCTCGTTTCTAAGATAATCTTAAAACTTCACCCTCACAAAGCGAGCGGTGGTGACGGAATCCCAACCATAGTCTTAAAGAAATGTGCCACTGAACTCTCCTCTGTCCTTTCTAAGCTCTACAACCTCTGCCTATCTGCTTCCTGCTTTCCTGCCTGTTGGAAATCTTCCTCTGTAGTTTCTATATTTAAAAACACTGGAGAACCCTCTGACCCTGCAAATTACCGCCCTATCAGCATTCTTCCGATCTTTGGCAAAGTGTTCGAAGCCATTATCAACGCTGAGGTGGTTCAGCATCTCACAGCACACAGGCTCCTCTCGGACAAGCAATATGGTCTACTGCTGATATGCTAACGACCATCACCGAGTACATATACCAGGCACTCGACAGGAATGGCGAAGCCCGAACCGTTGCATTGGATCTATCTAAGGCGTTCGACAGAGTTTGGCATGCTGGCCTTCTATGTAAACTGCGGAGCTATGGTATAACTGGACATTTGTTTGAATTAAGCCAGCCATTCCTCTCTAACCGCACAATGAAGGTGGTATTAAACGGACATGCCTCCCAGAACTACCATACAAACGCAGGTGTCCCTCAAGGCTCCATCTTAGGTCCTATACTCTTCCTGATATACATTAATGATCTCCCTGATTCCATAAGAGCCCAAATAGGTTTGTACGCCGATGACACCACAATTTACTCTCGCCTCCTACAAAAGTCTGCTGTAGGCGTCAAAGCTAACCTCGCAGCCGAGATTGAAAAAGACCTCCAATCCATATTGGACTGGAGTAAGAAATGGCTAGTAAATTTTAATGCGTCTAAAACGAAGCTACTCTCAATTAACCATCATCGACAATCTCACCTACCTCCCATTAGCATGGACCAGGCTTGCCTCCCAGAGAGTAAAACACTACGCCTCCTTGGTCTCACACTTTCAGTGGACCTCAAATGGAATGACTATATCGAATCCATTGCTAAATCCGCTGCTATGAAAGTCGGTTCTCTGTGTAGGGGCCGGAAGTTTTTTCCGTCTAAATCTATCCTGCATATATATAAATCTACCATCAGGCCGTGCATTGAATACTGCTGCCATATCTGGTCGGGTGCCCCTGCTATTCTCCTCGGGCTTCTCGATAAGGTTCAGAGGAGGGTCTGTAATGTGATAGATACCGACTTGGCAGGCCGCCTGCAGTCTCTCTCCCACCGGCGAGACGTGGCTTCTCTGTCTCTTCTATAAATATTTTCACGGCTTCTGCTCCGATGAACTTAGATCACTGGTGCCCCCTAAATACGAATTTGCACGAGATACTAGATTAGCAACTAGATCCCACCCTTTTACAGTAAAACCGATAAAATGCAACCGCAACTTCTACTTCAACAGTTTCTTTCCTCGCACTTCCCGACTGTGAAATTCCCTTCCACACGATTGCTTCCCCGACGGATACAATCTCCAGAAGTTTAAATGTAAGGTCAATAGACACCTCCTAACACACTAACCTACTCCCATTCCTCCTGACATTCCCTATGTCTAACCACTCCTCTTTACCTTCCCCTATGTAGCCCCATGCGCAATAGTGGCAGTGGAATGCCTTCTTGGGGTGAGATGATTAAAAAAAAATACCACCAAAACACATGTAAGGACTCTTTAATTATATTATGTACATTATTAGCAACTGCAGACATTATATATATATATATATATATATATATATATATATATATATATATATATATATATATATATATATAATGGCATGCTTCTAATTGGAGTTTTATAACAGAAATATATTTTCTTTTCCCTACAAATGAGTTGTCATGTTTCGGTGCATAATATACAGTACCTCATCAGGAGATATAACTGATACGGTGCTGGATATAATTCACCGAAACACGACAGCTCTTGTGCAGCAAAATTGCTTTATTTATAATTTATTATTAAAATAAAAATACTATTACAACAAATATTGCTCTAGTACGTATCAAACACTGTTAAAAAGTAAATGCTACGAACTGTGAGTTGTTATTCCAAAGCTCTTAATACTACTACTATTAATATATATATATATAAACATTCCATTATATAAATATATATGTGGAAGTACAGGTGTCGTCTCTATCTCTCTCAGTCTCTTTCTTTTTCTGTTTCACTCTGTTTCTATCTCTCATTTTATCATCCGTGTCAGAATGCAGGTAATCATGGATCTCCACAGCTTTCTGTTTTTTCTTTTCTCACTGATACTTTCTCCTTTATCTCTTTATTGCTTTTGCCACCAGCCTTTTGCATAATTGGTGTCAGAATATATTACTTGTTGTTCTTCTCTGCTTCTTTACACCGTAATGATGAGACTATTACATAGCAGTTATTAGCAAAACAGCAGAAATAGTGTTTTTATTCTTTTCATCTTTTTAATTTTGGAAGAGGGCAGTTGATATGTACATTAAGTGAACTGATTATGCGGCTAACAACTTTCGGCTGCTGCTACCTTAGCAGATAATTAAGTGAAAGTGTTTTGTCTAAATTGTTAATAACTAGATGTCTTTTACGCTGATGTCGAAGAACAATAACAAAAGAAAAATAATGTAGGGTTAGGGTTAGGGTTAGGGTTAGGGTTGGGGTTAGCTAGTAGAAATTGAAATAATTTCTATAAAGACATTGAAGAACCTGGCAGAAACTAATTGTGAATGTAGCAAGAGAACTGGATCAAATTTGTATTAAGCCGCGAAGTGTCCCAAACTGAGACGAAAACCATTTTTTCATACAGCATGAATGGATTGAATTGTTTTGTGTTTCCCAATTTTCAAAATGCTTGATACAAAAAATGCTGTAATTATTATAATGAAATACTTCTAAGGAATAATCTTTAGGTAAGGGTCTACGTCAGCATCTGCGTTTCGAACATAGCCTCATTTGAGCATCAATCACGGTCGCAACATTTCTCAACAATTCGAAATAATGAAAATATTGAAAAGTCCATAATGCGATCTAATGAGGAACGTCACTGGACCATTGATATTTGGGATTACTTCGTTTGACTTGTATAAAATTAATCATTGTTTTTCTTTTTAATAAAAAAAGCACTTTTAACATTTTTCAGTGATCTTTCTTAAATCTTACAAAAGATTGACAAAAAATCACCAGACATTTAGGCAAATAATGCATTAGAATCAATCTGCTGCTGTATCAGTGTTGAGAAGGATGTTTAGAGTTCAGGAATATAGAACGTTAACAAAAGACTCTGAACTGGAACACTGATCAACTGGAGAAAAAATTGAAAAATATATCTAGGGAAAACTGCATAACCTTTTCCAAAAATTAGAGATAAAACATTCCACTGGTTGATATGATTTAGAAAGATTAATAAGTTATGAAACTGGTTTCATATGAGGAGACAGTGTTTAAACACTTGCCTTTCTCTTGTTATTTACAAGAACACGTATATAAAGCACTCTTTGTCGATCGAACTGTATTTATTATCAACCAGTCTAACTTACTTTATCCATAACCCAGTGCTGATACATTCTGAATGTTTATATACATACCAAGATCAGCTTTGTATGGTACAAATCTACAAATATGAAGCACCCCATAAAGTTCAAAGTCACGCCCCATAATACTGGGTCACTAAAAATTAACATGCGCTGAGGTTGCCACTAATCTTTCTTTTCTTGCTCGTTTGTTTTTAGACAAACAGTCGGTTGCTTTCATTATGCATTAATACTTAATTTGTGAGTTAAGCTGTAGATAATTTCTCTAGCATTGGATAATCAGTGTAATAGGACAATTCCAATAGTTGGAAATGAACATACTTCATTCTTTTGCACCAGGTTATGGCATGTATGCGCAAGTTTATGTAATCCCCAACGTCTTATAAAAAGAGGCACTAACGTATCCCTTGAAACGTCAAATGAATTTCTTCATGAAAATGTGTGATTTTTTTATGAAAATTTTCAAGAGCAAAAGTTTACAAGATATCTGTCAAATGTCAACCCAAATGCAATCTCCTAGAAGAAATTTTCTTTTCTGTGCGATTTAAAAGAAAATCTTTAGTAATAACTGCTAAAACCTTGAAAACAAAATTACTGCAAAATATATCAGTGATCAAATTTTCTTATTTGATCGATCAATTGGAAAATTAAAGAGCCTTTTCTGGTGATTTTGCTTCATTCGAATATTCATACTCTTCCTACTAGCATCCGACTCAGAAGAGCTGGATGGCTAGGTTATTTCAGAGATGACACATTCTTCCAGTCTGTTTTCTTCAGGATTTTATTTGTTCTAGTCCCCCTTTGTCTTGTCAACGGATTCAACATTTTACAAAAAAATTATCGAATGAAAACTGAGGTCTTTCTTTGACGATTTAATAAACAATTCTGCTAAAAAAGAATGTATATTCGGCGGGGACCCGGAAAAAATGAGATGATTAGCTAAGGATGCGACCAATTTATATGCATCAACTGTTCCGTAAAAATTGCAGGAAATGATTGTATCAACTTAAGAAAAAGCAAGTTCACATTTATATAATAACGATTGGCGATGATCTGGGTAATTTGGACGAAGTTGTAAAAAATAGAATAAGGAGTTATATTTTAAAGAGTAAGACGAAATAATGTTAACTTTTTGACAGATGCAAGATTTTTATTATAAATATTGTTCAATAATTACTTTTCGTTGGAGTGTATTCTGCATGTATGCACGAATGCATTCTTTTACCTCACTGTAGGGCTATTGAAACATAACATATACTGCAACTACAACAGTTACTCTGTCTAGGGGAAGATAACTTGGCGAAATGTTTCTAAATATTCCAAGCAAAATAATAAGGACAACTGAAATATCTTTTAAAATATGTTTGTAATATCTGGTATGTTCAAATTCTTTTTAAATACAGGAGTCGCTGAATTTTTGTAAGCTTTTCTATATTGATGAGTAAATACAGTTTTTGTTTAATGACAATATTACTTGACCACTGAAAATTAATAGAAAATTTTTAAAAAAATGAAGATAATAAAACATTCTAATTAAATTTAAAAATATTAAAAAGTTCTTGTAAAATTCTTTATTCATCGAAATTTTTTCGGAGTTTAAAAACACATTTGTAAGATGACGTCATCAGTGATGTTGCACTGAGATCTTTAAGAGTTTCAGGTTTATCCAACATCAGACGTTTTCATTCAGGTTGACATGCTGTTAGTGATCTAATGCCAGCATTTGATCACGCCAGGAGCTGTGTGAAAATATATTTATTTTTCAAAATGAACAATTTTGACACAAGACCTAGGAGATGTGAGAAAGGTTGGTCGACATTAACTATTCTATACTTAGCTAGCAAGAATCACGACTCTTTCATGCGTTACAATTTTCCCATTCACCACAAAAATTCATGCATCATCATTCAATCCAACATGTACCACAATACCATATATAAACCAGGAACCTACAAAAATCCCATGATATAAAAGCTAAACATGTTCAATAAAAATAAATAAAAATTTGCAAGATGAAAGGAAAAAAACAATTAACCCGAATTTTTTAAAAAATATAACAAAAAAAAAAAGGAAAATAAAACAAAAATATGTTAGTAGCACACATCCACCCCTCAAAAATAACATCGGCAGTTGTATTCTTCCCATAGGAGTAATTAAGAAGTTCAGTAACTAAGGGAGAAAGAATCACGAAGTAAATCGTGGGATGGGAAGACAACCGACTGATACCGCCGAGATCAAACGGGATAAAAACAAACCGGAGAGGTTGGGAATCTCGACATGAATCATAGCCAAAGAGAGCGCCGGGAACAAGCCAGGAACAACAATTACTCATTAATTAGATACACAAAAGCAGTCTAACCAGGGGAAAGATCTGCCAGAAAACCACCCCGTTGTGACAATAGGGATCTAAAAAAGAAAATCAAGGCTGTCCCCATTAATTCGAACCAAGCACACCACTTTTACCGACCTTTAACTGATATCTGTCGACACCAAACGCTTTCTATCTCATCTGATTTTCATCTTAAGCTGGTGCTTAAATACTCCAATCAGATTGCGATAAGAATAGCGTTCATATCACAAGATTCTCTCCACTCACAACGTCCGTATCACCATTGTTGCCACGTCTAGCAAACGTGAAAAACACCACCCATTATTCTCAGAATACGTGGGTGATACACTATCACACGCATATGAGATCAGTGCCACGAGATGTTCGGAAGTTATACGAGCTTCCATCTCTTCGAGATGGTCGCAGAACGGGCGCATCTGAAGACAATGGTAGAAATCGTGTGAATCCTTTTTTCCTAGAACAAGTTCACAACGATGACAACAGGGAAAATCTGCCCAGAACTATTAAAAGATAGCACGTTCCAAATCAATTGTCAGGTAAACAAACACTCAGAGATGTTGAGATAGTTCCCCACTGGTGCCCAAGACCAGAAAGAGCACAACTTGGCCACCGACAAGCTGAGCCGACTATAAAGTGGGTCCGACTCTCTTTACTAAATCTTGATGCAAGAACATCCAAGTCGTTGAAAGATCAGTGGACAGGGGAATCACTTTCAAGACCTCTCGACACTCTTTGGAGAAACGTCGATAGTTTTCAGTACTTGCGTTGGCGTTCAGCCCGAGAAACAGGAAAATGATGATAACGAAAGGCAATGCTTCCCTAACGTTCCCCTCCAAGAATCTTCCGTCATCACATGGCGTAAAAAAGCCAACTTTGAGGCGTTACGGTGATACACCAAGTGTGGTATTCCCAGAGCCCCCATGACTCTGCGAATCTTATGTTTGCCATCATTTAACAAGTGGGACGAGAGCAAACGCTCGTTCGCCTTATAGTCCATGCCGAGAATTAAAGGATAAGAGGGAAGAAGAACATGGTGCAAACTGATTATCGCGATAGATATCTAAACCTAAATCTTTAGTTATCTAACTCCCGCCAAACCTCTTTGTCTTTTCTCAATTGTTTGATCACAGCCCTGGAGATCCGGTCGGTGATGGATCCCTGACGGAACCAGTTTTTGAACATGACTGTCAAAATCGGGGAAATTTGTGCGACAGCCTCAAGTACAATTCCTGGGGCACACTTGCCACTGTCGACCGTCTTTTATACCAAGTGAACTTCACCCTCCGTGGTCTCATCTTTGAAGCTAGTCGCTTAAATCGGCGAATGCCGAGGAAAGTCAGCCAGATAGATGAAAAATTCTTTGCCAAAGATACCAGACTTCTTGGTAAACCAGACTTCTTGGTCATATTCTCTCCTCATGGTAAAGTCAACTTTTACATGATCACTTGTTTTTTCACACTTGACAAAATGACCATGTCTGTGCGGTCTTGGTTTTCACAAATATAATTCGGGAATTTCAATTGCCTTCCGATATCTATTGTTAATTTTTAGTCTAGGGACGAACTGTGGAGTGACAATCTAACTTTGGTGCGTAGTCCGAACTTCTCTCCTGCTCTTAGGATGTAATATTTTGTTGACAGGCTTAAATTCATTGGTTTGGATAAAATTTTCAACAGTATCCGCCATCAGTCAAAGCACCCATTCATGGCACCAGCGATAACGCCCTTCGTTTAATGCCTCAGCCACTGAGAATATGTTGGAGAGTATTCCTCTATTTGTACACAAATAGAATTGCGGAGCAGGTTTTGATGGGCTAGTAACATATCTTAAACTGCTTGGGTGAGGATTATGATTTGGATGAAGTTAGTGTGCCAGATATCTGACTAGCTAAACTTTTTTCCATGTTCGCTCATTTGGTCAATTGTTGTCTTAGCGTAACCATTTTACCTCATTTCATCGTCTATACTGTAAGGTTCTAGGTACCAATAAATAGATATATATAGATATTAACATATGATAATTATAAACAGATTAGTATAGATAAGAATAAAATGAGTATTAATGGATAAAAACAGCGCGAAATAAGTATTTATATTAAAGATCTCTTTCTTCTTTTCAAATAGAGATTGTTGACAATCCAAAATTTTAGCAAAATTAACGAGACATTTAGTCTGAGTAAAATGCTCAATTTTCTCTGAACTCTCACTGGGGAGTAAAATTGTTCTAAAGTTGTGGTTGTTTTATGGAAATCCTGAGAATTCTTCATTCTGTTTCTTCTATTTCTTATTTCATGCCTGTTTTCTCTCGCAATCCATCAGCTCAACCATTTCAAAAATAGATTCACTTTTTTCTGAATATCTAGAATCAAAGATTCAATTTCCATAGTAATGCAGAATTAATACAAAATATCTTCGTCCAAAAACAGAATATTTTATTTATTTATTTATTTATTTATTTATATTTTAAGGAACTACCCTCTTTTTAAAAATGTCGTGGTGTTTTTGGGATAACACATTAATATGATAGAGCGATTAATACTAGTTCTGAATTGGGACTACGTTTCACGTCCTATCCTAAAGCGCCAGCGTCCTGTTAGACTTGATAATACAGTCGTCTCCTCTCTTCAGTTGGGAGACATATTCCTTGACATCTCACTCTACAGTGGATGCCTGAAATCACAAATCGTACTAAAAACTTAATAACTTATTTTATATACTTTTATACATGAGATATACTTTAATATGCAAATTAGCCTCAATAATAGTAATAACTAATTAAGAAAACAGATATAAAAATATACTCTCGTAAAAAGTATTTAACGAATAGAACATTCATTCTTACTATAGATCATAGCCCAATATTATTTTATTTCTTCATTATACTTTTATATTATTATACCTTGTAAAACTAATGTAGCAACCTAATATGAAAAGATTTTAAAACTAATTCATCAATTTCTTAAAAGAAAAACGTTAAAAAATATTTTAAAAATAAAAGATTTATTAACAAAAAATAATAAGAACCTCCTAAAATTTATTGCAAAAATTATCCTTTTTTTCAATAACACTTAGCAGCCTATTATCAACATCTGATGTTAGATTTTCAAATTTCAGTGGCTGGTAATTTGTTAGAAGCAACTTTAACTGCCTCCCAGAGGTCACACTTGCTGTTGAATTGCCTTCCATTAGAATAAATAACACTCTTGAAGATGCTCCACAGGTTCTCAATGGGGATTTAAGTCACAGGTATTTGAAGGCCAGTCCATAAAAGAATATTCAACAAATCCATTTTCTTTCGACCAGGATTTAGTAAACTTTGATGCATGACTTGGTGCGTTGTCTTGCATAAAGATCATAGATCTACGCTTGGCTAAAGACTGGTTATCGTGCCATTCAAAGAAATATTGCTCTCGAAAAATCACAGTAACTTTTGGAATTCATTTTAAACCCATCTTTCACTTTAAATAGACCCACAATCACATTACCAATAATCCTAGCCAATATCATAATCCCACCGCCGCCTTATTGGCGTTTAAAAATTTTTCTTGAGTCATGTTGCTTGCAAACCTATCCTCGAGCCCATCCATCGGGCCCATCGAGGGTGATCCTTGATTTGTCTGTAAAAAGCACTTTACTGAAATCAGTTTTCATGTAACTTTTGCCCACTGCAATATTCTTTCTTTATGCTTTTTTGTTAAAATGGGTTTTATACTTGATATTTTACATTAGCAAACTTCCTTAATGCTTTACATTGTGTTTCCCTTGACACCATTGAGGCTCCAGCGCCCTCAAATATGAATACGCATTTGGGTTTCTTATTAATTCTCTTCGGATATGTGATAGATCTTGCTTTGTCAAATTCCTGAAGTCAGTCTGAGACCTTTTTTCCTTAGTTGAATTCCCATTTGACATATTTTTTAATTGTTCGATGATCCCTTTTCAAATCCTTAGAAATTTGAAGCGAAGACTTTCTTTTGCTAATTTCTTTGATTATATAGTTCTTTTCATTCATTGTTAGTTCTTTTTTACGAGTCATAATACGAAATTCTAGTTCTTGCAAATAATCTCTTGACACTGCAAATTGCTATAATTACTGAAAAAATACTAAATATCAATCTGAAATTGAAAATTGGGACTTAATTGCTTTCATGCTTACTCGATATACATAATAGCAGAAATTATTTCATTGGATAATACATATCTATGAATTTTACATAAAATTTTTTACAATACCACTTTTGCATATAATCTCTAGACGCAGTTTATATTACTTACAACTCTTTAAAAAATAATGTATGTACAATACGAAGTCTTTTATTAATTTTGTACCAATTTTGCAATCTTTTTCAGCCTTATTGATATAATTACATCCATGTTCCCCAGGAAAAATCAAGTGTCTTGATTATCACTGGCTTTCAATTTTGCCCTGGGATCAACTAGTACGGCAGCATGGATTATGTAACAGATTTTTGTGCCTGAGTTAAAGTTAATTAGAAGAGGATTTCCTTTGAATTTCAAGGTTTTCTTTTTCTCTGAACGATGTTATATCTAAAATATATTTTACAATATTTGGTAAACACGGCTCCGTTACATATTTCATCTCATCAGTCCCTATTTTACTTATGGTGGCTTCTTTAACATCTAAAAGATTCTTTTCTATTATTCCTAGTGATGAGATCCCCCCCCCCCTTGGAGTGTATGACTGGTTTTAATTTGAAATTACATGGAATTATATATTTTGCATTCGATTTAGTCTTCGGCGAAGTAGGACTGGGAAACATTTTCCGAGATTTTCAGTCATTTTGCTTTCCTTCTTTAATAAGTTCGAAGAACTACAACACATGGTTTTATGCAATGAGTGAACCAGACAAAAGACGTCCGGCCTTAATTAGTCTCCCCACGCCAAGACGAAATTATTTTTGAGAATTTTGCGTAATTCTTTCATCTTTTTTTTTTCCTATTTACTCTTTTTATTTCCCTCTGCTGAACTGCTGCTCTTTCCAGGTCCACTCTAACCTTGCGTGGAAGCACCTGTTATTATCAAATAGTGACCCCCACAAAAAAATCAACAGTACATTTTTTATAATAAAATGACCATACAAATTATTTTATTCATAAAAATACATTTTTGTAATAAAATTACTAGCAATACATAATTTAGTGAAATGACCAGCAATAAAATAAAACATACCAACAATACTTCTTATGATCTGCAAACTATAACTAAAAAAACATTTTTACCCAGAAAGTCTAAAATTATGTAGAAAATATTGATAATTGAAAACATAGAATTGTATTCAAAATATTTAGATTTTGACATTAAATATCACATAGAGATGTTGATATGTCTCTAAACAAAATCAGCTAAGGTGTCACTCCGCTGTATGTCAACCTTATTATCATTCACATAGACTTGATAGAATCATCTGTTCCTTTTTTTCCTTTCATAAGATTTTGTATTTTGCGTTGTCCAAAGAAACATTGTATTTATTTTCTTTTTAATTTAGATGGTGCAGAAATTTTGCTATAATTATGATTTCCATTCTCGAGGAGACTTTGTTATCAATTTCTCGGGCCATATTATTTTAATTTTTCCATTTACCATGGTGACATCATTTTCTTGTTAGAAAAAGTCCTGATATTTTTCTATCCTTTTTTTTATTCGTTTGATTCCATTGTATTCACTTGCGCGCAAATACCCTTGGGAAAGGTGTTAATCCGTCTCTTCCTTCCAGTTATGGGTTAAATAGCAGGACAGATTGGGTTCTATAGCCTTGGTCGGCAACAAGTCTACCGCAGAAAGCAATGGCAACCTACTGCGGGATAATCTTCTGCCCAGTCAGTCATGTCTCTTTCGAGACATGATCGCCCAAGCGTGTATCACGTATGGCACTTAACTGACTGACTGATTTCAGTCAGTAATCTGCTGGAAAAATGAAAAGTAATATCGACTATTTTTTATTTACGATGTTTCACTTGAATCGTCTTGATATGATCATCCGTTATGCATTCCACGTTCTGTAGAATTTTATTTACTCATCACATGCCTCTGAGAAAATGGGTGTGTACGAATCTAGAAGTATTTGTGTCGGTAAATGTGTGAATTTATAGAATTTAAAAATTTACATGTAGTTTTTGTGTGGGATTTTGAAATTCACCCCGTTGCAAATCGTAATATTAGTTCTTCATGTAAATAAAGAGATACTTTAAAAATCGACATATATAATGCTTAATGACATTTTCGATCTTGAAAGTTTTTAAAAGAATAGATTATTGCTTGTACTAAAGTTAAAAAATAAATAATTCTGAATTACCTCTTTTCTATCAGACGAGTAATATAATATATAATAATTCAGTTATTGTTAAATTCATGGTAATTAAAAATAAACCGATTGTGTGTAAATAAGTATTTCATGATATGAAGTTTCATAAACGCATATAGAACAAAATATATTCTTACATTATTGATTATATAAGGTTAAAGATTACTTATTTTTAAACATAAATTTTATTTTTATTATTACTGTTCTGGTGTTCCGTATTTATTGAATTTGAAGTCAGAATTTACATTAGAAAATAATCTTATATGTCATAACAGACTACTATGCATAAATAACAGTTATTTTCATGATGTTTTATGCAAAAAAGTAAGCATCACTTTTACAAATGAATAATACTTAATACTTAAATTTACTAAGTTACTTTAGAACTCATATCTAAAACAACTATAGAACTTTTAAGAGGTTTTTAAATTTGTTTAAGTTTTTTGTCTTTAATGGTGGTTCGATAAAACAACGAGAGAGGTGTAAACATGCCAATACTTTTAAATGCATAAGGATTATATGTACGTACAGAAATACTTTTTTATTATCGTGTCGGCCCAAGCAAGGCCTTTCACTGTTGTGTAGGTGTTACATAATAGGAATGTTATGAGAAAGAGTTACAGGTTATAGGTGGTATCAGGAAGTGGGTAAGAGAAGGATGAGAATACTGATGAGAGTGGACTGGATGGAGAAGGGAGAATGAGAGAGAGAGGATGCAGGTTAGTGAGATAGGAGATGACTATTGACTTTACATTTAAATTCTTGGAGATTGTAGCTGGTGGAGAAGCCAGTAAATGGAAGGGAATTCCACAGTTGGGAAGTGCGGGAAAAAAGCTGCTAGAGTAGATTTTGTGTTTACAATTTATCGGTCTCACACGAAAAGAGTGAAAACTAGTTGCTAATCTTGTGACTTGAGGTAATTCATGTATAGAGGGTACCAGTGAGCTAAGTTAATCGGAGCAGAAGCCGTGAAAGCGTTTGTAGAAGAGACACAGGGAAGCCGCACTGCGTCAGTGAGAAAGCGACTGTATCCTAGCGGCCAAGTCGGGATCGATCCCATTACATATTCTCCGTTGGAATTTGTCAAGGACACCTAGGTGGATAGCAAGAGCAACTGACCAGATATGGCAGCAATATTCACTGCACAGGCGGATGGTAGATTTGAATATGTGCAGGATTGTTTCAGACGGGAAAAACTTCCTGTCCCTGCACAGAGAACCGACCTTCTTAACAGTGGATTTAGCTATGGATTCTATATAGTTATTCAACTTGAGGTCTGATGTGAGAGTTAATCCGAGAAGGCGCAGTTTTTTACTTTCAGGGAGACTAGCCTGATCCATGCTAATGGATGGGAATAAAAATTGCCTGTGATGTTTAATAGATAGCAACTTCTTTTTGGAAGCATTAAAATTTAAAAGCCATTTTTGCCCCAGTCCAGCATGGATTAGAGGTCCTTTTCAAGCTCGGCAGCGAGGTTTGCTTTGTCAGTCTCGGCAGATTTTCGATCGAGACGAGAGTAAACCGTAGTGTCGTTAGCGTATATGCCTACTTGGGATCTTATTACATCGGGAGATCGTTAATATAGATAAGGAAAAGCGTAGGAACGAGAATAGTCTTGAGAGACACCAGCGTTCGTGTGATAGTATTGGGAAGCTTGTCCGTTAAATACTACCCTCATTGTACGATTTAAAAGGAATGACTGGATTAGGTCAAACATAGCCCCGCAACTTTCATCGAAGGCCAGCATGCCAGACTCTGTCAAACGCTTTGGAGGTGTCAAGGGCAACAGTTTGGGTTTCGCCATTCTTATTGAGGGCCTGGTGTATATGCATAGTGATGGTCGTGAGCATATCAGCAGTAGACCTGGTGAATCAGAAACCATACTGTTTGTCAGAGAAGAGTCTGTGGACTGAGAAATGTTGTACCACCTTGGCGTTGATGATGGCTTCGAACACTTTGCCAAAGCTCGGTAGGAGGCTAATAGGGCAATAATTAGCGGAGTCAGAGGGTTCTCCCGTATTTATATATATATATATATAGCCGGGGATAGGAAAGTCAGATGAGGGAATTGAGGGGCTGAGATTAGTCTCACAAAGAGCTAGGATGTCAGGGGACTCTTGGTGGAGAACAGATTCAACACTACAGAAGTTGGTTCGGATACCCCGGATATTAGTAAAAGAAATGTTAAGGGGTTTAGGTGATTTTAATTTGTCTGGTTTAGCTTTATTTACGGAGATATGGATGTTCATGTTTAATGTTGTTGTCGAAGAGAGACCTCGAGTAGAGGAGGCAAAAGATCATTTGCTGCGACATGCAGTGGAAAGGAACTGGCGCGGGCTGCAGCAAAGTGTAGCCTCGGGGTTGCCCACCAAAAGCGGCTGCAGGAACACCTATCCATGCGCGACATGGCACTGCAAGAACCCCGATATTATGCAATTGTTGATCAGAGCTGCCGCTCTTGACTCTACGCAAGAGGTAGGGCTCCTAACTACCAGTCGGAAGCAGCAAACAGAAAACTGCCAACTCGGTACCCTCACAATAAAGAGACGTTGCCACCGACGACGCACATTGCAGGAAAATCGCAGAAGCACTAGTACTGAGGTCTGAGGAGAGAAAGAAAGCCAGAAACAACTTCCTGAACAGGGAACAAGAAATGAGCCTCTACACCTGTTCAATAATGTGGTAAGAGTGTGAACCAGGCCATAGAAGGGTCTATCTACTCCAATAAAAATAAAATAAAATAAAATAAAATAAATAAAAGTTTTAACTTAGTTAAAGTCCAAACTACCTGCAACAAAACTTTCTGACAAGAAACGTTCAATTGAGCAAAGAGAAAAAATATAGGCATAGCAAAGTGCAAACAAATAACGACTTTTAAAGAATTCAAGTCTGAATGGAATCTAACCCGTTTGACATGCGAGAAAAAGTGGCGATTTTTAAGAGGTGGGGAGGAGTAGTAAAATAATATTCAACGCACAGCCCCCACAATTGGGACGATTAGTTAGGTAAAAATGCTTTGCGATATTAGACAATTTTGAACTTTTTTAACAGATCCCAATTATCAGACAGGGCTGGTGAATCAGATATCTTACTACCCTCTAACCTAGCTATATGAGTGACTCACTAGCAGACGGAGATAAGGGATTTTCATCCGGGTGATAAAGGAAGAACAAAAAGGAATTAAAGTCCAAACTACTTGCAACAAAAATTTCTGATAAGTTAAGAAGATAAACCAACGAGAAGAACATTCAACTGAGCAAAGCAAAATTTTATTTTTCATACGGATATACTTTAGTCTATTATTTTTCAAATAAAATCAAAATTTAACTTCAAAAATTTAACGAAGGACATTGACTGGGTGCCACGTACCCGGCAGCTGAGCGTCCGACCACTTTAAATTATCTTTAATTGTTAATATTTAATATGTTATTCTTTAGAAAATATATTGTTTACAATTTCATAGATTTGATTTTATGATCCGTTATCAATTCTACGCTGCATATAATTTTTTCATATTCACTAGAAAGAATTAATCTTCCATATTTATATTATAGTTCTTTCCTAAAATTTACTCTGATATTTTCCTGATGTTTCATTTGTAATCTGCTAAATCGATGATGTTGACAGTTTTTGATTACGACGACGAGTTCAATTGTCAGATCTTATTTCATATTTTTCGTCTTTGATAAAGTCGTTTCTGATATTTTCTTTCAGGTTTTTACTCACTAGATTTCAGTCTATAGTCCGTTGGTTGGTGATATTAACAGTCTTTTTTTTATCAAGATATCTTGCTTTCTCGCCTGAATTGAGTGATCATTTTAAATTTAATATCTAATAAAATATCTTTTAGATTTTATATTGAACGACTTCATATTCCATCATTTTTCTTTCGTTCTTTATTAATGTAGGTTTCAATATTTTTTCTGACTCTTTACTCATTTGATATATCCATCCAACTGTATTTGTCGTCACGCTTATCTTCTAGTTTATTGTAGTTTAATTTATGATGACGACATCAGTTCTTTTAGACTGGATAGTCTGCTCTGTTTTAAGTTATACTTTGATATTTTGTATTCCCATGGATGTCTCCGTGTTGAGTTTTTACGTCCTTTTGAAATCCGTTCCGATATTTCATGTTTTTCACTATTTTGGTTTCATTCTGTAATCCATTGGAATATTGATGTCGACTGCATTTCATTGTCTTCTGTCTTTGATGATGAGTTTGTTTTAAATTTCATAAAATGTATTTTGTTTTCTTTTCAACGTTCATAAATTTAATTTTTTTAATTATTTGATAAAGTCGGTACTAATATTTTTGAATTATTTTAATTTTCTTTTTACACTCTCATTCACTAACCCGGCGACGTTGTCTTTGTTTTCGATTTATAAATTCTCTGACCTTTTAACCAGGAAAGAGTGGTTTGCTCTGACTTCCAGAGAATTTTATATTTTGTCTTCCCAATGACGACTTTTATTTACTATTTTTCATTAAATAAAAGTAAAAGTCAGTTCCACTATTTTTCTATATTCCACTCTTTTTATTTCAATCCGTTAAAAATGTGACGTTGATTATGCAAAAAATCTTCTATTCTTTTCTTCCGAATGACTAGATTTGTCCTCCTGTCCTGAAATGGACGATTCTCTTTCATTTTAATCTTGCATAGAATTTCATAGTTTATATTTACCTGAACGAATTTATATAACTTTATTTGTAGTTTCTTCTTTTAACTGAAAAGTGGACGTCGACAATCTAACATATATTTTATTGTTATTCTAAAAGTCTGATACCTGACCTATAAAGGGTAATTTGAATTTCATAATTGCAACGAATTTTGCTTTTTCTACTCTTGTGTGAATCTTATGATTTTCGCTTTTTTTCTAAACGATTCAATCCAGATGATTTTATAATTCTCCGAGATTGTATATTTGTAGTAAGTTCTTCCTAATTGAATTTCTGTGCTTATTTGATGCACTAAATATGAACGACTGTTTTAAGATTGCCTCCACGTAGGCAATATTTGCATTTCTTTGCTTTGTTTATTTGATCTTGATATATAATTAATCTGGAATCCTATTATTAATGCTTCCTTTTTCAAATCATCGAACTTTTAATTTATTATTATTTTGTGCACTTAATTATGGACAATAGTTGCATTTGGTCTTTTACAGGACGGGAAGAAAATGTAACAGTAAGTTCCTTAATACTTAACTGATTTTTTTATTGATGTTGAGTGTATATTTTTGCTGAATTCCAAATCATTTTCATCTTTTCTAAGTCTTTGTGACTGTGCCAAGCTTTCCGATAATAAAAGACAAAATTGTTATTTTCAAATGCAGAGCTATTTATTTCTTTTGGTATTATTTAGTAAGCGTTGCTTTTCTTATTACTTTCACACAATGTTATGTGGTTTTTAATCAGTCGATAACCTGTCAATTTATAAAACTGAAAATTGAAAATGTGTCGCTTACGTAAAAATATTCTACCAGTTTATGGATTTTAATATTATAGAAATAGAAAGGTATATTTGAATAAAATTTATATATAAATTTTATTATAAAAATTACAAATGATTAATGATACTGTTTTAAATGGTTGCATTAAAATATTTATTCAATATAGGTAGAAGTATTTGTAATTTAATGATAAAATAAAACGTTTATCGAATTTGACATTCTTCATCTGATGTTCATAAACAATAAGGCTTTACAAACTAGGTATGATACGTCGTTTTCTAAACTGTCGATTTACGGTTTTATAACGCAATTAGAAATCTGTTCTAAGAATTGTAGTGGCAGATCCATAAACTGATATAAAAGAAAAATTATAAGAGCAAACAGTGAGAATCGAACTCACTACACGACAAACAACCTCACCAAAGATTCCTTACTGCTAAAGGTTTCATGGAATGGCTGATATTTAGAAAACAGTTATGAAACATTTTTGGACCATCTGAGTTTTAGAAAAGAAAATGGCTGGACATTAAATTAATCTTAATAACACATACTTCATGTAATCAATGCGAATTAAATCGTGGCTTCCTTATAAAAATCAAGAATACTCTTTAAGTTGTTTCGTCAATCTCTTCTTTGTTTTCTTTCTTCTCTCATTACCGCTTAACTCTTTAATTTCTTATCTTTATTATCTCATTTGTAAACGGTTCTTCTGAACTTCTTGAATGACCCAAAGATACAGTTTCTCTAGAGATACAATACGAATGTAAAATATTTTCGGCTATATATATAATATTTTCTTGAATTTTAAGTAAATACTGTATTGCACAACGAGTCTTGGTTATTGCCGAGGATGCCTATTGATTTAATAGAGTGTATTATACTATTTGTGAATTGTGGCTTTCGTTCATGTCCTAAAATGCCAACGTTCAATTAGCATTAATAGTACAGCCGCCAGCTCTGTTCAGTCAAAATATATTACAAGACTATTGTTATAAATTCCGAATACTGCGAGACATTGCTAAACTTTGTCCTAAACATTCATACACATATACTGTCAGTTGGTTGATGAAGTTGTTGGACGAAATATTCATTCCTATTGAAAATATTGGCAAATTCATCATGTTTTTATTTTCTTTCATTATAGAGTCGTTAACTTTCATCACTTGTAGAAAGTACTTCTCTTTGGCTTATAAAACTAACTTTGTGTAGAAAAACTTTCTTTACTCGAAAAGGAAGAATAGAAGCCAAACCTCGGCGGCGCTGAATGTACGTGAGAGAAAAGAAGTTCAATTTCCTTTTTGTTTCTTTGATATAACTGGAACAATAATAGAATGGAAGAATTTCTATCAGCTTAGCATAAGTTAAAAAAATACTGGCGCCACAACAGATTTTCACATCTAGTTAATGTTAATCTATGATAGCCATAAAGAACAGATAGCCAGAAAGTAATAAATATTTTGTCAATATCACAGTGCTTGGATGAAAGAAGAAGATGTTTTGAATATTTGTAGACGTTTCCTGTGAAAGAGACTCAAGGGAAAGTTGGAAAACTTCATTCACCGTGAATATTTTGCACGCACCAAATTTATTATGCCATATCCTAAATTTCCAGTTCCTTTTTTTATGACAGGAATTCCTATATATTTGCCAGAGGTTGATCTTCTAATCCAGATAATATCGAGAAAAAGTGTGCTTAAGTAGAAGTTTGACGTCACAATTTCCGCCTGTATTTGCACTCCTCCGCAACTATAATGCTTTATCTTGTGCTATGTTAAACTTAGTATAAAATAATTAGGAATACACTTGACGCGTTACCGTAAAGCTGTTATGAGTAAGCAAAACGAATAAAGTGTAATGCCGAATTCTAGACTTAATCTTGTATTCCACAACTGGATCTTTGTGTCCGAAGCCAAATATCGTATATAACTCCAGCCCCTAGGCTAAATGAGCGATTACCGAGCTAGTCCTAAGGAGTATTACTACTGAAGTTCATATTCACTCGATACTTCATACCTTGTGCCTTAAATCAATCTTTCTCCTTTTAAGTGTCATCTTCATTCTGTTTCTAGACGTTCATGATTCTCAATAACTTTCTTTTCTTTACTATATACAAACAAGTCATTGCCATAATTGCTTTTGAAAAAATGTGGAAATTTCTTTTCGTTATCTTTTCGGATGTTTAGAAGTTGCGATGTTTCTGTTCATAGACAGCTTGATATCCAATATTAGGAAGTACAGCCTATGTTACATTTTAACTCATAACACGGATGTTTTAAGCTAACAATAATAATAATTAATCGTGGTTTGATGCTTGGTTAATTAAATACCTATGACACCATGTTGTGCAGTAATGGTCAGTAAAGCTCGAAACTTTATTCTGTGGTAACGAGTTCAATATATACTGTTTGTTTTTATTAATATGGTCTTGTGTCAAAAACAAACATTCTTAGTAAATCCATAAATATTATGAGCAAGAGAAAAAACAGTAAATTCGTTTTGCGATGGCAAGAGTTTTATTAAACGTACTTAAAGTTTGAATTTAAAAAATATCAGCTTTTGGAACAGGTTTCGTTATTCATTTCAAAAATTTCATTTTCTCTTTGTGGTTTTATCAGTTTTTCTTTCTTTTCTTTTTTTTGTTCCTTTTATTTACTGTTTATCTCTTTTTTATTTTTTCTATGTTATCTCCAATTTTAATTTCTTCTTTTACTTTTTATGTCCTAGTTTCTTTTTTCTTTCTTTCTTATTTTCTATCTCTTCTTTCTTCATTCTTCTTTTCTCTCTTTTCTAGTATATATTTTTTCTTTAGTATTCAGATTTCTTTTTTTGCTTAATCATTTCTTTTCTTTAACTGTTTCTTTTATTTCTTTTGGATTCCAATTTATTTTATTTTATTTTCTCTTTTCCCTTCATTTATTTGTCTTTTTTTGTTTTGTTTTCTTTGTCTTTCTCAACGTATCTTCGGCTGAGCTCATTGTTTTCATTGGCATCTCACTTTTCTATTTTTACGCTGCATCAGGTACACGTACTATTTTTATACGAGCACTTAACGAACCATCCCTGGTTAATGAAGTTAGATCCCACTTCCTCGAAATATGCTAGTGTCTTACTTAATGAGCCTACTTACTGTAGAAGACAGATAACTTTTGTTTTGATAGCAAACATGACTATTCAAAGCAATTACTCAATAAAAAAAACGCCATTTTTGTATTTTTTCTTTACGATACGTCATTTCATCTTGAAGTCACCTGATTTTTGCCTTTTTGAACTCTCTCACATTTTACTCCTTTTCTCCCTGCATACATGCCTAATACTCTTGTTTTTGTTATATAAAAATTCTCTAATTTATTTCCAGCAATTCGTGGGCAGAAACTAGCCATTCTAACATTTATATAGTTTACTGCTTCTAATTTTATACTCATTTAAATGTCACTGCAGGCGTCCGTTATGCTAGATTTCTAGTGATTTCCTATTCATAGAATTTATATCATAGTTATTTGCAAATAAATAAGGCAAAACTACTCTGTAATTAGCCGAAATCCAACTACATTTAAATTTAGCTTCAATTGTACCTCTGATACTTAATCTGTACACGCCATTTTATATGATTATAATAAAGATATTATTTTTGTGATAAAGTATGGAAATATTCACGACAGAAAAGTAACAGAACAAAATGAAAATAATAATCTAATGATAAATTGAATAATAAAATAATGATATATGCCAAATAACGATTGCTTTATTTTTTAAAGTATTTCTACAAAATATTTTTAACATTATTTTATGCAGCAAAGAACACAGAAAAGTAAGATCCTTATTGATATAGTGAGTGCAGATAGAACCGCACTCTACTAATTTAAAAATGCCGTTGTTGATTAATTTGTTCTTGATATTAAATCCTTGCCATAACAAAAATCTTGTTACAATGTGCCTTTTGTATGAGCTACAATAACATATCGATAGAAAATAAATCCTAATAATACAGATCCTTTATGTTATGTTTTATGTCAGGCTAAATTCTAAAATTAAATTAATCGTTTCCCTTGCCTTCAGGAATCAATTTATCCATATTTCATTTCATTTCTTTTTATAATTCAGCAAAAGAATCTGCGAATTGTAACTAGGGAACTACAAGAGAAACCAAATAGTTCAGTATTTACCATCGGTGATGGAAATAAAAGTTTAGGTTTTAAATGCTAATATTTTAGAAAAAGTAAGCCATTTTCGCTTAGAAATAGAATATTCCTACCCACATTCTCTCTCTCATTTAACTTTTTCAGCATTAAGCTAAACTGAGTGAATAGAAAATTGCTACCAGTGTCACTGGTATCTTAAATAATTGTATATTTACAAAACAGCCTTAGTCGTAGATGATTAACTATAGAAATCTATTGTTACGAAAGCTGATATTTAAGGTAGGGATGTAACTTCTTCGGGAAAATAGTGCAAAATAATATTCTGGTCATATTTATTCTCTTAACTTAATAATTAAAATACAAATGGAACAGTCTCTATACCTGAATCATTGGCGCAACACAATCTTTAAATATACTACCACTTTTTGCACCATATTAAGGCAAGCTTGCTAAATATCTTTCCAATTCTATTCCCGTTTCAGAAATTTACTACCGAACAGGTCTTTCTTCATCTTTCGCCTCTCATTCTTATTTACCCACCCATTTAGCTTTCTACCATATTATATTAAGCTTCATAAATATCACTCAGCAGCCATCAGACTATTTAGTGGCCCAGATATTTCTGTATTTTTCACTGGGTCTAGTTTTGGGATGTTTAATCAATGTAAATGCAAATATTTTGAATGTTGATTTTCAAGACGAATTTTAAATTCTGGGTTTTAGAAGATTGGCACAAGATAATTGTTTTCTGGTTGCTCCTCATTCCAACTTGTGCAATACAAAGTATAATTTATATTTGTCATCCAACGATTATGGTTGGTGTTACGAATGAATATAAAGGACTTGTAGGCATTATTCCTTCATGGAAGTAAAGTTACAGATAATTAATCTAAAAAATTCAACAAAAATAAAAATCATTCGGATGTTTCAATTAACTTATAAAATTACTCATTTTCTTTAAACTTGCACTTTTTATTGTAGATATAGAAAAGAAGAAAAATGATTATTTCTTTCTCAAAAGCGAAAGAATATTTAAACAGTTTGTTTAATCATTTGGAACGGAAAACAGCGGTTGCTATTTCTTTGCCCAAAAGCTTCTTGAAATCGACAACAAATCCTGCTTAAATAAGGAAAAAGAGTTGTATGTTTATTTTTATTTGTTTTTGTATATGTGTGGGCGTCTTTGTGTGTGAACGTTTCTTTCTATTAAAAAAGCTTTCTAACAAGGTTTTCTACGCAACTGAAAAATGCATAAAAAACTTATGAATAAAATCCGTCAAATCTAAAATTGAAATCTTTATAATTATACGAACACTAATAAAATAAAACTTCTATTACGTTTCAAAAAAAAGTCCAATATTCAATGTACTTGAGCGTAATTAAAACATAATGAATTTTTAATTCCTGCAGAACAAAATTTTCAAAATTAGACAAGTGCAGATTTGTCTTAAAAAGTGTTCAGTACAATTATATTGTTTGAACGTTTGAATATTTTGCATTTGTAAACGAGTTATTACGCGACCCAGCTTTCAACCGTGAGTGGTTTCTTCAGGTGATTTTCTTTATTGAAAATCGCCTGCAGACACCACTCATGGTAGAAATCTGAGTCGCGTAATAAATCATTTAGAAATGGAGTATATATATATATTCTTTCAACTCACCGTGAGTTTTATGAAAGCAGAAATATATTTAGAAATCTTTTGGCGTGTGAATATTACATTATCTATTTTTATAGAATAACAATGACTTTTACCATATACAAATCCTACCTACCCAACTGGTGTATATATATATATATATATATATATATATATATATATATATATAATTTATTCATAAATTATAATATGGATATTTTTTTTAATCATTTCACCCCAAGCAAGGCATTCCACCGCCACAATTGCGCTTGGGGCTACATAGGGGAAGGTAAATAAAAAGAGTGCTTAGATATAGGAAATTTCAGAAGGGGGTGATAAATAGTTGGGTGGGTGGGAAGAGTGTTTGAAAGAATGGAAGCTAGTTAGTTTGTTAGGAGGTGTCTATTGACCTTACATTTAAACTCGGGGAAGCAGTCATGTGGAAGGGAATTCCACAGTCGGGAAGTGCGAGAAAAGAAACTGTTGGAGTAGATGTTACAGTTGCATTTTATCGGTTTCACTGTAAAAGGGTGGGATCTAGTTGCTAATCTAGTATCTCGTGCAAAGTCGAACCTAGGGGGCACCAGAAGCCGTGAAAGTATATATAGAAGAGACACAGGGAAGCCACATCGCGCCGGTGAGAGAGAGATTGCAGGCGGTCTGCCAAGTCGGTATCGATCACATTACAAACTCTCCTATGTACCTTGTCGAGAAGCCCAAGGAGAATAGCAGGGGCACCCGACAAGATATGGCAACAGTATTCAATGCACGGGTGGATTGTAGATTTATAAAAGTGCAGGATAGATTCAGACGGATAAAACCTCCGGGATTTGCACAGAGAACCGACTTTCATAGCAGCGGATTTAGCAATGGATTCGATATAGTCAGTCCACTTGAGGTCCGCTGAGAGTGTGAGACCAAGGAGGCGTAGTGTTTTACTCTCTGGGAGGCAAGCCTGGCCCATGCTAATAGGAGGTAGGTGCGATTGTCTATGATGATTAATTGATAGTAGCTTCGTTTTAGAAGCATTAAAATTTACGAGCCATTTCTTACCCCAGTCCACTACGGATTGGAGGTCCTTTCCAAGCTCGGCTGCAAGGTTAGCTTTGTGGCCCACACCATATTTTTGATCGAGGCGAGAATAAACTGCGGTGTCATGGTCGTACATACCTACTTGGTATCAGGGAGATCATTAATGTAGATCAGAACGAGCGTAGGACCTAGGATAGAGCCTTGAGGGACACCTGCGTTCGTATGTTAGTTCTGGGAGGCATGTCCATTTAATACCACTTTCAATGTGCGGTTAGATCGGAATTATTGGATTAGTTCAAACAATTCTCCAGCTATACCATAGCTCCGCAGTTTGCATAGAAGACCAGCATGCCAGACTCTGTCGAACGCTTTAGAGATATCCAAGGCAACGGTTCGGGCTTCATCATTCCAGTCGAGTGTCTGATATATGTACTCGGTGATGGTCGTTAGCAGTAGACCTGGTGAAGCGGAAACCATACTGCTTGTCCGAGAGGAGCCTGTGTGCTGTGAGATGCTGAACCACCTCGGTGTTGATAATGGCTTCGAACACTTTGCCAAAGATCGGAAGAAGGCTGATAGGTCGGTAATTTGCGGGGTCCGAGGGTTCTCCAGTGTATAAATATAGGGACTACAGAGGAATATAGGGACTACAGAGGAAGATTTCCAACCTGCAGGAAAGCAGGAAGGCAGAAGTTGTAGAGCTTAGAAAGTACAGAGGAAAGTTCGGGGGCACATTTCTTTAAGACTATGATTGGGATTCCATCTCCTCCGCTTGCTTTGTGAGGGTCAAGTTTAGAGACAAGCAAGGGTGTAATATGGACGTCATTCAGTTGAGCCTCAGTTCTAGGTGGGGAGTCGGGTGTAGAAACTCCAGACGAGTCCAGTCTCGAATTATTCGAGAATCTACGGGCAAAGCATTCAGCCTTGTCCGCTGGGGAGGTGAGGACCTCAAATTTGTTTATTAGTGGGTATGTTACAATTGTAACATATCCATGTTATCATTTATGAATAAATAGTATTATTAGCTCTACTTTTGTATTGAGCACTTTTTTAAAAATAGTGTTTCTTTGGACGAGGAATATTATTCCAACAATATGTTTGGAATCCCTGGAATTAGTCATACTTCAGAATTTTAAGAAAGGTAGAGAAACTATTGTTATCACATATCTACGTTTGAGAAAATATCCGGGAATTAATGCGGAGAAGAAATCCTTTGTCGGAGTCCATGAGACAGTTCGTGACTATATTCGGTTATGTCTGGACAGCTTTTACAAGGTGAGATTGGAACCATGTTTCTCTGCATTTGTTTTTTATTGAACCATTTCAAAGATACGAGAGTGATTTCTACTGAATATTTAACAATCTGTCATTCATATTTATCTCCCCAGGTCTTATACCCTGGAGACATGGGAAGTAGCATACTACCAATTGTAAGTTTAATGCTTGATTAGAGTAATATATGCCAGATACTGCTCTCGACAATAGGGAGATTTTATCGCATCTCTTTGAACGATTACAGTCGTTTAAGCCTGAGCAAACAGATAACTTCATTAAAGTTTAGGATTTATGCCAAAAAGCTTATTGTCAACTAAAACATCTGCTCTAAATGTAGGCACTGTGTTCGTAAGACGAGTGTACCAGGTTTTACCGACGATCTAGAATTAATGAGTGATGTGAAGTATAATGCCAAATTCTCTGGACAAACTACAAACAACGTATGTATAAAAATATAAATTTATATTTTTATTCTTCGTCAGCGACAGTTGTGTGGAGTAGTAGTTCGTGGGAGTCAGGAACATCTGTCAATCATTTTCACCGCTTATTGCCTTTGAAGCTAGTTGTCTTTGATGTAATCACACTTCTGTCAGTCCTGCCTTTGATGTCAATGATATTTCTTTCGGGTCACAGAAATATATTACAAATGTACGCATGGTCCTTCAAAAGATCAATCTTTCAGAAATATGGTTCATGTTTCAAACTGGAGACAGAGTTTTCTCTGAGTCTGGCAGAAGAAATCACTACTAGGAGAAAACCAGAGAGCATTGGGTAGGATTTATTCATTTTCTCTTCAGGAAAACAAAATCCCTGAAAAGTGAAGACATCAGAATCATGTCTTCAGGAAAATTGATGTCGGCATGACTGAAATAATACTGATCTGCTAAGTGACAAACATTTCCTCATTAATATATATATACATATATATATATATATATATACACACACACACACACACACACACACACATATATATATATATATATATATATATATATATATATATATATAAATAAAGATTTGTACCCACAGAAACAACAAATTGCTTTGAATAATATAGACGTCATTTTAATAACCTAACCTGAGGAACCTTTGGCTAACACTTTTCAAAGGTATTCGTTGGTTTTATTATTTCCCCAGTTTTTGTAAGTTAAACTTTTGTTGTTCTTCCTTGACCTGTATTTATAATTCATAATAAAAATGACGTCTATATTGTTCAAAGCAATATATATATATATATATATATATATATATATAGTACTGTGAAAAAGTATTTGGACAAGAACTATTTTATCTTTTATGAGGCATATTGACAGAAAATAAATAGTTTAACTGAATAAATTTTATTTGATTTACTCAACAAATGCTTTCACAAGAAAAATACTTGTTACAAAATAAATTTAATATTTAGTATAATAGCCTTTTGTTTTGATCACAGCCTTCATTCTATCAGGCATTGACATCATAAGATTCTTCAATGTATCTATTGATATCACCTGCCAAGCAGCTTGTATTTGTTCCTAAAGTGTGTCTTGTGGAGTAATATTAGATTTATCAATTCGAGGTGGGGAATAAGAAAAAAGTCAGCCATATCCAAGGATAATAGAATAATGAGTACTTTCAATATAACTTGTTCCATAGAAAATAGGAAAAATTAAATATAACCTCTTTTTAGGACATTTCTGTTACAAGTAGTTTTAAATAATCAATATGTAATTTGCTTGTCTTTTAGCCCTGTATTTCAATTTCCTGAGGTTTTTAGGAAAATCACTCCTGTCCTAATACTTTAGCATATTACCGATAGTGTGCAAAAGTCTTAGAACAGAGTTGATTTTAAATTTTATTTTGATGCTTCATAAAATAGTTCTTGTCCTAATACTATATATATATATATATATATATATATATATGTATGCACGTGCGCACCATTAGGGAGTCACTGCTATACTCGAATCGTCCTATTATGTTAAAATAGAAGCCGTAGTTGACATATCCAGAAAACAATACCATAATCTCTCGAGAATGGCGAATGCCTGATATAGATCTGTAAACAATTGAGGCCAATATTAATTTCGAGGCATAGTAATGACAGATGAAAGCTTTTGAATAATAATACTTTTACTGGATGGTAATGATTTGGGAATGTTTAGCAATATATATATCCCTGTTATAAGATTAGATTTAAAGGTTAATAACGATACAAGCAGTGATAAAAGTTTAAAGATAAAATAAATATTTACCTTAAATTATTACAATTTAAAAATATCAATATTTTAATCTAAAGAAAATATAATTGAAATATTAAAAGTAATTTTGCATTTTTAAACGATAATGTGATTAAATCCAAACCAAATTTGCCTCCCCTGCTGTTCCCATAACGCAACTCAAATCAGAATTATTTGTTAGTCCTAAAAGATCTCAAAGTATTTTGAGTCAAGTATATATTGTTGTTGTTTGTTGTTAATACAGTTTATCAAATATCTTAGTTTATTTCCGACGATGACTGACAGAGAGAGTGAGAGAGAGAGAGAGATAGAGAGAGAGAGAGAGAGAGAGAGTTCGGCATGTCAAATGAGATGAATCTGTAAATTGTTTTGAAAATAACTAGAGTACATATCTTGAACAGACGTTTTGTATGGTTACAGTCTAAGTTAGTCAAAAGCTAAATGTTCGGTTCGATCTTTGGTTTATTCTTTAAGTTAGATTACTTTAATGATATTGCGCTAACAAAGTTGCATCATCATGTGCCGTATTGGCTCCATTACGATGTCACAAATACATAAACATGCAGGTAGTATATAATTATAATGTAAACGACAATGATGAAGAAGAATATCAATAACTGAAGCAAATTAAACAGCGGTTTTCTAATTGTAGAAAAGTCGTTATTCATGGGCAATGTGCATAGCTCTCTACTGAACATGGTCTTTATGAAAAATAGAATATTCATTCAATGGTAGCATTATCTAAACTTATTTATATATAGAACTTTGTGTGTTGGTGTGTGTGTGTGTCTGTGTGTGTGTGTGTGTGTATCCGTTACCTATAGACTCCAAAACGGCTGAACCAATTTTCTTGAAAATTTACACAGTTGTACTATAAACGTCTGAAAGTGCTCTTAGCACCCCCGATAGATATCGAAAAACGATCATCGAAAAAATTGGGTTATAGAAGGAGTGGTCCGATTTTAATCAAATTTGATACATTCATAGACAAAGACATAAGAAACGATATTCAGATGTTTCAAGGTTGCAGTTCTTACAATTGTGCAGAAAATCGATAATATATATATATATATATAAGGCAAGATGTTTATCTGCCTGTATGTCTGTATTTTTCTCAGCCCTTTTATTTTAGTTTTTGCTTCGGGTTTGGCTCTAAGTAGATATAATTGTAGTTCTTAATCTCAGCCATGATACCATTTACTCAGAGGACTTATTTAGCCTTCAAAATTCAGTTTACGACGAAAATACTTATTTGATATCGATACCAGAAAATCAAAATTTGACTTACATCCATTCCTTTTTCCTTTAGTTTAGGTTTCGCTTTAACTGGAAACAATTATTGCTTTTTAGTCTTTTGTGCCAACGTCCAAAGAGTCCGAGCTCCAAGACCATGGATTAGCTTTAAAGCTTTCATTACACCCGAGCAACGCTGGGCTATACTGCTAGTTTTCACTAAAGTAAACAGGATCTTTACTTAGTAAATATTCACCAAACGAAATATATTTTCCTGTAATTCTTTTTACTCGGGGGGCCAAACCAAGTCAAAATAAGGACTCTCTATGTCCTGCATTGCTCATAAGTTTAATTTAATAAGGCATTTTGAAAAATATCCCTAATTAAAAAATACTGGGAAAATATTTCTTAAATTACACTTTTTATAATTTACTGTTGCTACAGAAAACAAATCAACATGTGAAATATTTTCTGAGACAGCGTTCTAAAATTTGCTTGCGTAATTCTTAAACGTTATCGAAGTAGTAGTGTCGTTGCTGGAAAATTACGGTATAACTGGTGGTGCTCATCACATGCTAAGAGCAGTATTGGCGTATCTTTTAACATGCCAAGTAATTCTAAATTAAAAACTAGCACAAACAAAGACGGATTCTGCTTTTTTAAGAACTGTAGTGCAGAATGAACAAATCTTCTTTCGATCAAAAATTGCAAATCAGCTTCATTCAATTATCTTTGCAAATAACTGTTATGCCGTTTTCTACGAGCTTTAAACTTTGTGAATTGTTTACGTCAATGTTTTTTCGAGGCATTTAAACAATTGTTGACCCACTTAATCAAGCGGTCATTCATTAAAAATGTTCGACAATTTATTTAGTGTCTACATTCTATTTACTAGGCAATATTAAGCATGACACATGCCTAAAATTGTAAGGTGCATGATGAGGATTGAAATCGCCATTATAACTTATCCTATAATTGCTTCTCTTCCTTTAGAATTTACAACAGGTTCGAGATGAGAAATTGAATAATGTTTACGAGTAGAGAAAAGCTAAGTCGTGATTGAATTAACAAGAAAATCAAATTTTCACCATCTCTAAAATCAGTCGGATAATAAAAATTACCAGGCAAACAAAGCCATAGTTTTACAATGAAATCAGAAAAATTTCACGATCAGGATATTCGAAAAAATAGACAAATAATAACAAGGAGACTAACATTTCGTCATCCCTAAAAATCTTTTATATTTCAACCAAACTATCAGAGACGCTTTTACAGCCATGATATAGACCAATTAGAAGCCAACAGCTTTTTTTATAAAGCAGATCTATATATGAGTATATAAATATATGTAAAATATACCAAAACTAGTGTTGATACATTACATATGACACTTAGACGGCATATTAGACGGAAAACTTGTCCTTGCTGCATTGAAAACAAACATACTTTCCTTCACCACGTTGTCAAATAGCGGCTACAACATTTAGATAGATACATAGATATATTTACTTGTTTCCGGACTCTTTCTCTTTATCTCTCATATGCATTAGGACTTTTACACTTGAACTCTTGAAACGTCAACTTTTATTTTATACTTTTGCATTGTTGTATTGCAATATATAAAGACTGATCTTGCATATATCAAGATTCTCTCCATTTTGTTTTAATCCTTACACAAGGTCAATATACACACAAAACAATGATACCGATATTACTCTAACTGAGAAGATCTTCATTTTCATAATAATGATAATCTATTTGGCATTCCACTGCATTTAACCACATCGCCGAATGTTTTTCTTTATTTTACACTCCTTTATTCCAAACCTTATAATCATGTACATGCATAACGACAATGACACTACTTTTGTGCATGTCCCATTCTCGAGGATGGGACCTGCACAAATAATGAACAACAAACAGAAACTGAGATAGAAAAATAAGTGTATTAAAGTAAGGATACAAACTTGAATGATTAGTAGTCCAGTAATATGGGTTAATAAGAAGTATATATACAATTCTCTGAAGGGGAGCCGTAGTATATTTAGTATGTCTACGACGGGTGCTGCGTAACAATTTTCTCGCGATGTGGAGCACAGAGTTACTATGAACTTCTGACGCTGCATTCTCTGTGAAATCTCGGTATCGTCCATCTCGCTTCTATAGCAGGAGTATAAGTATACTCTAGACGAGTCCATCTTCATGAAAAGTAAAGACCTCACAACAATTACAATATTATTAATATCACTATTATATGTGTATATTTCTGAGATGAGATATTGTAACAATTTACTTTATTCGAACTGTTGTTCTAACCTTTATTGTCACATTCATGACATTTCGGCCCAGGAGCTGATATTCCGTTTCCCTAATGTTAAACGTCACACTATAAGTGTCTTCTTCTTTCCATAGTTGGTCAATTTTGGTTGATTTTATATACTTTAAATATTTTAGATTCCAACTGTACAACATCAAATTCAAAAGAAATTTTTTGGTCAATTCTATGATAGTAAATATTTTTAACAGATTAAAAAGAAATGTGTAGAATTTCAGTTATTCGATTTAATGAATAAGACACGACGTATGAGTTAACAATTGCATTTCTTTTATGATTTCCTGCGTACAATTATTAATATTGTTATTGTAGTTGTTATAATTAGTTAATTAAAGAAGAATTTATACACCAAAGGTTTATTTTTATACTGTTGAAATTACTTGTGGTCTGATCAGATATAAAATATTCATAAATGGTGATATTGCTTTTACATTAAAAAAAAGCACATACATAAATTTACTTCTGTTTCGTGAGCAGTATAATTTACGATCAACTTGAAATAAGATAATTGAATGCTTGGGTGGATTAAAAGATCCAATGTGTATTGAAGGGTTTTTTATTACATCGTAATTTATTTCAAATAATGAAAGAGTTAATTCCCATATCTCTATGTCGGTGACGGCATGATGAACGATTTTGCTGAGTTTCATTTTCACAAATCTTTCAACATGAAATTCATTTTTGAAATTAATTCTAAACAAATTAATAAGAATCTCACAAAATTAACATTCGTTTCCTCCACCATCAACCTCAAATCATTGGCAGCACATTGTTATTTCTCTACCTTTAAAATTTGTTAATCAAAGAATAATAGCCATTAAAAGTGTCGTTAATGTTAGCTTTAAAAATGTGAATCGTTAGAAAACCAGCCGGACTACTCAAAAACGTAAAATAATGCCGTCATCCACATCAGATTTACCTTTAGTGCAGTTACTATTACAGCTTTATCAGGTATTAAATTAATGTTGTCCTTATCCGCCAAAGCGTACAAGTGTTGATTTTCTATTGAATTCTTTCAATCTAGACAAAAATTCTATGGGAATACTTTTTTCAATCCTTTGTAGTAAGCTACAACGATAGAGCAGCTAAAGCGCCTCTAATTTGACGACAAGCGCAAGCATATGATTTTGGTGAGCTCTATAAATTTTCCTCACCCTCTTCGCAAGAAATCATTCATGTATTATGATCACCCAAGAATGACAACTCAATTTCAGCTTTACGCATAAGCAATCATATTGCATAATCGTGAAAGATTATATGATAGAAAAATACATGTTTTCACACAAACCTGTTCAGTTTAAATGGAAGTTTATCAAGCTTATCTAGCCATTATATCTTAAGTGATCTGAAATAGTTCCAGTCAATATTTTAACATTTATTTTTGAGTTCTCTAACTAAAATGTTTCATAATTAACGAAACAACTTCTTTCAAATATCTATTACCAATTCATCGTTATGACTGATCATACTCTTTAGATTTCTAATAAAGAATCGCTCCTTTGAAAGCATCCTTTAACTGTTTGCACCTCCTTTACTTCTAATGTGCAACATATACTCTTCATAGTTGGAGACGAAATGTATTATTTGAATTCGTATGAATGTAAAACGTAATATGAATGAGCCAAAGATTTGTTCTTATTAAAAACAGTATAGAAGAATGTGATAGGAAGAAATGTAATGTTTATTGAATAATAAACGATAATAGATTATTTTATTTTAAATAAAATATCGTTAAAAGTTTTTATTAATTATTTATTTATTCGAAACTCTGTCTTCGTCTTGCATATTACAAGCAAAGAATTATTTTTGAAAATGAAAAACGGAATGAAAATAATTGACTCACAATAACAGAATTAATGGTTGTAGACGAAATTCTCAAATTTTATCAAATACGACAGATGAAAGGCTATCAAGTTAAAGCGTTCAAATTATGATAACCAAAGCAATCAAGGGGAAAGCTTCTTCACCATAAAAACCCAGGCTATCAAGAAGAAACGTCCATACTATAATAACCGAAGCTAACAATGATAAACATTCAGTTTAATAACCAAGGCTAACAGGGAGAAAAACATACTGTAATAACCTGGACTAACAAAGAGAAAAATTCATATTGTAATATCGAAGAATATCAAGAAAAAAGTTTTGGACTATAATAATCAGACATATCAAGGAGAATAGTTCAAATATAAAAAGAGATGCTATCAAGAAAATGAGTTCACAATATAACAACCGGGCCTATGAAGGAGAAACATTCATTCTAAAATAATTAGGACTATCAAGGAGAAAGTTTGATAATATAATAACAAAGGCTAAAAAGGCAAATCGTTCACACTATAATAAACAAGGCTATCAAGGAGAAACGCTCACATAAAAAAAAAACAGAGGCTATCAAGGGGAAAGGCTCGCTCCATAATTTCCAAGTCTTTCAAAGGGAAATTTTAACACCAAGATTATCAAGTACAAACGCTCACTCTTTAATAACAATTCTATCAAAGAAAATCGTATTCTCTATAATAACCGAGTCTAACAAGGAGAATATTTCACTCTCTAATAATCTTGTCTATCAAGGAGAAACTTTCAAGTAATAATAATCAACGCCATCTCGGAAAATCTTTCAAACAATAATAATCAAATATATCAAGGAGAAACTGTCACATTATAACATAAAATATTAAAGAGAATTGTTATCATTATAATAATCGTGTCTATCAAAGAGTATCGTTCACTTTGTAATAACCACAAATCTCAAGGATATCCTTTCGCTCTATAAATAACCAAGTCTGTTCAGGGGGAGTCTTCGATCTATTTAATAAACAAGTGTATCAAAAGGATTTTTTCACAGTATAAGAGTTTACTCTGCAATAACCAAGTCTGTCAATGAGAATCTTTGATCTATAATAACCAAGACTATCCAGGAGAAACGTTAAATCTATGTAATAAACGAGTGAATAAAAAAAATACTTTTGAAGAATTAAATAAATGCGGTGAAAGACTCATCTCTGTTGTTCTCTATATTTTAATTTTATGTATTCAATTAATCTATCAGGTAGATTATTACCCCAGTAATGAATTCAATCCTACCTCCGTTTTTGTATCTGGACAATTTAAGATTATTAAATATTTATTTAGATGTCTCATCATTATAAATGGCAAGTAAATAAATCTTAAACACAATTACTGTTTTTGTTTCAGACACGGATCTATAAATCTTTGCCTTGTGAACGACTACGCCGTGACTATTTTAACACGTCGACATTGGGGAAAGGTTTAGTGGCTTTGTTTTGAAATATTTTGAATTAGATCTATATATGATGCCTTATAATTTTTAAGTGTGTAATAAGTTTAATCGTAGAAAATATCAATAATAGGCTAGGGTTCTCTTCACATTACCATTTGTTTCTCGCCAAAGAAACACTAGTAGTGCTATTTTAGCTTAAAGCCAAGCATTGTGCTCAGGGTGCATAAAAGCGAATTTTAAACTCTCACTAAGCCAGAAATTAAAACTTCCCAAGACACCATCAGTTTTGATGGATGTAATGAGTCACCTTGGTAGTATTAAGTCGTAAATCATTTACCACAGTTACCTAGGCCGCTCTGAATATAGCCTCTGCATTCGGAAAATTTCATGTAATCGAAATTGCAAAAATTAAAAGTATAGAAGTCATATATGTATAGAAGACAAGAATATATGATATAAACAGAGCTGAAAATGAATCTGCAGCAGAAAAAGACAACGGTTACTTCAAAAGTTTTATTCTTGCTCACGCCCAAATCTACAGTCAACAACGATACAAAAGAGAAATTTGGACAGTTTTGTGTAGATTTTAACCTGCAACACCTGATACCACCGTTGTCTTAAAACAGAAGGCAAAACAAAATATGACATGAGATTCAATATTCTTTAAACGCAACCAGTTTCTCAGTTAATATCTTCACATCTGCCATATTTAAATTTAAAAAATATCAAGTACTACTGCATTCATACTAATACAAACTGCAAACTCAGATCACGGTAACGCAAGGTGTTAAATTTTCAGATAGAAAATGACGTTGTTTTTAGTCAATAGAAGACTAAATTTGACAAAACAAAGAAAAGATAACACTATTTATTAAAACAGATTAACCCAAGTAAAAGAGAAGAAACATGGAGAGATATAGGGCCGCATAATCTGGTCTTGAGCTTGTCCTTGCTATTAGCTCTAATAAGGTTTTTTTACTTTAAGAGATTCTAGGTTGAGTGTAGGGTGAATTAGATCCGACCTTTCCAAATATGTATTTTCGTCGACAGCCCTTTTTTCACAAATGCACGCTCGTAAACCAAAGATTTCTTTTCAAAAATCGACACTGACCGACATTCAATATCATTGCCACGTAATAAAGATAAATTAAGTTCGTTTTTCGATTTTTAGTTTTTCGTTTTCCATAAGTCAACTTATCTTTTAACACATTTCTACCAATACATTCTTCAGCTTTCTTTTTCTGCATCTGCTGTTTCTAATCTAATTAGTGTTCTTTTTCCCCTTTCATTTACTGTACATTAGCCCAGCAAAATTATAAAATCGGCCGCTATAGCCTGATGTTATTGAGATGAGAGTGAAAGAAAAATACTGTATCTGACAGCATATAAGACGCACGGGTACATAAGACGCATCCTAATTCCAGCAAAGCAAATCAAGAAAAAATTAGTTATTAGTAGAATTAGTAATATTATTAGTAAATGTTGCAACCTAGACTGTAATTATGAGGTTGGTTGAAGAAGCCATGATTACAATTATACAAAAAATAATGGGAAAAAAAGAACACGAGCCTATAAAAACATTATTATATCCAAAGGTAAGAAAACCAAACAAAAATCAAGCATGTAACATATAAGATGAAAGGGCATTTTAAAAGGCAAATAAAAGCGCGCCTTATACGCTGTCAAGTACGGTATTTCCGTTGATTTATTACTATTTTTATAAGTTTTACAAAGACCAGAGATTGATATATCTTACGACCTTTAAAAAACTTGGGTTGACACCTGGCATGGATGATTTGAAAGGCTAAATTTTTTTTTCTAAGCAAAAGTTTTGATATTGTGTTAACATATACATTCTATCTGCAGATTTTCGTATACATTTTTAAGTGAACTCATACGTGCTTTTTCTTTTGCCTAGCGGGGTTTTCGTTGTTTTTCTGTGTCTGTTCTTTTAGCCTCATTTCAATGGCGGCAAAGAGTTTATCTTTGTCTGCATATGCACCATAGGTTTAATGCTGTTGTTTATCTTCGGATTATGGATTTTCTGGTTTTCCTAATGATTTATCTTTCAATGGCGGCTCCATTTTATTCTTAAATACAGATGCGTAGGATGTTACATAAGCAGCTTTTAGTAATATTTTTTCCTTTATGGAACAAATGTTTGTGTGGAAGTTGCGTACGTTTGGTTTTGGGGGAAGATCTCTCTGATATTAATTTCAATGACAAGACTTTCGATCGACCTTTCTTGTTGATGGTAAAAACCTTGCTATTTACTCCCAGTTGTCCTCAGGGCTTTTCCTTGATTCGACCGAAACGTTTGCTTACAAACAGCAGAGATAAAAAAAATAATTCGAGAAATAGTTGCATTAATCAAAATGCATCGTGTTAGAAGATCGGAAATCAACAAAGATGATGACAATAGACGGAATAATACAGAGAAAGTATTACAGCTGTATATGAAAATACTACATCTCAGAATGTCTGAAAAGCAAAACGTTGACAACAAGAATTAATTTAAAATATGGAATAATAAAAATGCTAAAACTCTGAACGTCATAATTAAACATAGATTAAGACGATAATTTGAATAATATACAAAATAATGAAAATAGTCTGAAAAAGGTTAAAAACGGCAAAGACAAATAAGTAAAGAAAATAAAAGAAATCGTGCAATAATCTATGGTATAATGAAAACTGTTAGTTTCGGAAATTCGGAAAACAGCAATGACGACGTGAGTTATCAAAATAATAATGAGAAAGATTGATGTGCTAAATAACTACAAATGTAAAAAGAATCATCAGAATAATGTAAGCAAAGGAGATTAAAATAAATTATCGGAATAGTATATCAAATATGATAATATTTGTTTTAGGAAGTTAAAAAGTGCGGATCAAATTTTAAATAATTTATGGTAAACAACAACAAAATTTAATAAACAGAAAAAAGATGGAAAAATGTAACTTCTAAAACAATCCAACTCGAAGTCAAAATTGCATAATATATTGAATTAGGAAATATTTAATCTTGGAACGTTAGTAAATAAGAAAGAAAACAGAAATAGTCATGATATATGACATAATGAAAATCTTGATTTGAAGGCTTCAAAAATTTAATAGTCAGTATTATCGAAAGAAAATGATTTTAATCTTTTAGCATCAAAAGATACAGTTACATTTCTTTTACAAACTTTGGTCATCTTTCTCTTATAATACAGCATATACGCAGTACTTGATTTCAAGTCCTACTTTTAAGAAATATTTCCAACAACTCAGGTTTTAAACATGTTCTCTGAGAAAATAAATTATTTAAATATAAACACTACTCATTATATTAAAGTTTATTACATCATTTTGCTATAATAAAGGTTGACACATTATCTTTGATAATTGTAATTTGAAACCAAAATATGTTTGACGAAGACTGACTAGACTTGATCTACAGTTGTCAACTATAATCTGAACATATAATTTATCATCTTGGTCAGAAATTGCAACAAAAACCGATTTACCTACAGGCAAAAAATTGACAAGAATAAAACGATGACGCTACTTTAATGTTTTGCCTTTTCGTGATGTTTCATATATCCTTTTCATTATGAAAGATTAGTTTGTCAAAATAAAAAAAAAATTCAAACGAAGGTAATACTGACAAATTTGAAACACTTAGTGATTTTGACGAAGGCTGTTTTATACCTTATCGGTTTCCCACCCATTTTTAAATTTTTGAAACCCACATTTCAAAGATTTTTCTTGCAGACTAAACACTCAATTCCTGGTATTATTTTAAGATGAATTTTATTTGCACTTTGATCTTATAAATTGTCAGACCTGTATTATCTTTTAGGGTGGTTCAGTCAAGATGTTTGCAGCATTTTTCTAAAGAGACTAATGATGTGAAAAGTTTTGAATAAGAAAAAAGTAGTAATATAACATATAGATTGGCGGCTTTTCTGTAGGTCCTTGCCAGAACAAAATTTAGATTGCCAGAAGGAATTGTTATGCTAAGGTAAGGATTATTGTTTTTGTGGTGTAGAGAAGCAAAAAAAAAAATTGCTTGAATTTTGATGAGAAAATAAAAAAATGCAAATTAATAATTTTATTTGTTTGTTATTTTAGGATTCCGTACATTAAGAATTTTAGTGTTGACTAGCAAGATATCTAATTTTTTTTTTGCTGAGACTTGAAATTGAAGAATATTTATCACTATGATGTACGCTACAAATTTTATGAGCAGCTTTACATTTTCTCATTCTTGTGAATAAGTCATACTTGTCGACTAAATAAAGGGGGTATTTAATTTCTAAAAGTTAAATAGAAGACAGAACACAATGGTGTACAGTGATATACTTCATAAATATTTTATATTGTCTGGAATTGAAAGAATATATGATTTGGCATGAAAAATTGAAAATATGTTTAATGTAAATTTGGCTTCGAATAACAACGACAATAAACACATTTTTTTTACTGTAGTACGGAAATATAAATGAAACTTTAAAAATGGTCTTAATATAACGAAAATCTATTTTAAGTATTCGCCTTTGACTATTCTTGTGTTCAATAGATGATGCTTAATGTACTTAATGTCGGAAAACTGAATTCTTTATATAATAAAATATATTAACGCTAGATGGCATATTTATTTCAACACCTCAGCCGTTGTTAACATGTTTCTTCAAACGTTTCTCAAAGATATTATTGTTGTGACGCAAAAGCAAAAACGCCGATAAGCAGTCATTTACCCCACCTTTAATCATTCGTGATGGTGACATTTTGACATTTCAAAAATATTCTATTGTTTAATGTTTTTCTTTTGTTTAATAACTTTTGCCATTTATAAGCCATCTGGCGGGGAAATTTTTTATCAATATATCTGTTTTAAACATTTAATTTCTGGAATTGAAATCAAGTAATAAGCTTGAATGAGACTAGAATTTACAGATCATTTCTGTAGAAGCTTCCGGTTTCGTGTAATTGCACTATCCGTTCAATATTTCGGCGAATTATTTCAACCTCAATATAATCTTATTTATTAGAAATATTCCTCTTATCTTTGCCATACATACATACATGCATACATACTTGAAATTATTTGTTTAAACATTATTTTTGATCGTCACTCGTATTGACGTAGATATTCTGTTTATAATCAAACAGTATATATACTTATTTCTACCGGCCTGATTATTTACGATAAATCTTTGTTACCAAAATGTGTGTCATTCGGCAAGATTCGAACCTGCGATCCCTATTGATCTAGCGTGTCTTAGACCTCTCGCCCACGAATGACTAACAGTCTAAACGAAGACAAATCAAGCCTAAATAACACAATTTTCGGTTCACGTAAATAACCATATCTGCCTGAAATGTATCCTAATGTCAACAAATGTAAAATGTTAATCTTCTTTAATTTCTGTAACATTGTATTCATATATATATATATATATATATATATATATATATATATATAACGTAGAATATTTAGTATTTAAATCACGTAAATTCCAATAGAAACGAACTCAAAAGAACTCAGTTAAATTTATTTATTTAATTTAACAGAGTAATATAATCTACATATTTTTTTTAGATATTCTACAATTTCATGGGTAATACATATTTCGCAGCAAAAATAAAAAAAACAAATGCTGCTGGTCAAACCCAAATGATACAATTGTTATATCATTTATATCTGACGAGCAGCAATTTTTCTTGTGGGGGGCGCTGCGAAATATGTATTACCTATGAATTGTAGAATATCTAAAATTTATATATATATATATTCATATATATATAAACCAGATTATAGTTATACTCCTATGGAAAACCTTTCTCGAAAACTTTCGACGGAAAGAAAAAAATGGTTTTAAAAAAAGAAAGTGGTTAGTACATGAACGTCAGTCAAAAGTGCTCGGATCGAGATCAGCACGAAGCCCAAAGAAAAAACACCGATACGAGTAATCATCTAACAAAAAGCACTTAATACAGAGGTAGAGCAAAATAAATAGATAAATAGATAACACCTAATGAGCCAGACGAACCTACCTAGGTTTCACGTAAACGGATCGTCAGGGAAAGCTAGCCTGGATTGGGGTTAGGATCAGAGTTAGGTTTAGGCCAGCTTTCCCTGGCGATCTGTTTAGGTGAAATCTAGGTAGATTCGTCTGGATCATTAGGTGTCATCTATCTATCTATCTATCTATCTATCTATCTATCTATCTATCTATCTATCTATCTATCATTACAGACACGTTTCTCTTTTGTACCCATCACCAGATGCTCCAATTGAGATAATCAAAGATATTTTGTATCATTTGGATAGTTTATGATTTTGTCCAAATTAGAAATGCATTAGTAGTTTATTCAGAAACATTCTGTGTGATATAGCATATATGAGGTGTTCTTAATATTTCTCAGCCCTAACCACTACCTGAGAAAGCATTTTATTTGAAGAGATGCTTGGTCGGGACAAAAGGTACTTTGTAGCAGGCTTTCATCGAATAAAAATGAGAACAGTAGTCCGTCTGAATAAATATAAAATGATAATTCCCCATGTTAGAAATCAAATAAATATTATAAAAAAAAGCTGCTCCAATCTACTGGATCACATCTGATATTTTGTTATAACATTTCAAAACATAAATCATTTCATCTTTTATTTGGTTGTTACGTGGATATAACCGTGTTGCAACCATTTTGTAAGAGAAACATGACACAGAAATCAACTAGGAAACAATTATTTCTATCATTCATTGTGTCTATAATATCATAAAACAGGTAGAATGACAACTTCCCATCTAAGAAATGAAACAAAAATCATTTTTACCACTCTGTAATATATGTTATCAGTAAAGGTTTCTCAAATAATTATTATTATATTTAATGGTAACGTACTGCACTGCTGCTTTCTTTCATTTCCTTTTGCCGATAGATTGCTTTCTCTTCAAGCGTTACCAAAACATTGTATTCTTGGCGTCGCCACTTGGCATTGTTTTTCAGTCTTCACGGACGTGGATATCAGCAAATCAACAGCAAATAACTTGAATGTTTTTATTTTTTTACCATTCAATCTTAGTGGCATAATAATCAAACAAGTGTCTTCTGATTTTTCGTTTCCAGTCATTAATTGATGCATCAAGCAAATTAGTAGCATCACAAATTCAATGAATAAAAGTAAATAATCTTAAGGCAATACAATTTAGAATTGATGAATTTGAAAGGAAATCACTGTGTCACTTTGGATCTTAAGAAAGCCTGAAATACAAGAAGACAAGTGAAGTGTTAATGTTTTTCATCTTTGTCCCTATTTGTTTTCTGATCAGAAACTATTTCTACTCGTATGTTTTCTGTTGCCTTTTAATATTTTGAATTATTTACATCTTATCTAAGAAAGAAATGAAATTTAATATGAAAGTAATAAAGCAATTTATTAGCAGAGACACTAATTTGTCAAGCTTTCATATGGAATGATGTGTTTGTTCATAAAAGTCATTTTCTCGAATCATCCTCTGTTGTAATCACTCGGATTACATTTGTGAGAAAACATTTTTGCTTTCATCAACTGTAAACATTTTCACAATGAAACTCTGCTTTCCAGAAAACTACGAATATCGGAATCTTTTTCGCTAAATCAATCAATGTAATATATCAGTAACATTTTAATAAATATTTTCCAGAAATTGTATGTTATTGAACCGAACAATAGTAATATTAAAATTTTTGCAAAGAGCTAAACCTCTACATAATAAAAAGACGCATCGTACACATCCTCTAGTATTAAATTTAACTAGATCTTTATTATACTTGCGACATCTAATTAAATAATTTTAGTAACTATCAGATCATCCCATAAGTAATGTTCGAAATCTAATAGCGATTGATTAAAAAATATTCTCCTTAATTTAAAAATGCCTCAATAATAACAATGCTTGTTTGTACTAACTGATAGTTATAAAAGAAATGGTTACGTTGGCATAGTACGATTGAAGTAAATCTTTAAAAAATATTGTGTTTTATGAATCAAAGATGCTTGTAATTCTTTGTGAGTTTAGAAAAAGTGATAATGCTTTTTATGAATAACTCGAAATATGCAATCTATGCGAATGATTCTTTAAGTAAAATAAATTGTCAAATATATTTAAAATAGTTGGAAAAATAGAAGTGCAGCTTAACTGTTTTTTTAATATTTTTTTCTATTGAGCTTAATTGTGATATTCTTTGTCTCGAGTTCGAAAACATTTACTATTGTGGTTGACTGAAAGGCTCCTTCAAATCTGAAATCAACCTATTCAGCGTCATATTCTGCAATAAAATTTGGTAAACTAACTCTAAATTCTTCATACAGACATCCAATGAATTTACTAACGTTCACTTTCATTTAATCATGTAAGAACATTTCGTACCTGTAGCATTGTGTGTTAGACTCTTGAGAAATTGGTAATTTGTAAAATGATCAAGTGAATCGACTGAGTTCAATACAGTTTCCGTTTAATTCAATTTCAGTAAGGTCAGGTTGGCAACATAAATGTTGACGTCACTATGTTCTTTTCCCAAAAATTGATATAGATTATTTTTTGAATGAGAATTCATTCTTCAAAGTGATTCCATGTGTCTGTACTTATTAAGTGTTTGTTAATTTGATGAAACTAATGTATGACAAATAGTCGTCAAAACTCTCCAGATAAAATTGGGCGGTTTTATTTAATCCTTCAGTTTTTCACCTGCAGGCAGACATTTTTCCAATATTTATTTTTCCTATATTTTTTTTTACCTGCGTCAGAAGGTGGACGATCATGGGTCTCCACAACATCCTATTCATTGTAGCTCCCAGCAATGTTTTCTTTTCACTATTAATCCTAATCCTTGTTCTGCCATCTATTAAAAGATCGTTTGGTAGATTACTCCATGTTTCATTCAATTCTGTCTCCTAGATTTTCAATTGTCTATTTATGATTTTAATATAATTGTTCTTTTTGTTTCAATTTCCCTTATAACGTATTTGCTAAAACAATTCCTAGATATTTCAATTTTTTAACTGTACCATTATGACATTTACATTTCGTAGCGAACATCTTGAGCTGTCACTGGTTACTAATGCATTAAATCTTCTCATAAACGACGGTTAGTAATTTATTTCTTTTCCTTTACTACTTTGGTTAAGAGTACATGCAGTTTTCTTTCAATGTCTCCCATCAACACGGTGTCATCTGTGTATCGTATATTGATAATATTATATCCAGAAATGATAAATCCTCGTAAAACCTATCGCGCTCTTACGATTGGCGCGCTGTAAACGTTAATCTGGGAAGAGAACGCATCCTTGCCTTATGCTTCCACAAATTTTTTATATTTAAAAGAAATAATGCACTTTTGACAATATACGTTTTTATACATTCCATTTCTGTTTGATTCTAAAAAGAATATTCAACGCATTATTTTACGTACCACTAAAATGGTTTGAACAATACCTACAAGTATATTAAGGTTTGACGTGAGCTGAGATCTTAGAATCACCTGTCATCTTAACTTTCAAACCATTAACAACAATTGAGATTTTACAGAAATCATACAAAGTTTACCTAAACAAAAATTTCAAATGATTAAATGCAAGATTATAGCATTATTATATTTTACTAGTATTTTCTTTCATCTTAATTATTCATCTTAAAATGGGAGAAATCGTGAATAATATGAAGACTATATTTCATCTCATAAAAACTTACATAAAGATAATATTTTTATTTGTAACATTGCTAACATAAACAAATGATTTTAATAGATACTGGAGATGAATAAAAAGTTAATTTAGCAGTAATTTTTATTTAAGATCTTTTTTACCCACTCCCACAGACTGGATGAATCTCAACAGTGTTGAGATAAAAGAAAATACTAGTGGAAAAAAAAAACAAGAAGAAAACTTGACAATAATTAATATAGTAAAACTGGAGAGATAATAATTCTGTAGCAAAAAAAGGCAGGCTTTATATCTGTGTTTCCAAATCATAGCTTCAGGTCAAACTAAAAAATGTAAGTAAAATGAAAAGAAGCAAATGCATTTTTCTGAATGATCAATTAATATATTAATTCAAATAATATATTAAAGACAGATAAATCAACTTATTTTATTTCCACAATATTACTAAATCGTGATTAGTTCTGTGGATAATTAAACTCTTAAAAATAATATTAAATCTGAGTAGTTAAAATAAGATATGCTTAAATATATGTATACACAAAAATAATCTAATTAATTACACTTTCATTTATATTAAGGGGATATAGATAAGAAAAATTGTCATTCTTAATCTATGTTGCTTGTTGCTTAGTTAAATCTTCTAGAAGTATTAAACAAAAGCAATGAAATACAAAGCAACATACCCTTTAATATTTTAGAAGTACAGGACAGTTACAGAATTGCTTAAATATCTCAGTTTAATTTTCGAGGGCATCGGCAAACACCGAGGGTTGCTGAAAATATTTCGAACACAATAACTTCCTAAAATTTAACTGATAAAACTTCAGAATCTTCTTGGGAAGGGCTTGTCGGTCGAGTTGGGAACAAACTTTCTTTCACAATGTCTAAAATTATTTAAAACAATTGGTGTTAATGCAATCTAACTGCAAATACAGTATGATCTGTCACGTTAATAAAATAAAAAAGTTAACTTGTGTCAAATATCACCATACATGAACTTGTTGGTTCTATTAAAATAAAGTAAACACTCGTAATGCTATCTAAAATATATATAAAAGGCAATCTTTTTGGTAAACCTAATGCGTATCTGAAGGGAAATAATTTTGTTTTTATTCCTTTTGTAAAATCGAACTTAAAGGATTTTAACTGACGTGTTACTTGACAGGAAAGTCTAATTCTTGCAAACCTCTCTTTAATTTTCATTCAATTCACGAGCTCTTAAAAATTGATCATGTTCTCTCCGATTCAGGCTTCAATTTGACTCCTGATGTTTTTCCAAAGTGAACTCTTTACTTTCCGTTTTTTTTTTCTAGTATTTCCAGCTGAGGTAAGTTTCGAATTTCATATCTTCTCTCCGGTCATACATGTGGAATCTGCAGCAAAAGAAAATCGAAGGATTTCCGATCGGTTCTGTTAATTCACGTTTGCACTTGTCAACCTTTGCTGCCGAACTGTGACTTGTCACGCTTTGATTGCAAGTCAATTTTCCTACTTGGATTGTTAATGTTTGTAAAGATTCTAAGTCTGTTAGGCAAAATGCTTATTTTAAGGATTATTCTAATTTTCAAGTGAGTTTCTACCATATATAAAAATCAGAATTGCTGAATTTTTAATTTACTTCTCATGAGCTATTTAAGATAGCCGAGATTATTTTAAAAGTTAATCCGCAAAGTTGTAATTATCTCCTGGTAAGGGATATAGCTGAATATATCATCATAAGTCGCTAGAGGTAGACAAATGTCAGGATTTGGATTTCGGTATGGTGTCAGCATTTTTGCTTAACAAGTTACTGTAAAGAGTGAGAAAATATGAATTATTCCGGTCAGAATATTTATCATTTTCCATTTTCCCCCAGTTCTTGATTAATTTCAATATGTATCTATCACGTCTCTGTCTTTAACTAGCTAAATCTATGTTAGAATCCATATGTTTCCGCGACCTGCTGGTGGGATATTTCAAATGATGCTATATTTAAATTTCAATATTTCATTTATTTTAATTTTTAACACTTTCAAATCATTTTTACACTTATTGATAAACTATTTTAAACGTCATTCGAGACCCAAGTGGTTAATGTTTTATAGTTACAATACATAAAACTAAGGTTTCTCATTGCGTTTTTATTACTTATTTGTTTTACCTTGGTTTATTTAGATAACAATTTATTCATACTATTTTGATGGGACAAATTAAATATGAATATTATAATACAATGATTATTTATATACACATATTGTTAATAATAGTTATTTGGATTAGATCCAAAACCATACATGGTATTATGTAGTTATGAGTATTACAATCTTATTCAAAGATCATCTATACACATTTTTCTGCATATATTAACTTCAAATTTTGTTTAATTGCAGTTACCTTTCTCGCTTAAATTTCTTTTGTACGTCTATAATCAAGATAGAATCTTGCAGCTAAAATGAGTTCATTTAAACTGATAAAGCCTTTACATATACAATTCAGAATTGTGAAGATATTTGTAAATGAATAGTAGATTTACAATGAAAAGAATATTAAGAAAATCTATGCTGTGATTCTTGGAAGCTGAGCAATCAGTAAAAAGTCTTAAACGGATTCTTTGGGTATTAAGAACCATTCTAAATGTGACAAATGGTAGTATTTTTTTCGTTAAATAGAAGCGATTTCTCACATGAACAGCATCAAATCCATATGTATAGATTTTTGCGGAATACATCCGAGCAGCTGTCGGTAGGGTGTTGCATATTTCAACCTTCATTTTGAAAGATCTATTTTACTCAGTGACAGCAGAAATCCCTGCCTAAAGAAATTCATGCGTATGTTTAAACAAGGAAGACGTTCAACTTCTAGCAACTCATCTCAGTTGCCAAAGAAATTTATCCTGAAATAGGACAAAAAGACAACTGTATTGACAGAGCTTTTTCAAATGATGAAAGGAAAATTTTCAATTATTCGATGAGAATTAAACCTCTAATTTGTAAAATCGTGAAATAAATGCAGAAGTGTGAGTAATAATAATACAAATCTGGTGAGGGATCCTTGACAAAATCCAACGGAGAATCTGAAATGTGATCAATCCCGACTTGGCAGCTCAGATACAGTCACTTTCTCACCGCACAATGTGGCTTCCCTGTGTCTCTTCTACAAATACTTTCACAGCTTCTGCTCCGATGAACTCAGCTCACTGGTGCCCCCTATATATGAATTTACTCATTTACTCGAGCAAAAAGATTAGCAACTAGGTCCCACCCTTTTAATGTGAAACCAATGAAATGTAAACGCAAATTCTACTCCAACAGCTTCTTTTCTCACATTTTTTGCCTGTGGAATTCCCTTCCGTTTATTTGCTTTCCCAACAGCTACAATCTCCAAGAAGTTAAATGTAAAGTTAATATTCATCTCCTATCTCTCTGACTTGCATCCTCTCTCTCATGTTCTTTCTCCATCCACTTCACTCTCATCATCATTCTCTTACCCTCTTCCTGACAACCCCTGTAATCTGTCATTCTTTCTCATAACTTTCCCCTGTAAAACCTTTTGCGCAACAGTGTCATTAAAATGCCTTGCTTGGGGCAACACGATTATAAAAAAATGGTTTGATGATATAAATTAATTGGTTTAGAATATTTGCAATTTTCTTTTACAATTTTTGTTGAATCTTCTCTTGTAATTATGTCACTGTCTTCGGTTAACATAGAATATATAAGAGGCTTAGTATTTAGGAATTACAGTCGAGATATTTTGTCAATGTGATGTCATACATCGACAATGATACTATATTTAAATATCATATAAAAAGTATCATTTATTAAATGACACGTTAAAAAATATTTTACATTTGAGGAATAAAATATATAAGACGTCATCTCAGATTCAAGTGGCTTCTATTTTATAGTTTGATCAGCACAGATGTTTTAGCATTCTGCTTTCTGAGATTTTTATGAGATTTCGTCATAGATTCAAAGTAAATAGTCTAGAAAAGGTGCGTTAAAAATATATATTGCAAAATTGATTGCCTCACGTCGATAAACGTGTCATTTTGCACTAATTAACGATAATTGTATGGCAGACAAATGAATAAACAGATACGCATACGCACGCGCTCACAGAGATACACATTCATTCACACTTACACATTGTTCAATTAAGTTTGAAGCGTTTTTTAATATGTAGCATTTGAACCCGGGATTTTGTTTCATACGTGATTGAAATTGGTGACATGAATGCATATTCTTAAAAGTGACATTTAATGCACCTTTCTATACCATTTGTATGGGGATTATGAACTTTAAATGTTTTGCGTTAAAAGTGAAAATTAAGCACAATGATATGTATTTTCATCAATTAGCACTCTTTTATTTTCTAAAAGAAATATGTCATTGTAGAAATCATAAAACATGAGCCATTTAATAAGATTATGGCATAAGTGAGAGTACAAGGTTCGTAAGTAAATATTTTAAGACTGACAACATTTTGACAGGATTGCATTCATTGATGACGACAAACTGAAACTGGTTAAAAATACTCAAGCGACATGATCACAAAACATTACAGAGACGCTCCATATATCTCATATGAGCATCTAAGCATTTGAAAACATTAGGATAAGTGAATAGCTACTATGGTTTGATATCTCAAAATTGAACGGAAAATATTTCATGAACTGCTTTTCGATTATGCGATATTTGTTCAAACGAAACAAAAGCGATCTACTTAAAAAACAAAAAAACGAACACAAGCGGTGATAAATGGATTGCTTACAACAATGTGGAGCTAAATATGCCCCGGAAGAAAGAAAATGAACTACCGTCATTCAGTCCGAAACAGGTATGCGCACAAAAAATACGTGATGTTGTGCATCTGGTGTGATTGGAAGGGTGTTTCGTATTTGTAGGAAGATACAGGATTTTGAAACTATGATTTAACTTCCACGCGAGAGAGAGAGAGAGAGAGAGAGAGGGAGAGAGAGAGAGAGACGAAAGAGGGAGAGGAGAGAGCGAGGATGATGGAAGGAGAAACAAATGAGAAAGAATGATGACAACTTATCTTTTTTTTTTTCTTTAGAATTTCTCGACTTGTGGCCGAAGGGAAGCATTTTGTTTGCGTCTCTTGGACTAAACAACCTTCCAAAGGGCGACACACATTCCGTGTTCCTATCGAAATATTACAAATAGGCTGACATTTAAGCCATACGTTTTATCACGGTAAAAGTTATCAAATTAACATAATTATTTAATCTAGTAAAATTAATTTTTTAAGAAGCGCACTTTGGAATAAACCCATTTTTGACAGAATACTTCTTTATTATTAGGTTAGAAATCGTGATCTTTAAACTAAAATACTATTTAGGTTTTCATATACTTTTGACGACAGTTTAAATTAACGAATCCTTTTTACCCATATGTATAAATTATAAACTATGAAAATACATCAGTTAAAACTAACGGCAGAATGAGATTAGTGTTTTTAGAGTGCAGTTAAAAGGTTTCTTTAGTGAAATCGTTCAAATATTAACGACATTACGGACCCTACAATAAGATCGGCATGAAATCTAAAGCCCTTTTTCTGCTAAAGCTGACACCAACCTTGAATTGCTCTTCTTTGACTGCTTACTTTGTCCTCCTGTTGACAAATGACAAATGCCAGGAAACCGAATCACTGATATGGCTACCTGATCAGAGACTGATATGTATATATGTATATTTCCGCCCCAAATTTGAAATTTCTCTCTTTTAGGCGTTTTAATTGACTCGTCCCTCTCTATTTCCACAATTATTATTCTCTTCACTTTATATTCTTTCTGTATCCTTTTTCCTTTTCTTTTCTTTTTCTTGATTTCTCATTATATTTTCTTCTTTCCTCCTTCTTTCTTAATATCTTTTTATCTCGATCGGAGAAAAGGAAAGTGTAGTTATTATGTAGTCAATGTTTTTAATAAACTTTATTAATTTATTACTTTCATTGTTAACTAGCTAATGAGACATTGTTTTTTTCAATGTCAAAACAAAATATATATTTTTAGAGCAGTTTGTAGTTTTTCATATGTTTTAACTTAATAATTGATAATAAATATTTAAAACTCTATTTTGATATTGATCACTGTTTTAAATTACTGTTTTGAACGTTGCTATTTTATTCTTCGTTCTTATTCATTTTAATATATATATATATATATATATATATATATATATATATATATATAACAAAGTTAAAGGACTGCTAGATTAAAACTCACTGTTCAAGCATTTACTTTTATAAAGAGTACTCGAAACAAAGTAGAACTTAATATTGTAATTTTGTTATTGCAATGTTTTATAAAAGCATTATATCACTACACAAAAATTTTCATGTTACAGAACGATAGGGTTCTTCCTCAGGTAATATGTTAAAATAAATGGTGAAAACGGTTTAGTTAGAATCAGTTTTACCATTTATATTAAAATATCAACTGAAGAAGAACAATATTGTCTGAAACACACACACACACACACACACACACACACACACACACACAGACTATATATATATATATATATATATATATATATACTGTACATATATATATATATATATATATATATATATATATATATATATATTTGAATAATAATAAATAAAAAAGAAAAAATATTTTAGCCGATACGATTCGTCCTCTTAGAAACGTTCAGGGCAAATGCAAGAATTTTATTTTGTAATAAAAATTTGGGAGCAACACCCAAAGGATAATATATGCTGGAGGTAAAAAAAAAACGAGAACGGGGTCGGCGTAATACTAAACAAACAAGTGAAGGAATGTGTTCTTGGATACTGTCAGCTTTCAGAGAGAGTCCTCTTGGTTAAACTGCGGGGAAGGCCATTCAATATATCTATTATAGTAGTTTATGCGCCGACAACCCAGAGTTCGGAGGACGAGATAGAAACTTTCTATTCAACACTAGACAATGCCAAGGCCCAATGCAAAAGCCAAGAAATTAGGATTATAATGGGTGACTTGAAAACCAAGACAGGTAAAGATAGAGAATGAGACACGAGCGGCAACTTTGGACTAGGGGAGAGCAACGAACGAGGAGAAAAATGGGTCCAATGGTGCTCAGCCAATGACCAGGTAATCACTAACACCTGGTTCCAAGAACACCCACGACGTTTATGGACATGGAGAAGCCCTGGATGTGACATGAGGAACCAAATAGATTATATAACTATAAACAAGAGATTCAGGAACGCGGTGGTCTAATGCAAAACATACCCAGGTGCCGACTGCGGAAGTGATCACGTCCCAGTCATCTGCAAACTAAGGGTGAAACTCCGAAGACTGAAGAAGCCCAGCACATCACCAAGACTACAATACGACACGCTAGAGAATGACCTCACCTTGCAGAAAGAATACAATAACAGTGTGAGAAAGAAATATGAAAAACATATTGGAAAAGGGCACTCAAAATGGGAGTCACTAAAAGAAGCGATCGTGACCTCAGCGAATAACATAGCCCCAAAGGAAATTAGACGCAGAAGAAAAAACAAGTGGATGACCGAAGTGATCTTCCACATGATGCAAAGGAGATAATACCAAGACATGGAGCAGATTACAAGAAACCCCACAGGGAGATAAGGAATAAATGCAGACAAGCCAAAGAGGAATGGCTCCACAACAAATGCGAAGAAGTACAGAGACTGAGCAGGACCAACAAAGCAGAGATGCAGAGATGCATAAAGAGATAAGAGAACTAACAGGCCAAAAAACCTGCCCCTCAACAGTCGGTCAGTTAAGTGCCATACGTGATACACGCTTGGGCGATCACGTTTCGAAAGAGACATGACTGACTGGGCAGAAGATTACCCCGCAGTATATTGCCATTGCTTTTGCGGTAGATTGGTTCCCGACCAAGGCTATAGAACGCAATCTGTCCTGCTATTTAACCCATAACTGGAAGGAAAAGACAGATTAATACCTTTCCAAAGGATATTTGCGCGTAAGTGAATACAATGGATTCAACTGGAATTCGAACTCAGCTCCCCGGTTCCGAGCCGATATCCACTGTACCACATAAAATCCAAGGATGGAATAATCATATTAGAGAAAGAGGAAATACTCCAGCGATGGGAAGAATATATAAAGAATCTTTTTTGTGACAAGCGAGAACAACCGAGAATACACAAGGAGGTGGATGGACCGGAAATAATAAAATCCGAAGTGGAAGCTGCAATGGCTAAACTGAACAGAAACAAAGCAGCTGGTCCAGACGGCATAGTGATAGAGCTGCTGACAGCCTTAGAAGAATATGGCATAGAAAAAACTACCGACATAATAAACGAAATTTATAGCAGCGGAATATTACCAGACGACCTATGCAAGTCGATATTTATAGCAGTGCCGAAGAAACCAGGCGCAAACGAGTGTGAACTACACAGAACTATCAGCTTAATGAGCCACATTACCAAACTCATGGTCAGAATCCTGATGAATAGAGCGAGAAGCAAAATCAGGCAAGAGATAGAGCAGGAACAGTGCGGGTTCGTCAAAGACACAGGAACAAGGAACGCCATATTCATAATTAGGATGCTCTCCGAAAGGGCAATATAAATGAAGAAAGATTTGTACCTATGTTTCATTGACTATGCGAAGGTATTCGACAAGATACGACACAAAGAACTGATGGAGATGCTCGGCAGCCTCGACATTTTCGGCACAGACATAAGAGTAATCAAGAATCTCTACTGGCAGCAAACGGCCTGCATACGGACAGGCAACGATCTCAGTAGATTTGCGCGTAAGTGAATGCAATGAATTCAACTGGAATTCTAACTTAGCTCTCCGATTTCTCGTTCCGAGCCGATATCCACTGCACCACAACGCACATCCGCAATCCGTTCATAGATACGTTTTTTTTATATTTCTGCAAAATTCCTAATGTTTTGTGCGGAGCAGATCTGGCAATTCTTTTTATATATACCATTTTCAGATATAAAGTTGAAAACTTGTTTTATTCTATATTTTATTTTCACACACATTACCTGAAAAGATAGCAATTTAACCAGAAAATATTTGTTACCTGTGTCCTAGTGTTTTGTTTTTGCGTATCCGATGCTAAAGAACCTAAAGTCATTTTCTAGAATAATTTCAATCATTTAGAATATATAGTTGTAGTAGACAGGAAATTATTTTGATTAAATACTGGATTAATAATGTTTATGTGTATTTTAGTCGAGATATATTCATTATTAAATAAGTTAAATATATCATATTGAACGACCAGATTATTTATCTTTTTCTCAAAGGAAATTGATAAGATGCAACAAAGCAAAAATTGCTAGTAGCGTCCTTTATTTTCTCATTCAATTTTTCTATTCGTTTCAGGTTACCGTTGCTGTAATTACGTGAATGGATCGTATGATCGGCTGGCGTTAGACGCCATCAGCATTGATGCTACCTCTCAAACTTGCATTCCATTTTATAATTTTGAGAATTAAAGTGAAATCTAGCACCCGCCACGGAGTCTTACCCATACAAGCGAGGATCTATGATCAATGTAAGTAGAACTATTTTGGTATTTCGTACACGGAAAATTGTAGGCTTTAACAATTTGACTGAATGTTAGACGCAAACAGAAACAGATTAATTTATTCTGACTTGTAAAGTTGGTCAAAATTAATCCAAGAAAATGTATAATCAACTTTCTGAGTCAACAATTAATGAATCTCGATCGAGTATTGGTCTCCTGTTGCTAGATAAATTTTACTGTTTACAAATTATACATTATTTTGGTTTAAATCTATACGAATGTAAAAATGAACACTTAGGTCAAAGTGAAAAGTTGTGAGACAGAGGCAACTGATGCTAGGTTTCTTGAACTAGAAAATTAATGCATCAGTAATGGTATAAAGTACAAGAAATGTGTAAACAGGAACGCCAGTCGATTAAGATTTAATATAATCACCTTCAAAAGTATTCCATTATTAAGTATCGTTAATGATTACAAAAATGGAAAACAACAGTATTCCGATATTGACGGTATTACATCCCTCTGTTGGAAAAGTTCTTATCTATCTATCTATCTATCTATCTATCTATCTATCTATCTATCTATAGTAGCGGCCATAATATAAGGAACGAAAACCCCAAAGAGATAAATATGTGTATAATTTAAAAAGTAATTCATGATTTACAATGAAATTTTTACCGAATAAAGGTTAGGGTGTAATGCATAAATATTATATAAAATTACAAACATTTACATAAAGATTAAATGGAACAAAGGAAATAAGCTACTGTATAAGTTAAGTTAATAATTATGTTAATAATTTGCATAAACTTTTAATTTCCATTGTTAAAAACTTGATGGACCCTTCAACAATAAGTAAAAGTTCATTTATCATTAGGACTTTATTTTTAAGCAATATGGCAAATTCTACACGCAAAACGCTCTCTTTTGAAGAAAATAAAAACTCATTATCGCTATCAAGAAAAAAGTCAGTTTCAGAAATTTCTGATATTGTTCATAGGTCTAAAAATGTCGTTCATTGTGTAATTAGCAGGTATAAAACCGATAAAACGTTAGATGCAAAATCAAAATCCGCCATACCCCAAAAACATCGCAAAGAGACGATCGAAGAATTGTTAGAATATCTACAAAAAACCGCTTTGAAACTTCTACATCAACTGCCCATAAATTTAATGAAGAGACAGATAATAAGAACTCATTGAAAACGGTTGCTCGCAGGTTAGAAAAAAATGCAGGATTGTATACCCGTGTTCCAGCTTTGAAGCCTCTCATTTCAAAGTGAAACCAAAGGGTACGCCTAGAGTATGCGAGAGAACGTTGTTTTGACTGACGCACGTTGGGATACAGTTCATTTCAGTAACGAGTCTAAGTTTAGTATATTGGTTCTAAGAGCAAAACTTACGTATACCGTAGAACATGTGAAAGACTGTCTTCTCAATGTGTCAAGAAAACCGTTACGTTTGGTGGCGGCAGTGTGATGGTGTGGGGAATGATTTCATCTGCAGACGATTTCGTTTGACATTTTTCGAGATTTATCAAAAATTCGAAACTTGTCATCTGGATTGGAATTTTTCGAACTACTGCTTACGATTCTTTCGGGGAGTTTTAAATTAACTTTCAAGTTGAGTAAAGGTTTTTGCGTCTTTTAAAACTTTTCTCATGATATATTTGTCATATCTTACAGTGGCACCTTTTGGTCTCTTTGAAACTTGCTTCCTTTGAATTCTTTCACTAATTAACTTTAACGCAGACAAATGAACTAAGATTTTCTCTTTGCATAAAGATTAGAATAGCTTGACAGTTTTGTGAACGCCTGCAATACCATTTCTAAAAGACTGTCTCTGTAACTTAGCAAGTATTTAGAAAGATCTTCCCAGTGAAATGAAAGAATGACAGCATCAATTAGCTTTAAGATATAAATGATTGAAAAGTTAAACAGAAAACTTCAAGTTAACTACAAAAGACTGTCATGAATATGGTGTGCTACAATATTAGAAATAATTTCAGGGCAGCTGAAATATTCTGACGTTAAAATGTTTTTAACTGTGAATAGCTGTAAAAACTTTAATGATCTAATAGCAGAAGACAATCGATAGTGCAATAATTTTAAAATTAACGACATCATATAATAATTATACTTATTCCTTCCTTAGTTAGTTACTTAGTTTCTCCGTCGGTTACGCTACGGAAGAAAGATAACACACTTACTCTCAACACGAGCTTTTCCTTCCCCTCTATATTTTTATAATCTATAAACGCTACTCTCCTCAGCCTTTCTTGTACCTTTGCCAAACGGAAGGGTAGTAAAGAGTGAAAGAGTAGCAGAAGAGAGTCTATAGCATTACCGTAGCAGTAGCAGCTCATGCTGGTGGTTGTAGCAGTAATTGTGTGTGTGTATATATATGTGTGCTTACTGTACAATATAGTAAAAATACGTAGGTTTGTTGTCGTATCTCGCGACCTAATAACGAAATTTCTGACCTCTACACCCTTGTTCATTACTCAGTCATTTCTGTTTACAATGGACACAGAAGCCATGATTTTTTATTAATAAAAATCATTTTCTCTTTCAAAATCTCTCACAATATAGCGTATAGTATTTTGGTTATAGTCTGTGTATTCGCTGATTAATATAAGATTACAGTAAGTAGCCTCTTTGGACATTACTTTTATAGATATTTTAATAAAAGTACACCTAGTGTTATCGTTATTTTATTATCTAATACCTTTATGTTTGAAGACGTTACTATCATTTGTAGTCTGACTAAGTAAAAATTTTCCAGGGAATCATAATTATCCTTCCGTGGAAATTCCACGGGTTCTGCTAGTGAAATATTAAATTGAATAAATAGAAATTCGTTTCGTCAATTATTAATAGTTTTTATATTTACATTTGATTCGGTTTATTTCTCTTATATTTCTTGTTTATTGCAAAAGATAATGCAACATGATCTCTGAACGCCGAAAAGAGGACGATTCTTCTTCTTTTATGTGCCATGTTCTTTTAGAACGTAGGCAATCGGATCTCCGTGTCGCACTTTCCATCTTCAGTTAGGACATTTCCTAGGTATTTAAGTTTTTGTACTTGCTTGATTCTGGTAACTCCCTCATTTATTTGGCATTTCGGGTTGTAACTTTTGCTGATGACCATGCACTCAGTTTTCTTAAAGTTTATTTGTAGTCCTTTTTTGTCGCTCTCCACCGCTACCTTCTGTATGAGGTCTTGTAGTTTACTTTCCGCGTCCGCAATCAGCACTGTATCGTCTGCGTACCTTATGTTGTTCAAGTTGTGTCCTCCAACAATAAATCCTGGCGTGTCATCTAGGGTCCTAAAGATATTCTCGCTGTACAGGTTGAACAAATCCGATGAAAAGACACATCCTTGTCTTACGCCTCTTTCTAACGTTGTAAATCTACTGAGATCGTTGCCTGTCCGTATGCAGGCCGTTTGCTGCCAGTAGAGATTCTTGATTACTCTTATGTCTGTGCCGAAAATGTCGAGGCTGCCGAGCATCTCCATCAGTTCTTTGTGTCGTATCTTGTCGAATACCTTCGCATAGTCAATGAAACATAGGTACAAATCTTTCTTCATTTATATTGCCCTTTCGGAGAGCATCCTAATTATGAATATGGCGTTCCTTGTTCCTGTGTCTTTGACGAACCCGCACTGTTCTTGTTCTCTCTCTGGCCTAATTTTGCTTGTCGCTCTATTCATCAGGATTCTGACCATCAGTTTGGTAATGTGGCTCATTAAGCTGATAGTTCTGTGTAGTTCACACTCATTTGCGCATGATTTCTTCGGCAGTTCTATAAATATCGACTTGCATAGGTCGTCTGGTAATATTCCGCTGCTATAAATTTCGTTTATTATGTCGGTAGTTTTTTCTATGCCATATTCTTCTAAGGCTGTCAGCAGCTCTATCGATATGCCGTCTAAACCAGCTGCTTTGTTTCTGTTCATTTTGGCCATGGCAGCTTCCACTTCGGATTTTAGTATTTCCGGTCCATCCATCTCCTTGGTGTATTCTCAGTTGTTCTCGCTGGTCGCAAAAAAAGATCCTTTATATATTCTTCCCATCACTGGAGTATTTCCTCTTTCTCTAATATGATTATTCCATCCTTGGATTTTATGCATCCTGTTGAGGAGTAGGTGTTTTGTCCTGTTAGTTCTCTTTTCTCTTTATGCATCCCTGCTTTGTTGGTCCTGCAAAGTTTCCCTACTTCGCTTTTGTTGTTGAGCCATTCCTCTTTGGCTTGTCTGCATTTGTTCCTTATCTCCCTGTGGAGTTTCTTGTACTCTGCTCCCTGTCTTGTTATTTTTGTCTCCTTTGCATCTGGAGGATCTCTTCGGTCATCCACTCGTTTTTCCTTTGTGGCTATGTTATTCGTTGAGATCACCATCGCTTCTTTTAGTGACTCCCATTTTGAGTGCTCTTTTCCAATATGTTCTTCATATTTCTTTCTCACACTGTTATTGTATTCTTTCTGCAGGGTGAGGTCATTCTCTAGCGTGTCGTATTGTAGTCTTGGTGATGTGCTGGGCTTCTTCAGTCTTCGGAGTTTCACCCTTAGTTTGCAGATGACTGGGACGTGGTCACTTCCGCAGTCGGCACCTGGTTATGTTTTGCATTGGACCACCGCGTTCCTGAATCCTTGTTTATAGTTGCTACCCAACTCAAATCTCGCTCTTCCATCCACTTGCTCAAGCCAGTCAGATATGTTATACGCTGCTTTCCCCTGTCTCTCCTTCAGTTTCTATCTAACATGTGAGTATTATATTCACCAATCTCCCTTCCTCATTACATGTACCAGGAACTTTAGCTTTCTTTTCCTGATATTCAGTTTCCTTTTCGTTTCTATCTTTTCCAAAACATCATAATTGCTCACATACTTGGTCCATGATATACGCAGCATCCTTCTGTAGAACCATGTTTCAGTTGGTTCAAGTCCCTTCTTCATCTTTGATGTGATTTTCCAGCATTCACAGCCATACTGAAGAACAAACATCACATAGCAATTCAGTATTCTCTTCTTTGTTTCTAGCAAAATTTTCCTGTCTCTGAATACTTACTTAGCTTCTGGAATGCATCCTTGGCCATGCCAATTCGCCTTCGGTTCTCAGCGTCGCACTTTCCGTATTCTGTTAGAATACTCCCCAGATATTTAAATTTTTGAACCTGCTTGATTTTATTATCTTTCACCTGTAAGTAATATTTCGGTCATCTGTTTTTGCTGATGATATAAATATTTTTCTGGTTATATTAAACAATGCTAGATGTAACATAACTGAGCTATAAAGTATATATTTATAAATATACATATTATCCTACGCATATAGCTCGGCTTGAAGTTTAATCCACTATGCAATCATTACGTCTTATAAAGAACTAACCAATGTGGGATCTGAATTTCTGGTTCGCTCGTTACCGATCAGTAATATATTGTAATGCTGGGTTACTATTTTTAATTCTTTAATTGTATGATTTAATTTAATTTAATATGAATTAAAACTTAAACATGTAATAGGAAATTAAAATGTTAAAAGCTAATCTAAAATTTGAATTAAATTAATAGTTAAATTATTTTTACTGAAAAGATTATACGTTTAGTGTATTGGGGCAAGAGGATTATTTGTTGTTTTTAATTTTAGGAATAAGAAAAATAAAAAAAAAATTAAATAATAAAAATAATATTTAAAAGTCTACATAAAAGAATCTATGTTAAGCCAAGTCGACATATTGGAGCAGATATTTATTTCCATGTTTGCATGTAGCTATCACTTCACTTCTTTAGTTTAATAATTTAGTATTATTTAAGTGTTTAAAAAAGTTTTCTAATAGGTATAAATTGCATCTATTTCTAATTCCATGATAAGACTTACTTTCTGTGATGATATCCCAGGTAACAATAGGGTTTTTGTTTTTTTTTCAATTTCCAGAAATATTTTGAGAGAGCAGTGCTTTTACTCTTTTTACTATCACTTATAATTTAATTTATGATTGTAATACCAGTATCTTCATTATTTTTCCGTAAAACCAAAATAAAATTTAACATTGCCTTCGGAATAGATGCTAGCGTTATAAATTATACTTTCTCGTATGCACTGGCCATTTAGTGGGTAGGTTTTATTTTTTCGGCAGTTACAATTAATTTTAGTAGAGATACTATTGTCTATAGTAGATTTACTGTTTTGTAGATTGGAGATGCGTTTGTTTAGACTAAACTATCGCCCGGTTCACACTCCACCCACGTCTATTGAACAGGTGAAGAGGCTCATCCCTTGTTTCCTGTTTAGGATGCGGTTTCCGGTTTTCTCTTTTGCAATCTTTTCACTCTTTATTTTTTTTTCAATTGAAGTAGATAGACTAAACTATCGTCCGGTTCACACTCCATCCACATCTATTGAACGTTCTTTCTTCTTAATATAACCCATTTATTGACCGAGTGACTGGATTTATTTTCATTTATTGGCCATTTATAACATGGAAGTGCCAGTCAGTTCTTTCTAACATTTGCCAAAATTAAAGTCAGACGTCAATAACAAAAGAAAAAATTCAATAAAACCTTGGTTAATATTTCATTTTTACATCTTTATCACAATTCAATCTGGTTATGTAGGTTACACTGGAGATAATCTCAAAGCGAGTTTTATATTGAATGTCTTTGTTCAAGATCTCTGAATGCCCCCAGTGAATAGTCTTTGACACCTGATTCGCACAAAAACAATCTACAAAGTTTCAGGGGGGAAATATGAAGGTACTGCTCTAACAATGAAGTTCGAATGTTGTAAAGGAAAGTAAAATGAGAAATGAGAGAGCTGAGTTGGAATTCGTCGGGTTTTTTACAATCCCATGTGGATATCTCTGGAAAGATATCAATCAATTCCACGCTACCATAAATAGTTTTAATAGTGGGACTTGTATCCAGAAAAAATGTTTTCATTTTTAAAAATATTGATAACAAAACATTCAATCGTAAAAAAGAAAAAAACATCCGAAATGGTTCGAGTTAAATAACCGGCATTAAGCAGTAAAATCAAACCGTACAGTCAATCAATTGTTTATCATTAAGATTTTTGTAAACAAAAGTGAGATTAACGAAAGTCGAATGCTGGGTGGTTAAATTGGAATCTAAATCACATCACACTATCTGCTTGAATGTAATAAAATTAGTAATAAAACAATAATAGTACTGATAAAAACGAAAAATTATTAGTACTACTGAGTTTTAAAATGGCATAGAAAATTGAAAGCGTGGCATAATGGCTTTGCCCAAGTGACAATCATTCTTTGACAGAAATCATAAAATGCAACGACTGAGAAATTCGCACTTTCAAGTTATGGAATATGTCTTCATGTTTTGTAAGAAGTCATTCTTGAGTTGAAGATGATTTCTCTAAATTTAACTTTCGTGTAGTGATACTGCAATAAAAGGCAAACGCAATAAATACAAGCGAAATACATAAAAGCGCAATACATACAAGTGCAATACATACAAGCGCAATACATATACGCGCAATATATAAAAGCGCAATAAATACAAGCGCAATAAATACAAGAGTAATAAATACAAGCGCAATATATACAAGCGCAATAAATACAAGCGCAATACATATAAGCATAATAGATACAAGAGTAATATATACAAGTGCAATAAATGCAAGTGAAATGAATATAATGTGCGTTGTGATATAATGAATGTCGGCTCGGAATGAGAAATCAGATACGAGTTCGAATTCCAGTTGAATTCGTTGCATTTAATTATGTGAAACTGTTCTTGGGAAAGATATTAATCCATCTCTTCTCCACCAGCTATGAGTTGAATAGCATTCCAGATTTGGTTCTTTAGTCTTGGTGGGCAACCAGTCTGCAGCAGAAATAAATGTCAACTAACTGCCTGGAAAATATTATAAACCTTTACTTCCAACAGGCAGTGAGCCATCAAGGAAGTGTAGGATCATAAAATATGATTATCAGTCTGAGAATGCTTATTAATAAATACAAAATTAATTGAAATGTATTCAAATAATCATAGTAAAAATACTGCATTTAAAATTAGTTTTAGAAGGAATACTGTTCAACTAATAAGAAAGTAATCCAGAGACTTAAATACGAAAAACCGGTTACATTACATTATCAAATTGTCTATAACTTATTAGATAGATAGATAAATAAATAGATAGATAATGAAAAGATAGAAAAGATATATAGATAGAGAGATAGATAATAAACAGATTGAGATATATTGATAGATAATGAAGATATTGAGATAAATAGTTAACTTGGAATGATGCGTATCTAAATGTTACATAGAAAGTAGAGAAAATATTCTATACTGAAAAAAAACTTCGTCATATAAAACACTCTTTTCCCACCTATTTAAGAGTATAACACCTGCAGTTTTCTCGAAGTTAGGTGTTATTTTACTTTTCATTAAACTGTGCATCATCAGTTTGTGACGATATTGTATAGATTTCTTTCAATAGATTATGAAGTAATAGCTTTATTGAAACAAATATTCCATCAAAAATTAAATGATTTTAAAGAATTCCTCGTTATCCAGTAAATATTTCAGAGCAATTACATCACCACTGTACACTCTTGCTTTTCTCAATTGTCTGATACATTTGGTTATTTTCTAGTCATTTTAAAGAGGGTGGGTTGTTTATTTGACAGTATTTCGGAGCATGCTGTTCTTGGTATTTATTAAGTTAAGCATGATCCAGCGCAACCCTAAATACAGTGAAATAGGTAGAGAAAGGTTGTATTGCACAAACTTTACTGTCAGATCTACTTAAAATATCAGCATTCAAAACAATAATTTATTTCATCCATATGTTGTTCTCATTTTTTTAATTTTAAATTGCACTATCATTGCATATAATTCCTATGCATTGCTTAGCATACGATCTCTATTGTACAATTTAGACTTCTGCACCAACGAATAGAAAATGCGATTTATTGTCACACTTATATACTTACTTACTGATTTGAGTCACTGCAATATTAGGCAGTCATCTTTTCACCTTAGACCTCTGAGTCGTCACTCAAATATCAAGTCGGAAGATATTCCTAAAATTATATTCCATTATATCCCGAAGACATGAATAGATCAAAATGATACTGCTTTTCCTTTGATTCCATGAATATTAATAAGAAATGTTTGATGCATATATATGGAAGAAATGTATCTGTTAAATGGAGTCTTTCAATCAAATTAAACATCAGAAAATGAATAAATTAAACCAAATGGAAATGAAAGAGCCCTGACTGTTCAATTTGAATAAGAGAAAGATTTTCGCACTGTTTAAATCTCTAATAAAAGTAAACTGACTTTCTATATTGAAATTATTAATCATACTTTGTTTAAGAGACTTATATTATTGACAAATATACACACAAATGCACACACAGAAAAACAAGCACGCGCACAAATATATATATACATTTCATAAAAAATTAAATTTTTCGATATTTATCGGAAGTTGATTCAGAGTTTTGGGATTCATCAGTACTCAGAAGCAAGACAACCTCTGATAAGTATCATTAATTTAATCATATTTATATAGAAATTACTAGTCTATTGAACACTTTTGCAGATATTCTGTTCGCGTAATATATGTTGAGTTATATAATATATAATACTAATATCTATATATTATTTATACTACTAATAAAATTGTATTTCTCCTCGCCGTTTGATAGATATCAGAGTGTTATGCATGCGTCAATTGTTAGGCAAACCTTGTAAACTGACACTGTCATCTATTAACACATCTCATATATTCTTCAGGGAGTGGAGCAGTAGATTTTAAAGAATATTTTAAACACCTATTTAACAATATAATCTTCTTTTTTTTAATTATGAAATTAAGCATTCAGAAACGAAAAAGAAGATTTTTGTCAAGGTATTTCCTAATGTTTTTTCTTAATGTTTTCAATTTTACAACACCAAACATTCTTCTTCATGTGCTGTGTCCTTTCAGAACGTAGGCGATCACAGACTTCCACTTGGCTCTGTCTCTTGTCACTCTCAATTTCTTTTTCTTAGTATCTCTAACCCCCGCTCCAACAATTTGCTCAGACCAAACAAGTACGCATTGCTTTCCCCTGTCTCTTCTTCCATTTATCCGAACTGTGTTCTCCAGGCCCTCCTTCTTCATTACGTGTCTCAGGAACATTATTTGTCTCTTCCTCTTCTCGTTTGCATTATTTCTCTCACCTCATCGTTAGACACGTTCTCCGTCGATGGTAGTCTCAGCATTCTTCTGTAAAACCACATTTCTGCTGCCAGAAGTCTCTCCTTCATCTTTATGAGATCGTTCAGCATCCATTTCCATACAGAAGGACAGATATCACATAACAATCCAGCACTCTTTTCTTTGTTTCTAATGAGATTTTCCTGTCTTTCAGTTCTTTGGTTAGCTTCTGAAATGCGTCTTAGGCCATGTCAATGCGTCTTTGGATCTCCATGTCACATTTTCTATCCTCTGTCAAAGCACTACCAGATATTTGAATTTTTTTAACTTTTTTTAGATTCTCCGACTTGCAGTTGACATATTAAGCTCCTCTTTTTGCTGATGACCATTCATTCAGTTTTCTTGAGGTTTATCCTCAGTGCTTTCTTTTCACTTTCTTTTGCTAACTTTTTTGTAGATGGTCCTGCATTTTCCTTCACGTGTCTGCTATCAGCACCGTGTCATCCGCGTATCTGATATTGTTAAGACTGTGGCCCCAAAAGATCCGGTGAAAAAACACATCCTTGTCTTACTCCCCTTTCTATTTTTGCATACCTGCTGAGTTCACTACCGATTCATACACAAACTGTTTGCTGGTAATATAGAATCTGGATTATCTTAAAGTCTTTTCCGTTGAGGTTGTCGAGCATCTCTATCAACTTCTTTTGTCGTACTTTGTTGAACGCCTTTGCGTAGTCTATAAAACACAGATAAAGGTAATTTTGAATTTGTATTGCACTTTCAGATAGTATTCTGAGCATGAATATCGCATTCCTATTTCCGGTATCTTTAACGAATCCGCATTGTTCTTGTCGTATCTCTGGGCCGATTTTGCTGCGCGCTCTCTTCATCAGAATACGGATGGTGAAGTTTGTTATATGGCTCATTAAACTGATTGTTCGATGGACCTCACATTCCTTTGTACCTGGTTTCTTAGGTAGTGCTATGAAGATTGATCTGATTAGGTCCTCAGGTAGATTGCCGCTGCTGTAGATTTATTATTTCTGTTAGCCTGTCGACGATAAAGCCTTGTAGGGACATCAACATCTCTGTTACAATCCCGTCTGGTCCCGCTGCTTTGTTTCTCTTCAATTTAGTCATTGCCGATTTTTAATTTTTCTGGTTCATCTGTAATTTTGTAAAACTGAAAAACACCTACGGACCGTGGTATTCTGAGGAAGTATCTCCGTTTCTTTTAAAACATTTCCAAATACTTGAAAATAGAAGATTTATTATTGAATAATAACATGACGTAACATATGAAACAGTGAAATCTTAGTATCTTTAGAGAATATAGTTTCAAAATTTGATAAATGATCAAATGTTTTTAATGCATTTCATTCTGTAAGTATCGACATTCTCAGTAATTTTATAATGGAAAAAAGTCGTATCGTTTAAAAGCAGCATTTTTATGATGGCATTTTCACCAATACAAAATATGCACAACCATCATGTTGTAAAATTACCTTTTATAACAAATCTAAATACATTTTTAGCAATTTTAAATAAACGTCAATTAAACAACTGTGCAATTGCTAAACTGGTGTTGCATAGAAATTATTTTACTTTTTCTTTATTTTGCTTCCTGTGTGTGCCATTTTTCGAAAATTATAAAATAATGTCAAATTTTCATCATCGAAATTTGACGTCACTTTTTCAGGTAATCATTTCTCTTAATATTATAATTTACCTCTTTGACGCTGAGAGTTTTCAAAAAATAACAGTAATATCCGATATTTTGAAAGAGAAAAATTTGTTGCATATACATGTACCAGTAGTAAACCTCAAGTTTCCAAAAGATTTACTTTATATATATTTATATATATATATGAGAAAAATTAAGGCAGACAAGTTATTTCATGGTGAATCGGAAGTGTAGGTCTATTTCAGGCGAACCATCATCATCTTCCGTCTTTATTTAACAAAGGATTTTACACATTTTAGAGAGTTATCCTACCACCTTATGTAGTGGATACTTCTTTGGATTTTTCTATACCCACACTGGATGCTGATATATATATATATATATATATATATATATATATATATATATATATATATATATATATATATATATTATGAACTCTCCCGTCGATTTCAACGTATGAGCGTCTAACTCAGACAGTCACACAAAGAATTGTTTAGAGTGGTAAAGGCTTGTGTAGCACCATTCACACTTTTTGGAGCCGCCGATAACAAATAATTCGCCACAGATCGCAGGAACAGCAGACTTCAGTTATTTAACCCATAACTGGAATTGGAACTCGGCTCACCGATTTCCCTCTCCAAGCCGACATCCACCGCACCACAACGCACATCCGTCCATAAACGCTTACAGCACCTGGTATTCCCAAGCGGTCACCCATCTAAGTACTGACCAGGCTCAACGTTGCTTAACTTCGTTGATTGGGCGGGAACCGGTGGATTCAACGTGATATGACCTATATAAATATATATATAGATGCATGTTTCATTAAATAATGTAGACAAGTTTTGTCGATTTATTTTTATGTAAGTGTTTTCTTCATATCGTTTGATAAGCTTAATAGCATTATCGTTGAAAGAGGAAAGAAAATCACAATATTGATACATGTTTTCATTTAATCCTTTCTGAGCTTTCGGCTCACATCAGCTATTATCAAAGATGACAATTGTGGTGGTTGTAATGAGCAGTTTGCGGACGAACGAACAAAAATTTACATAAAATAAATCGACAAAACTTGTGTATATTATTTAATGAAACATGCATCAATGAAAAAATGCTGCCTAAATACACACACAATATATATATATATATATATATATATATATATATATATATAATATTTATACACAAATAGATGGTACTGCGATGGGATCTCCTTTAGGTCCCCTCTTTTCTAATTATTATATGGCAAATCTAGAAAATAAAATAATTAATGACAACAATAAACCCTCTATATATGTAAGACACATAGATGACATCTTTGTTTTAGCTAAGAATATCGATCAAATAAAATATCTTAAAAACAAATTTGAAAGTCACTCCGTCCTCAAATTTACATTAGAACTTAATATTAATAACAAACTCCCATTCCTTGATGTATTCATTGATTCTAGCACACATAAATTTACTACTTCTCTATATAGGAAACCAACTAGCATAAATTCGTGTCTTAATTATAATAGTGAATGCCCCCAACGATATAAGTTAGCTGTTACAAAAAAGTTACTTCAACGCACATAAATGATATCTTCTTCCAAATCTATATTTTATAAAGAATTACACAACATTAAGCAAACACTAGTCAATTATGGATTTCCTAACTCCGTTATTGATCAACAATTTTAAAATGTATCTCAACAAAATTAACAATAGCTCTAACAATAATGATAATATTAATAATAATGGTTTACATCAAAATAAACATAACACTATTAACTTATACTATTGCAACCAAATACATAATAATTATAAACAAGATGAAAAAACTCTCAAAAACATAATACGTAGAAATGTTAAACCAGTGGAAAGTAATAACCAAATTAAACTCATTATATATTATAAAAAGTTTAAAACAATTGACCTCACAGTCTATAATAACCCAACAAGCACTAAACTAAATTCTTTACAAAAAACCAATGTAGTGTACCAATTTACATGCCCATTCAGAGATTGCATCTCTGATACTAATCAAAAACCTAGTACAGATATTGATTTTACTACAACTACGCTCTCCTGTAGACTTACATGTCATCTTTCTGATCAGAGTACTATTAAACAACATTTCTCTGAAAAACATGAACATGTAGGTAATATCAGACAGATTTTGGTAAACAATTCGGTGATCCTTACTCATACACACAGTAACCTGCAGATATTGGAGGCCATGTACATCAAATTAAATCAACTAACACTCAATAAAATCAACTTTAAAACAGGAAATAGCATATTACATTGCTTTTGACTACATGGTTTTGTTGTCATTTCGTGCTATGCCGCGGTGTGACATCATAAAACCGCATCGCATAATTAAGAACTGCGATTATTATTTTTGGTAACTATTGCCGTTGCCAAGCGGAGTTTTATGTCAACACAAAATAAAATCGTCGGTGATGGTGGATTTTATAATATTTCAGTTTAAACAACCTCTCTGAAGATGACTCATGTGAGCCGAAAGCTTAGAAGAAAACCAATAAATAATTATCCAAATGTTGGAGAATTTTTGTCTTTATTTTGAACTGAAATTAAAGCAAAAATACGACGTCTAGAACGGCTCATGATTAAACATAATAGACATTCATTGTATCTTATATTTAACGGTATATGTTTGAAAAAAATATATATATAATAATTTTAAAGGAACAATATTTATAGTGTACATCGAAAGGTTTGTCAGTAGTTAAAATTAATACGAGGGTTGCTAATAGAATATATATATATATATATATATATATATATATATTCTATTAACAACCCTCGTATTAATTTCAACTACTGACAAACCTATCGATGTACACTATAAATATTGTTGCTTTAGAGTTATTATAAGAAATTTAGGCTTCAAATTACTTATTTTCAGGTTAATTATTGGCTATCTGTTTCGGCCGCGTAAAGAATTTCGTTCATTAATGAAATAGAAGATAACTGAAGCTAAACAATGGAGTGAGGATAAAATAAGCGGGCAGTGATAAAAAATGACGAAAACTTGCTTCCGTAAACCAGGTTTCTCCGGCCTCAGCGTTAAAATACAGATAGTGCAATGATCAGAGAGATCATACTCTTGAACGGAGTTGTGTTCATCCAGCTCTAAAAAGACCACATGACCTGATTATTAGCTTAAGATAGCAAAAAAATCTAAGAAAGATTCGTATATTGAGACTTATCATCAACTAATTTCTAGAAACTTATAAACATGAAAAAAATCTAATTTGTTTTTCTTCTAAAACTGATTTGACGCTTCATCTACTTTTACTTTGTGAAGACCAAAGAATGAACTTTAAGATTTGATATCTGAACTGACTGAAGAATTCGAAGGCGATATCATAACAATATTATCCTTATTTTTCGTTAGAAGTATTGTTTAGTATGAGTCATAGTTGTTAATTTTGACTAGCACATTCTTTTGAAGCTGATTTTTAGTTGTTTTTATCACAATTTTTACCTCTACCATCGATTTACTACAGGAGAACACTTTTAGTCGCTACTAAAAAATCGGCTCTTGTTGAGACTCGAACGTACGCCTCTTTTGCGCCAAGGATGCTTGTTTGAGCGTAACAGAATTGAACTACGACTGTTCTATGGTTCTTGAAAGCTCAAAGCAAACTTTCAACCTATCACTTCTTTCCATAACATCTCTCAGTGACATAATTTAGAAGCCAAACTAAATATGAATGAAAGGAAAATAGTTCAATAAAAAGTCAATAGTTTTATTCCACAAAGGTTAAGGTGTACCATTTGGCTACTATAGATTTGTATTATTGACGGTTGACTGTTGCTCGAAATTTCGGCTACATAGTTGTTGTTACCTCGTAACCAAGTTGTTGTAGTTTGTTGGGGTCAGAAATAAAGAAAAAAAGACTGAATAGTGCTAAACAAATATATTAAAAAGACATTAGTACAAACATATACGAATGAGTGATTATTAGTCTGAGTTCTAGTCTGACCGTCAGAATGATCTGCTAGAATAGATTCATATCTCACTCTCTCTGCCACTCTATATCTTACTCAGCTTCTACAAAGCAGAACTGCTACTTATATATATTTTAAACGAGTTCATGTGTCATATGGGTAAATCCTCATAACAATAGTGAAATATGTTTTTCTCCGTAACAAAAAATTTATTGTGGGTTTTATCAAAATGAATTACTTTAGTTTTGCGGAGTTTTAATCGAGTATGAACTTAAGGTAGATTTTTGATTTTTTTTTTTACAATAATTTTTGCACTGTATAAGATCCAAGAGCCGTTCGAGGTAGAGGGCTACAGAGTACGAGATAGAGTTTATGGCGATATTTGCGGAAGATAATGGTTGAACCGTGACTTGAACAGAATAAAATTGTAGTGATCGAGGAAGGATCCTCTTGGTAGTCGGTTCCATAATGCAGTGTTTCTTGGGAAGAAGATGCTTGAATGAAACCAATAAAATTCGAAGAAAATGGCAGATGAATCAGTACAGTGTGCGTTGCATGGCGAGAATTAACCGTGAAAGTTAAAACGGGTGAAATGTAGTTCGTCTGAACATATTCCCTGAAAATAGTAATAGGGCTGCGACATTTTGTCTGTGAGAAAGGGATTATAAAGTTGAAAATAATTCGTCATCCAGAGGAACGCAGTTGAAATTAGCAATCTGTTGCTTCTGCTATATATTTAGAAATTCGTGAAAAAAATGTAATTTGCAACGTAATCGGTCCTGCCCTGGCATATCGCCCATAGTTACTTTTCCACCGCTGTAACATATCTTCCTTTGCTTTTTCTATAAAAACTTTCGCGTAATTGTTCTTATCAGTTTCCTTTTCAGTAGTTCGACTTCAGATATCTAAGTGCAGTACTAGGTTGACAGTTCTGTCCCATCATTTGAATGTTTCTTTTAGTAGATGCTATCGTAATTTCTATACTAATAAATTTCTTTTCCAGCAATTTTCACTGGTGGAACTCTCTTACGATTTCCGGGTTTCCTGTCATCTACGATCGTCAAAAATTTAAATTCAGTATCAATTTTCATCTTCTATCTCTTTGAATTGCAATATTTTATTGTCTTCTCTGTTTCTTTCACCCTCAGTAATGCCTGGCATCTTAGTGTCTCCTATCAATTTACTTGGGATTAAATGAATATAGCAGACTTTTAGGCAGACAGGTATTACCAGAAAAGTTGTTTTAAAACTTTTAGATAGCCGGGAATATTTAAGGATCTTGAGCAATGACAAACGGGAAGGACATTTTTTTTTAGATTACCAGCACGAATTCTGACATTATTTTCTGTGAATAGTATCGTTATTAGAATTGTAACGTTATTATGAATTCAAGTGGCAGTATTTGATTGACCAGTACGAAAACATTATACAATCATTGGCCAATCAAAGAAGCTTTAATAGGGCTTTATTTCTCATATTCCTCATCCTTCAACGTATCTTTACTCGTATCTTTCAAAACGACATGGGGCGCAGAAAGTGTTGACTCTGAGACTCTGTGAAAACCTATAACGAAACTATTTATATGGCCATGTATTCATTTTATTCAATAAACAGAACTAAATATTTTTTACGCAGTATGAAGATCAGAGAACAATAAAAATGTGATGCTGAAGTTTTTGCAGAGTCGACAGCTGAAATTTATTCATTTCGTTTCTTAAAAAGATATAATGTTTCTGTCGAAGAATATTTAGCGTCAAACAGTAGGGATACCAGATCGTGTCATCTGACAGAAATACATGAATATTTTATTACTTTTGGCTATCACTACTTTTTGCACAATTGTCATAGGTTATCTGAATTCTTAGATAAAGACTTTTCATGATTAAATCGTTTGTTCTAATCTCGATGAATTCATCAAATATCAAAATAAGAATCACAAAATCGAAAATGAACAAGTTAATAATATTTGAAATGGCATCACATATTTTGAGCTCACTTTTTTTATTGGGGTTGTCTTAACCAATTCAGTCATGGAAACTAAATCTCAGTGATTTTCATATATGTCCCTAATGGAAGCAATCGCGCCATAATGTTTATTTAATGTTTAGCTGTAGTAGAATTAACCTGAATACATAATTTAATAATTTTCAGTATTAATTATAGTCAAGTATTGCTTTGTGTTTCTATTCATTAAAATGTCTGAGATCGATGCAATTTCTGATCATCGTCAAAATAATTGTGTGAATCAAATAGAAATAGTTACCCTTCGAGAAGACATAAATGCATATCTTAACGCCAAGTCTAATGTGCATGTCACGAATGATCTGCAGTTTGTAACGAAACAGTTTTTAGATCTAAGTTGCACTCTACAGCGTTTGTTTTATTAACGCCTGCGTGTCATTGTATGACATTTAAAGTATAATTTTATTGAAGCATATTCAGAGATGCGTACAAAGCTGTTTTCCAGCTGAGTAGATGGAGAGGATAAACATATTTAATGGCAGTTTTCATGACACGCCAAGCGTAAACAATGGAGTCTTTGCTGCATGAGAAAAAATGAAACTGAAATAGTATTTGTTTCGTAGAGATCAAATTTCATTCAAACCATTCAATTCATCCTTGATTATTTTTCAAGGTAAAGTTATACTGACTGGTACAACAAAAAAATCTTCTCTTGCTGATATTGAGTCTCTTCCTTGATCAAGTTATTTGTCATAAAGTTTTACCTTAAAACTTTCACATCAGTTTTTGTAAAAATTAGTCTTCACATTCAAATCCCCTGTATCCTCTTAATTACTTTCAATAATATATGTTTTGTGGAAGATAATAAAATAAATATCTTTGTCCCATGATTATAAAACATCTTACATGTTAGATGTTATCTTGAAAATTAAATACGGTATATTCACCTTAAAGAAAATATATTTCTGTTTAAAAAACACATCTTCCTTTGAACTGAAATCTTGCACATGTAAAATTAGTGATACACTGACATAGTTATTACTTCAAGGCTGTCAATAGGTTGTCATTTAAAACTAGTTTCGAAAAACATTTGAACAAAACAAATGAAAATATTATGAAAGCCTAGCATTTGAATGATATTTATATTCCATAAGGAAATCCTGTAGCGAAAATAAATACAGGTAAATCGCTAAAAAAAGTGATTGGCAGTCAGGGTAAAAATAGAAGGAAAAATATTCTAAGAAGTGACATTGTATCATATTCGGCTGCATTGAAAACTTAATGGCGCATAATACTTCACAGTTATCGGTATCAGAGAATTCGCTTCACTCAACATTTTATTGTTTTCTAATTCACTCAACATCTAATTGTTTTCTATACATATTGTGTAAACAACAAGGAGGTTCTAAGGTAAAAAGTAGCTAAAAAGAAACTGATGGCACTATTCAAAAAGATAAGAAAAGAGGACTTAGAGAAATTAACACTCACTATTATGATGATCTTTTCCCTCTGTTACCTTGACTTAAGGAATTTAAGTGAAGTACTAGATTTGCAGATTGGTGTCATCATTTTATTATTGAAATTACGGGAAGTATCCGTAAATAAAAATGCTAAAAGGTTCTTCCCACGCACCTCTCCCCTGTAAAAATCAATTCCACCTTTTTGTTTTACTGTCATCTATGATCTTCAAACTTTTAACTGCAACATCAGTTGTCATATTCTATTTTTTAAATCCTGTTCATTAACTTACTTTTCCATTCATTAAAATTTATTCCATTATTTCAATTTCTTCAAATTTTTTTTACCTTGCGTCTTCGTGCCTTATATATATATATATATAATTTCATCACTAATAAGATACAAACAGTTACTAAGTGTGAAAGAGTAAGAAAAAGAAAAAACATTCATGAGCGAGAACAGTAAAGAGATATATAAGAGACAGCAGATAACGACTGATATTATTGGTTGAAGGTCAAAATCGACTGGAAAGCAAGAAACTGCAAATGATTTTAAAAAACGAAAAGTGCAAGAAAAGAAACTATAAGCACTTGCGGTTACACTTCTAGCCAATCCAACTGTACATTGATGAAACATTTTTTGCCAATCTACTACTGCACTTAAACTCATAACGTCTAAGTACTATAGAATAAAGTTCATCTAAAGAATTACTATGAAAATATTGATGAAAACGTCACAGACGAGCTATTCTACAACAGTGGGAAAGTGACTGAAGTTGCGAAGCCATCTCAGGATTAATAACATTATCGATTATTGTTTATATTTTATCAAGAATTCCTAAACTTATAGAAGGAGCACTAGACTATATTTGGCAGTAATATTTAAAGTATAGAAAAACGTAAGATAGATTCTAGAGATAAAGGTTTTTCTAGTATGACACAATGAAGCAACTTTAGTAGCAGACCTAGAAATTTTGATTCAATAAAATATTTCCATTTTTTGTCCACAGAGAACACTATCCCACGAAGACGCAACGACTCTCGAGGAGGTTATTATCAATCAGGCTGATGAGAGGTAGAAACGTGCTTTTTAGATAAATAATAGGGAGCAGTTTCATTTGGGTGGTGTGAAGTTAACAAACCATTCCTTACTCCAGTTAACAGTAGGCTGTAGGTAAATTTTTAGATCAGTTGCCAATTTGTCATTATCTCACCGATCAGACTTACTTTTAAGACAGGAGGAAATAACTGTGTCATAATGACGACAAGAGAAATGTACAGAAATATCAATGTATTTCACTAATTGAAGTGAACCAATGTAAGTGTGATGGTTAACAATTAACAGTAACAAGAGCCAAGAAGTTGTAGAGAGTTATGATCGGCCATTCTTTGAATAGAAATTTTACATAAAAAAGAAAGATTCTTTAACCTTAATAACCACGTTAAGTTCAAATCACTTGCTGCTAGGAGACTGGGAAAATTATTCTTTTAACAGCTGTTTACTGCTGAGCTGAAAGTTACAAAAAACGAGACCTTTGACAGATGTCCAAGAAAGATTTCTTTCAAGTGCTATCTCCTTTCAGTACGTGCCTCTCCATATCTATTATATTTTTTGTCCATTGCCTTTACAGTTCATATGAAAAATACTGATTATCTTCAGTCCGCTTTTAAAACCGTAATTTGTCGTTCTCTTAGACAGGGTTGCTACCGTGTGTAACTGAGTTCAATCTGTTTTGCAATTTATTCCCTCAGCGCTTTCTGATTCCATTCACCTAGCTGTTAAGCATTAGGTCACTCGCGCCTTTTGTTGCAATAAAACTCAACAGAAACGAGATGAAAGAAATACTAGTAAAACAAGGTAACAAGAATTGACAATTAAACAACTGAACAATTCAGACACTGTTTCATGTAAAACTACTAAACTGAGATGTAAGGAATGAATCTCTATTTGAACAACGTCAGCAAATGAAAGCTTCACAGCCTAACCACTGACAGTTCTGTTATCGTAAGGTAATTTCTTAAATATAAAAAATACTAATTCAAATCTCGCCACAAATTTATCACTTATTCTCAACCTAAGAGGATGGAATTAGTACCATAAAAGATGACTATCACTTGAATTTGAACAGTAAGGTGAGCCTGTACTTTTGTCTAGATATCAAACAAAAAATTTACTTGTCCTTCATGTGTAAGCATATGAGTTCTTTGATAGAATTTTAAAGTTTAACATATATATATATATATATATATATATATATATATATATATATATATGACAAACGTTTCTATATATGTACACTTGCATTTAAAATAATCTTCTATTGTTTTATTACACGTTACACATATCTGACCAATAAGAATCAGTCTCCAAACAACATTCCAGTTGTTTTTAAGCCATATTTCCTACATTATTCTTTATTTATTCTATCATATATATATATATATATATATATATATATATATATATATATATATATATATATATATATATAATTAAATAAATTGCAAACGTTGTGTCTGCTTAATTTTAATAATTTTAATTTTTTGACAGATGTTATTAATTTCATTTTCGATGTTCCCAAGTACTTTCAATCTACTTCCGAAATCATCTTCAGGTTGTGAGTTGTGGTAACAAAAAATAACCGCAAAACTAACTAAGTTTTTAAAAATTACTGTAAATTTTTTGTTCTTGCTTCGAATGTAACGGTTGACAAATTGCTTAGAGTTCGTTAGAAGTTGAAAATTATACAAAAATGAATTTTTTTATGTTGTAGTATAATGGTCATGCACGTGTTAAAGCATGAAGAAACTTCTCTTTCTATAAACATTTTAGGACATTACTACAGTATTCATAGCAGATTTTATTAATTGACGGCTTAAGTTTTTTTTAATGACTATTGACTCGAGGGTCTGTAGTTTGCTTTTGTTGTTTTCTTTGTGTAGGATAGTTGTGTTATCGATCATTATTTGTTTTATATTGTGAATGTAGACAAGAATATTGTTCCAAACATCTACAAGTAGAGAATTTGTCACTCCTTGAATGTAAGCTGAGTGATCTGAGGCAATCTGAATGTTTTCCTATTTTATTTTCAAGTCACCTTTATTCTTAGACTATGTTACAAGTTAATAATTGATATCATACACTCTCAATTTCTTATGCAATCTCATGTAACACAATAGCAGATAGAAAAAAATCACCATCAATCCTAATACCCTCACAATCCTGGGTTACTAATCCCTAATAAATAATAATGACTGTCAAAAGCGCTATGGCTAAACACTTGATGCCTACATTAAAGATCATTTTCCCTGTGGGAGATATCCCTCAAATATGACCCTGATCTACCCTATATGTACCTCCACGTGACACCTATTCACAGTACCACCTTTATTTTCACCCTATATGGCCACGGGATGATGGAACTTTAATGTTCAACAAAATATCTAGGATGATTGATAATATCTTCACCCAATTTCCTTCAACTAACTTACATATTTGTGGTGACTCCGATATTCACCTCAAAGACTGGTTAGTCTAATTGAACAAAATATCGAAACTGCGATTAATCACAGAATTAGTAAAGTACTTGATAACAAATACATCTGGGGGACGGTTGCATTAGATATTTCAAATGCTGTCCACAAGGTTCATTATGATTTATTGCTCAATCTCTTTAGTTATGGAGTCACTTGAAGAGTCGTTTCATTTATAAAGTCGATTCTAACTGGTTGGTCTCTAAACATAGTTGTTAACAGCCAGACCTCCGTGTCGCAGGATATCAACGTGTGTGTTCCACAAAGTTCGCTTCTCGGTCCAACCCACTTTTTATATACATAAATGATCTGCCTCAAAGTATGTCAGTCAGTTACGTTCCATACGCGATACATGCTTGGACTATCACGTCTTGAAAGATACATGACTGATTGGATAGAAGGTTTTCCTTGTACAGGGTGAACAACCCTAAAAGAAAATTAACAAATAAATTAAATATAAACTTACGGTGTTCATTTAACTGTCGTAGAATAACGATTTGAGAGCTGTAAATGGTGGAAGACTATTAAAAATTACTAATCTTCCTATCTTTGAAAAATACTTCCGCTCTAATACATTTTTCCTTTAACATATTCAGAAGTGTACAGGTGTGGTTATTAAAACAGTCTCATCGGCCAATTTTCAGCAATGGGTTAGTCCCACACTTGGTACAAATTAATTGTGATTTTGTACTAAGCTAAGCCGAGAAAATACTTTTGATAAAGAAAATGACAATTCAACTTGTGATAGTAGTGGGCTAAATTTGCAGTCTATTATTAGAACTTTTATAAGACGAAAAGGCAAGGTAGAAATTATTCCAACCCTTTCTTTTTGCTGGAATAAGCTCTTTCCACTTACATTTAAAGAAGACCAAAACACACAAAAAGACATAATGAATTAACGAGTTGATCTGACATTGCTTTAGATGATAATCACTCATCGTAAAATTACATTGTACTTTTAGATTAACAGACCATTAATACGTGCAGACATCAATCTGCATTGGTACGTATATATTTGTGAACTAGTGTATTCAATGTAAACTTTAACAAATACTTAAAAGCACTTAAGTGATTTAATATCATCAGAAGATCACCGACAGACACACTTTGAGAAGTAAACGGAATATAAACTAAAAATTGTTTGTTGTGTGTAAAAAATGCCAGATGTTATCGGCTCTTAGATACATTCTGAAACCGACCGTACAATTGTACAAATGAAATCAATCATGAATTCTTCGAAATTATACTGGAATTATTGCCAACATTTCAAGATTTAGTAAATCTTTTTGCAAACCGAAACGACGTGCTAAAATATTTTCGAAGTGAGGCTAGCTCTTCAGGTATTCTTTTAAAAAAATCCTAGTCAGTTGTTTATTGTTCTCTTAATCGCTTCTGGACGACACAAAACGAATATTTACTGAGCCAAGAATAATCGAAAATATGATTTTATTGTCTCGTTATCTTCTGCTGTTCCTGAATAATAATAATTCTTAATAAAAGGCATTCTATAGACTACCAAAGATTTATAAATCCGGCATAAACACTCTTACATCAGATCATAAATAAAAATATATGAAAACAGTTTCTTATTCCTTTTTACACGTATTTCTTTCATTTTGCTGAATTTGCTTTTTATCGCAGCAATTTAGGTTGTTATTCAATAGCGCAAATAAGAAGGAAAGAATAAACTTTCAACGAGGATCAACTAGCATCTCTTTTGGCCGTGGAAGCTTTCTATACCTATACAATGACTGTAAGGCTTGAAAAAATCTTGAAGGCGTTTTACAGTCTTGCAAAAAAGCAAAACAAAACAAAATTGAAAGAAATAATAGTGAAAAATTGATGAAGCTTGAGAGTTCAAGGTAATAAAAAAGTTCAAGGTAATATTACTACGAATAATGCAACTAGTCATAATTAAGAATTTGCTTTAAAGATTACAAAAATAATGATAATTGAATAATTTCTGAGAGTGCTTCATTTAATCAAAAATAAATACTACTACTTAACAAAGTAAGATTAAAGAAATACTATTCGAAAATGAATAATAGATGACAATAAGTCATCTTACAAAGACTCTTGAGAATATTTCTACAACAATCAATCTAGTTAAGACGAAAAGAACATTAGGCAAAAAATAGTTGACAATACTTTAATAAAAATTCATTATTATATTACTACAACAAATACTGCTAGCGGAAATAAAACAAGTAAAATTCAAGTAAAACAAATGCTAGCCAAAAATGAATAAGATTCTACAAAACTTCCTGTAATAAAAATGCGATACTGGTCAAGATTTAATAATATTTATCAATGTTCATCGAATAAAAATTCCTAATAATATTTGCAATGGTGATATTATGTTTCATCTTGAAACATTCGGTATTTATTAACTTATCATCGAATCATACGGTCATTTGAAATTAACAAGGTCTATCTCTTAAAACAGTTTTTCAGAGAATTATCAAGTCCAATAAAAGTTAACGGTTATCGATTTTTCTTTTTTGGCTGAAATAGAGCGGAATGTCAGCATGCTGATTATGTCATCATTTTCTCTTTGAGTTACATGTGCTATCCAATTGGCTGATGTTAATATTTATCAAGTGGTGTGGTGTCTGTTGATTGGTGAAATTCTTTGTGATTTTGTAGCGTCATTCCACGAGGTGCGAAAAAGGCTTATCCTCTCCAATACCTAGAGGATCTATTCGCTCGAAGTAATTTTCAGTTATTGATCTGGGAATGTGCTTGTGTACTATTGACGTATATGATATTACTGAATGGAGTGGGCACCAGAGTAAAGTCTTTTTCTGTTTAGACTATTTAAGAACAAATCGGTTACTATTTTGGTTTTGTGGCATTATGCTTATAATTGGCTTATTTCGCGGTTTAATTTCTCTCCTATACTAAATTTGTAATAACTGATCCATATCCAAATATATTTGAAGTGATATTATTACTTTCACTATCTGAATTTTTGTGATGGATTCAAGGTAAATGCCATCACTGCATTTATCCAATTCCGTATCATATTTTCTGTTTCGGAAAGGTTTATCTTGTGCCTTTCTCTTTGGTAGAGAATGTTGATTTTCTTTTTTGTTTCTTCGTAAAATAATCATAATAAACAATACCTTATCTAAAAAATTCATATATCTTGCAACTGCTACAATAAGCAGTAAAGTAAAACTAATCAGATGAAAAAGCAACCAAAATCTTATAATAACTGACAGTGCGTTAAACAACTTAAGACTATTAGGTGATCAAATAGAAATTGCTTGAAAGAAATATTAATCAAATATTAGTAATAATTGACGCTATTTTCATTAATAATAAAAATCAAACATTCAAAATTTGTCGGGTGTATTTATCAAATTCTCCGATGAAAATATTTCAGTGATTCAGAATATTTATTCTAAAAAAGTTTTTACAAATTGTGATTAAAACTTAAGGCTCAATACAGAGGCAGGGGTAAACGTTGCTACGGAGGTAGGGATAAACGTTGTTACGGAGACATGGGTAAACGTTGCTAGGTTATCTGTCGTAAGCTAAAACTTCCTTTAGCGGCCCAAATATGAAACGTGTTCCTTATACAAAAAGACTACATGACACTGAATAACACCGCACAAACCGTGTCAAAATATAGGCTGTATTCGAAGTGCAGCGAAGAAATGAAAATATCCAAATGCCAGACGTCACTAGAAAGCCATATAAAACTACCTGTCCCTTGTGATGTGAGCATTCAGATTAATATGCACAGAAAATAAACTGTCAATCAAGAAAAAGATTGTGTCTGGCTTTTCGCTTCTCTCTTCACGGTGCTGAAATAGATGGGTAGAAAGACTATGAATAACAGGATCGATCCCAATTGAATACTAAAAAATGTGAAAGTATCTTCTTTTTAATGTTTATATCTTTATTTTACATGAGTTTAGTTACTCACGTAAATCAATGTTCGGTCTTAGATAAAAGAAATTATTTTGAATACTGGTTGTCAAAGTCAACGACGTGTTGTAAACGGAAACACAATATTTAGTATTTCCTATTTTTTTAGCCTCTGATACCTGCGTATCCCAAATCAAACGAATTGGTCATTTCTCTGAAACCGAAAATCATTGGTATTGCATTTTTCATTCTACCTGCAAATCGAAAAGAAATATATATATATACATATATATATACATATATATATATATATATATATATATATATATGGATATCTCTGTTTGTGTGTGTTTGTGTATCTCCATTCTAACGAACTCTACTCCTCCGAGCCTCTCGGTCCGATTTCAACCAAAATGAGTCATTTGTCGGTCATAACATGAACCTTTGATGTACGCAAACATTTTTCGAATCGATTTACAGGGTACGGTACAAATCCTCGAAACGCTTAGAATTTACGGTCTTTGCTCCTCTGAGACACCTTATGCGAATTCAATCAAAATCGGGCAACTTGTAGATCAAGGTCCGAACCATTTGATGTAGAAAAGGTTTTCGAGTGGATGTACAAGTTTCGTCAAAAAATCACGACAAACATAATTTCGGGTGGGTTTTGTGCACTTTTATGCATTTCTCCAAAACGGTTAACTCAAACACAACCAAAATCGAGTAACTGCTAGATCATTGTGTGATGCCTTGATATGCGAACAAAACTTTCGATTGACTCTCAGGGTGCGGCAAAAGTAGTGGAAAATGTTGCTTTTTTGTGATCGTTTATTTCTTTGAAACGCTAAGTTGTATTCCAACAAAAATCGGGAATTTTTTGTAACTGCTACCTTATCATACGCCATAACAATTTCACGTTTTTTACAAGGTATCAACCTTTCCGACATTACAGGGACAATGCATACACTTCTGTATCATATCGCATCACATTATAGGCTTCCGTAACGTCCGCCCCGTTCTTTCAATTGTACACACATCATTTCCGTTTATTGGCAAAATTGACCGAGCATGAATCCCGTTTTACAAAAACAACAAAAACCAATACTTACTTCGCATGTTTTAAGCGTCACGTCAACATCATACTATAGTTTTTTGAATAACCACTTCACCCTACCATTTCAACATGACCACCAAAAAACCCTAGTAATGCCGAACTATACAACTAGAGTAAATATAAATTTACTAAGCTGAGCTAAATCAAGCATAAGACACTACAGTGGTGAGTTCCCGAGAAACGAGATTGCTAACTATTGCTCCAAGACAACGATATAATTTATGGAACTAAACTTTTCGAAAAAGTTGTTCTAATTTTATGTCGTTGTCGTATATTTTAAGTTTAAATTACCCGATGAGTTTCGGACAGCTTTAGTAATAATATTCGAGGCTAACTTTCTATCAGTTACTAAACATGTGCATTATCTTGTTTTTTGTTTTTTTAACCAAAGAACAATTCGAAAATAAATTATTTTGAAATATCTTAATATTTGTGTTAGATTTAATGAAAACATTTATTATTCTTGGTAGCTTTCTTGAATACAAAGTTTGATGAAAAAAAAGATCTAGAGATGTTTTGAGCTGAATGTTCATCTGACTAATGTCAATCTACTCATTATTGAATTCACCAGTAAAAATCATTGTACATTTTACATAAAATTCCTCTTTTTTAATTCTAGTACTTGCGTTCGCCCCTTACCATTGAGCATTTATTTTAATTTAAAATTCATAATATAAATGCAATAGAATTCATACAGACACTTTGTATTGGCTTAAATGTAAACGTTAATGAACATTTTTTTAAGACAAAAAATGCAACCCAACGCCAAAAGAGTGATGATGAAGGCTGGTCATTCTGTAGAGAAGACTTTAAAACGCAATATGTAGCAATGCACTCCACACACTTGAAAGATCAGATCGCCGAGCAACAACTGAAAGATAAAAAATAATAATGATATTATTTATTAATTAAATTATTACGTCAAGTTTTATAGTAATCAGAAGATTTTGCTGTGTAACAATATTTTTCATGGGTTCACTTTCATAATTTAAAAAGATGTTTAGTTGTTATTATATTTTTACATGCACATTTACATAGTAGTAAACCACCGTGCGTTGATTCTTTGTTCCTTTCTTCTTTCTCTGATGCAGGACAGCTTTGAGAAAGAAAGTATACGTGTGTGTGTGTGTGTGTGTGTGAGAGAGAGAGAGAGAGAGAGAGAGAGAGACAGTGAGTGGTAGAGCCAATTTTTGTCGTCTGCTTTTTTTTAACAGCTCTGTGTATGTTTCTTTCTTTTTCTTTTGAATTTGTGGTGGGGAGAAAATCAAAAATGAGAGATCAAGAAATGCGCCCAACTATGATTTTTTCTCTACTCTGTTTTCTTCCAAAGCCTTTCTTTTATATCCCAACTTTTAAGTTGGAAAAACATTTCCGATTTCGGTTTGAGATGCTTTCCGAACCATCTATAATCTTCTACGAAAGTCTGGATCCCTTCCTGAAACATCTCGAAACATTCCGAACTGAAAGTTCTTTATTTATTTTTTTATTTATTTATTTTTTTATTTATTTATACTTTTCTTCTTTTTTTTCTCCTGTTTCTCTTTTTTCATTTAATTTTTCTCTTTTTACTTATTTATATATTTATTCTATGTTACCCATTATATAACAGTTCTTTGTCTTATCGTAAATCATTGACCTAAATAAACTATACAATAATTCTTGCACGAAAATAATACATTCTTATTTATCATTCTTACAAGCACCATAATATGTCAAAGTCTCTATGAAGTCGTGTCTACTCCCCATATGTACAATTTGTCTGTTCGGATGGGGAATAACAAGATTTAAAAATGAAAACCACAATGAATATTTGCAAAGTGCATAATACTATAAATACAACAAAGTAAACAAAATGGTGTTAGAAATATAACCCCCCCCACCCCACAAGCCTTAATTGTGGCAGAAATACCAGTTAACTGGAGGAAATTAAAGCAGAACATGAATGAATGAAAATTTAATCATTTACCCAATCACAAACACAAATACACACCTATTCAGACAACGGTTATGAGAGAAAACACTCGAAGAAGGAAAAGTGTCACACATTCACCAGAAAACTGGTAAAGTAAGTGGGGACAAAAATAAAAGAGGGCAATGAGCAACATATCCTTACCAAATTAACTGGGTATAACAAAAATACAAAAATAAACTAAGCCCAAATTAGCCAAATTTGGTGGGGAATGTCAATGTCAATGTCAATGTTTAATAATAAGGCTTCCAATACTCTGATGCCTCATCAGCATCAAAATGCCATTCTAAGTTAGTTTCTCACACTCAACAGATACGCGCAAGACTCGCCCACCTTTTGCCAAATTCTGATGGAGAGAGTCGTTTCCTTTCCATACTGATATTGACTTTAAACTTCTCGTCTCCATACAATTCCTTTTGTTGCGACGTCCATATAATGATCCGCATAGCGCCTAGCAGTCACAACACAAAGTGCTTAGATATCTTCAAAATACTTCAACCCAGGCACCCAAGAGCGAGCCTTCTGTTTCGTTATCACCTAAGAAGAACCCAAGACCTAATTGGCATTTACGATAGAAGGAGAACTCGGCACACCGTCCTTGTTTTTTGCGTAGTAACTTGATCACGATAGAACACTGCCTATCCAGATCTCACACTCTCTAACGGGATCCTCGCACTTTGGTGCTTCAGCCGCCTTTAGGCGGGTAACGTCAGCCAAATAAGTTCACACCGGGCTCTCTGGTGAACTCTCTTAACTAGAACTCGATCAAGGTAGCTAATCTTATTAATCCAGATCTATACTATCCCCGAGAGTGCTGATTACAATATTATCAACAAGATAGACTATTACTACAGTAATTAATTACTTCTATCATTTGATTAATGCGATTTCGAAGTTACTCAAAATACAATGTCACTAATGAGAAAACGATAAATGATGCAGATGGTTTACAATAAGAAGTTAATGAAGGCACTCCATTATCTTTACGAGATACCCATGCTGATTTTCACTCAATGTGGACATCAAGAGTCTATGACTTTGTGCATTCAATAATGTTTTTTTTAATCAATGATTATTAATGATTACAAATGTTCAGAATATAATAAAATCTAATAATATATTGTGTAAAACTGAATATTGTTTTTGTTTAATAGAGAAAATATTTTCGACATTATGTTCTGAATATGTACGTATTTAAATTGTTTGTATAATAGACCGCTTATCTACGGAGCACATATTTCAAGACGTCAGCTACATTATTCTGTGTATAGTACGGAACCCTGTGTATACTATATTTCTTCATGTACATATCAATGACAAATTAAATTCTGTGAAATGTACAGCGTTCAGCAAAAAAAGGAAATTGTGCAATCATAAAACTGTGAAATCCTTAAGTCAGAAACATGCAACATTTGGGAGAATTTTTCAATAACAGCAGATAAGAAACATGACAAAAACAAAATAAGTTTATAAGTATATTAATGTTTAATTTAAAATTGATTTTTCTATTGCAAGATATTTAATAGCATTATAATTCGTCTGTGTGTTCCTCACTCCTTAGACCACATGGTATCGCAAAAAGAATATGCATTGCTGGAAATACCCAAATAAAAACAAAAGTCCTCTTTGAGGATGGACGAAATTTAAAAAAAAAAGCTTCTGTTTACTGGTTATTTTATGCTTTCTCTTTTGTTAGTTACTTCTAACTAGGGGAATTGACTTTTTTACAGGACTACATCTTTGAACTTATACTAAATATATACTTAACATTTTAATATTTGTTCTTTCTTTCTTCTACCCCTTTTTTTTGTTTTTCATATATATACGAGATGTTAGCAACCCGGTAGGATAAAGAAAAGAAAACCTACAAAGGGCGAAGGAACTCTTAATGCGTCAACGGCCAGCTAACTAGAGTAGGTGTCTCAATAATCCACCGTGGCGAAGGCAACAGGATACCACTCCACTATCTCTATCCTGCGGAAAATCATGGCTATACAACGAATACATATTAGAACTAACGGCGTGAAGGGGGTTGCTCCCAAAGAGAGCAATTCCTCGCCCGTTAAGGACCGACATGGGCAACAGGTGTCACCTGACCGTCATCCGGTAACTGTTAGCAACAACGGCGTAAAGGGGACACTTTTTCCCAAAATATGTCCCTCGCCCGGGAAGGAGCAGCATGAGCAACAGGTGTCTCTGGACGGTTACCCTGCGACTGTGCGCAACAAAGAAAGGATTACCTTGGGGACACGGAACTTCAGGACGTTAAACAGCTGCGGACAACTAGAGAATGTCAAGCAGGCAAGGAATAGGCTAAAGATCAATATTCTGGGAATATGCGAGACCAGATGGACAAATAATGGCGACTTCAACAGCGACAACCATAGGGTAATATACACCAGAGGCAAAAATAATGAAAACGGAGTCGACTTAATACTGGACAAAGAAATGAAGAAATGTGTTTTGGGATACTGGCAGTTCTCCGAAAGAGTTCTCCTGGTCAAACTGAAAGGGAGACAGTTCAACATGTCAATTGTAGTCATGTATGCACCAACAACACAAAGCACCGAGGAAGAAATATAATATTTTTAATCCACTCTAGAGAAGACTAAGACTCAATGTAAAAGCCAAGAAATCAGGTCATCATGGGAGATTTGAATGCCAAAGTAGGCAAGGAGAGGGAAGGTATGACAACTGGAAACTTTGGTTTAGGAATCCGCAACGAACGAGGAGAAAAATGGTTGTAATGGTGTATAGCAAATGACCAGGTAATAACTAACACCTGGTTTCAAGAACACCCACGACGTCTATGAACATGGAGAAGCCCAGGAGGTAACACAAAAAACAAGATAGACTACATAACCATTAACAGCAGATTCAGAAATGCAGTGGTTCAAAATAAAGCTTATCCAGGTGCTGACTGTGGAAACGACCACGTCCCAGTCATCTGCAAATTAAAAGTGAAACACCAGAGACTGAAGAAGCCTAATGCAGCACCAAAACTAATATACAACGCACTTGTGAATGACCTCAAACTACAGAAAGAATACCCTAACAGCGTGAAAACCAAATACGAAGAACAAACTAGGAAAAGACACTCAAAATGGGACTCGCTAAAGGAAGCAATACTGACATCAGCAAAAAACATTGTCCCAAAGGAAAATAGGCGCAGAAAGAAAAAACGAGTGGATGACGGAAGAGATTCTGGACATGATGCAAAGGAGACAGAAAATTATATCAAGACATGGAACGAAGTACAGGGAACTACACAAGGAAATAAGAAGAAAATGTAGACAGGCGAAAGAGAAATGGCTCAATGACAAATGTGCTGAAGTAGAGAGATGAGCAAGAATAATAAAGCAGGCATGCATAAGGAAATAAAAGGACTGACAGGACAAAAAAAAACCTGCACTTTAACAGGATGTCTAAAATCTAAGGATGGTACAATCATTTTGGAGAAAGAGGAAACAATGGGAAGAATATATAAAATATATTTTCCACGACAAGAGAGAGCAACCAATAATACGCAAAGATGAGGACGGACCGGAAATATTAAAGTCTGAATTGGAATTTGCAGTAGCCAAACTGAATAGAAACAAAGCAGCGGGACCAGACGGCATAGTCATAGAGCTGCTGATAGCCCTAGAAGAATTTGGTATAGAAAAAAAATTACTGAAATAATAAATTAAATTTATAATAGTGAGGTTATACCAGATGACCTCAGCAAGTTTATCTTCATTGCACTACCTAAGAAGCCAGGAGCAAACGAGTGCGAACTCCACAGAACCATCAGTTTAATAAGCCATATAACAAAAACCGATCGTCGAATCCTGATGAATAGAGCGAGAAGCAGAATCAGACCAAAGATAGGACAATAACAGTGTGGTTTCATTTATTGATTATGCGAAGGCGTTTTACAAAATACACCACAAAGAACTGATGGAGATGCCATATGCATGATTAGGATGCTCTCCGAAAGAGCAATACAAATGAAGAAGGCCTTATATCTGTGCTTTATAGATTATGCGAAGGCGTTTGACAAAATACACCACAAAGAACTGATGGAGATGCTCGGCAGCCTTGACATGTTTGGGAAAGACTTGAGAGTAATACAGAATCTTTACTGGCAGCAAACCGCAGGCATACGGACAGGTAATGAATTGAGTAGATATACAAAGATAGCGAGAATATTTTGAGGACCCTAGAAGTTATGCTTGGATTCGTAATCGGAAGCCACAATTTAAACAACCTGAGGTACGCAGATGATAGAGTGCTGATAGCAGACACAGAAAGGAAACTACAAAACCTCCTACAGCAGGTAGCTGAAGAAAGTAACAAGAAAGGACTAGAAATAAACTGCACGAAAACCAAATGCACGGTCATCAGTAAAAAGGGCAGCCCAAAATGCCAAATACAGGTCAGGGATACTAGAATCAAGCAGGTACAAAAATTTAAAAACCTGGGAAGCGTTATAACAGAAACCGGAAAGTGCGACACCGACACCCGAAGGCGAATGGCATGGCGAAGGAAGCATTCCAGAAGTTGAGTAAGGTATTACGAAACGGGACAATTTTGCAAGAAACAAGGAAGAGTGTACTGGATTGCTACGTGCTGTCCGTCCTTCAATATGGCAGTGAATGCTGGACAACATCATCAAAGGTGAAGGAAAAACTTGAAGCAACTGAAATGTGGTTCTACAGAAGGATGCTGCGAATATCATGGATCGAGCATGTGAGCAATGATGAGGTCTTGGAAATGATGGAAATAAAAAGGAAATTAATACTGAACATCGGGAAGAGACAGCTGAAGTTTCTGGGGCATGCAATGAGGAAGGAGGGCTTGGAGAATCTGATACTAACAGGCCAGATAGAGAGAAAAAGAGGCAGGGGAGAGCAACGAATAACATATTTGAAGGACCTAATCAGGTAAATGACGGCACGAGGATTGCATTGTGTAACAGGAGAAGGCGTACTCAGAGCCACCAGGGATAGGGAAACGTGGAAAACCATGATCGCCTACGTCCTGAATGGGCTGGCCACATAGAAGAAGAAGAAGAAGAAGAAGAAGAAGAAGAAGATAAAATAAAAAGATATGAGTTAATCATTGTCTCGTAGAGTTGTTTTGACACAAGAATTGAGAAAAAGAAGCGAAAATAAGCGATTATATACTACTGAAGCTTGAATTCAAAAGACTTTTGGATGTTGAAGGTCACAATCATACCAGTTGTCGTTAGTATTCTTGCTACGGTGACTAAGAAAATAAAGACATATGTAAAGATAATTAGCTTTGATTTCTCAGTGGAATTATTATAGAAAGAACGCTTCCTTGCAACTGTAAGAGTAATTCAGAAAGTTATGTATACTTAGAGGGAGAGGAAAATAGCACGATACCCAAGGCTATTGGTTGTGTATCTCCCTCCAGGATATAAATCCCCTGATATGATCTGAGTAAATGCTGATGATAATGTTAATACAACAGCCATAACAGTCTACTGTAATAAAACAATTCAGATAGACGGCTCGTTTTTGATGGATAGACCATTCGCTCATCATAGATATAAGATTTTTTTTTCATTAAGTTGATAATTTTCATCAAAAGCAGATACCTTATGTCTTCTCTTTAATATATTCAAACCATCAGCATCATTATTTAGGAGAATTGTAACAGTTGCTAAAATTTGTGATTGTCGTTTCTGAACAATAATGAAACAGTGGAACGCAAAGCCGCGTTTCCAAGCCCACTGTATGTTGATTTGTATATATGGTATATTATCACCGATGCAGGCCACATTTAATTATTCTAGTTGTGGCATTATTTATTGAATTATGCCAGCAAATACAAATACAAATCAATAATTAAAATATTTTTGGGTTAAAGGTTCAAGATGAAATTTCGGAAAACACCTTAATCAAATTTGACACAGAATTTTTATGTAAATTTATTTTGGACATCGTCTCATAATATTTGTATATAGATAGAACGCCTTCCCACCAATTACACTTCCTCTTACTTTGCATTTTTGTGTTTGAAACAATTGCCCGACAATTTCTTTGTGCTAATACTATTTTTTATTTCGGATATCTGCGTATATCCACACACACACACACACACACACACACACACACACACACACACACACACACACACACTATATGCAAATGAAAATGAAAATGCAAGCTTTTATCTGTATTATCAGTCTTGATGCCTCTCTATCGCCCTGTCCGATGCAATATTAAAATTTAATCACTTTACTAAAGTAGATTATTAACCTGATACCCAATTACATTATTTTCATGCACACCCAACAGTATGGACATTCCTAGTTTCTGATTTTATTTTTTTATTCCAAACCCGACAGACACTAAGCGAATACAAGAATCGTGTTCCTTAAACATCTGTAAAGCAAAATAAAGCGCAAGAAATTTTAGTTCATATTTATTTTCCTGAAATTAATCATGACAAAATCTGGCTTGAAATTTCAGTGAATATACAAATTGTTTAAATGATTTCATTGCATCTCTTCTACATTGTGCGCAGAATATTTTTTCTTTTAATAAAATCTAATTTATAAATATTTCACCTGAATTTGCCATATTGGTTATTTTTTCTGTTGTAGCACGTTGGCTTGTAAAGGATGTAACCTGATTAACGTGATTATTATTTTAAAAAATCCACTATTATTTAATGGAACTTTTACTTAAATTCATCAGTTAAAGTGTCATGAACATACAAAACATTCCTTGGAAATCATTTTTTCGCCTTTGTCAATCTTAAACATAACCTTTCGATAGCTGGACACTTTGTATCAACTTCTGAGATAAATTAATATGAGTATTATTCATTTATTTATTCAATCACTACAGTTTCCTTGTTTTGAGTTCAGTCTTTCTCGCTTTCGGTTAAATTGCACTGAAAACACTCTTTCTTATTCGATCACCAAAGTTAAGCTGTATCAAGCCCGGTGAGTACGTAAATAGGGGACTGCTTGGAAACATTGGGTACTGCTAAGCGATCTCCTACGATCAGAAAAAATGATTCAGCTTTAAATAAGCCATAAAGAGGGGATAAGTCTTAAATGTCAAATCAATCGGTCTTTTCCTGTGTCTTTCAAATTTGATAATATTCTGAAACTGTCGAATGGAATCTTATTCTGCGATTCTTTATTCTGTTTCAATTCTTGTCATGTACCTTGTACTACTCAGGAAATTACAGAGCTTATAAATCTCAATGTTTTCTTTATCATACTGTTTTACGACTCTACTGAATTAGTGAATATTTTTCCGGTACTTAACTCATGGATTGACTACGTGAATTTATGGAACAATTAATGTTAGCAGTACTTTTCATATACTAGGAATTGGATTGACACTAGCAGCAGATGTAATATTCTTAAGTGAAACTGACTTTCCTATTTTAGGGTGCATGTCTTACCAGTACAGAGTTTTAAGAGTTAAGCTATAACTCCAAACTATTAGACATCATTCAAACTAAGTAATAATATTCCTTATTATTATAATTTTACTTCAAATCATATTTTCTACCACGTATTAATAAACAATGTAAGCTTTGGCAGAAAATTTTGCATGAAGATTAAACATTATTAGTTTATACTTTGACTTTTATCTTGTTTTCTTTGTTTTTGTTAAAACTTTCTGGTCATTATTTCAGTAGACAACCACTGAATTAACTGCGCGAATTAAACCTAAAGAATAAACTTAACTTAATATGCTGAATTAATATATATAAGGTAAAGGAAAATAAGAAAAAAATAATAAATATTACAATATTCCATCTACAGAAAATCAAATATTATTTATTAGTCATTCAGAAAAATGTTCAGTTTATTCCATTAATTTTTCTCAGTTTTTTGCTCAAGCAAAATAGCTTTTCACTTCATGGTATTTACGTTTTACACTTAAATATGTTCACGTGAAAGCCACGAGATCTATAAATTCAATTTTTGTGCTTGTGGTAAGGGAATATCAAAAAGATAGGTTTTGAACTTTTTTATGCATATATTTAATTTGAGAATATTGAGAGAGAGAGAGAGAGAGAGAGAGAGAGAGAGAGAGAGTAAGAGAGACAGAAAGAAAGAAACGTGGAGTAAAGATATTTCGAATAAAACTAATAAATAATGAAAGAATAGAAGTTTTTGTTTTTAATGGAGGAAAACAGCGAACTTCAACGTTTCATATCATTTTCGAGCTGGTGATGAAATCAAGATGCTTGTTGACTAGATTCCATTTTAACTGAACGAAGAACAATGTATAGTATAAAGGTTTTTTATCAATAGTCTATAAAGGTTTTTGCATTTTCTCATTTGTAATGGAGTGTTTTTATAATAATATAGTAACTTGAAAAGCTAACACATAACAGATGGATGAGTTATCTTTTCTAGTTAATATATTGTTGTAAAAACACTCTATTATAAATGATAAAATGCAAACCATTATTGATAAAAATATATTGTTCAGAGGAAGAGTGAAAATATAATAGAAGCCAAAGTTTTATCAGTGGAAAATTAACATTGGTAGAACTAGTGGAGTTTGCCACAAAACAAATTTATTCAAAATGATCGGTTAATGTAAATAATTACATAAATCAGCTTGAAATATATAATAAAGAGGCGCTATGATTTGTTAATAGAAACTGTACAAACTTCTTTTCGACGGAATGCCATTCTGCAAGTACCGGAAACCATTATCGTGAAGACAAGAACTTCTTCACCAAAAGAGCTTTCTATAATATATATTTATTGTTCCTTTAAATGAAGCCTTCTGTCAAACATGAATTGACAAGTAAGGAGGAATAAGTATTTAGAGGATAAGAGAACGCGGGAAATGTTCAGATTGAAAAATTATTTGTTGAATTTTATTTTTCTTTAAATAAACCATTTATTCTAGTTTTAAGAACTTCTCTTTTCTCTGACACATAAATCACCAAAGATTTATCGTTAATTGCTTCCTATAAGAGATTATCATCTTAGAATTTATGCCCTAAGAGTTCATGCCATTTACAAGTTGTAGGATTTTCGTCTGACGTCCACTTTCGAAAAAATATGTTATCTATGCCGTTCGTTCTAATTGAAGCATACATTTAAGATCCGTATATGGCTAATGATATTTTGAATGAGATACGCATTCGTTTACATAAATGATGATACCGAAAATTACAAAAAACTGACATTTATTTTAATCAACTGAAAAAATGTACATTATTTCTTGGGTTTCCCATTTTACAGCTTATGTTTGATATAGAGTTTCTTTTTCAAAATCTCTATACATTATTTTTAGCACAAAAATAAAAGATTTAACAAGAACATTTGTTTAGAAACAAGAGAAATTTTATTCTAGTTTTGTTAACATTATCTAAACAGAAATAAAATTATATGGACTAACTTTATTCTCTCAAAAACGCTTTATTTAAAATATCCAAATATTTGGTAGTACACCGTACATTACTTTTCTGTAATAATTTGTTTCCAAACGTGTGATTGGATCTACACAACGTTCCTATCCATAAGCAATCTGTGTATAGTCATGCGGTTAAATTCAAAATCCACCACACACACACACACACACACACACACACACACACACACACACATATCTATCTATATGTATATATATTTCCTAGTGAAGAGGACTTGAGATTTTTTTTATTTTGAGTGCTCTGGCATTTATTTTATTATGAACAGTGCACAATATAATGAGTATTATAGAGCTTAATATAATTATATAGTTATGAATTAATTGTACACTGCGACACAAAAAATTCTATGTTTCGGGATAGATTCTTATCATCAGGAAATGTTGCTGTTAGTTGTGCAGATGATTTACATTTAAATGACAAAAACCTTTGGTTGGCTGTGTATGTATGTAGGAAAATATAAAATTTACATGTGTGTTTCTTTTGGCTAATCAAGTGTAGATTCATTTTTGGATTTGGCTCCAAAGAATACATACTAAGCAAATTTTTCTCTTTTTCTTTTTTTTCTTTTTTCCTCCATTATCCTACCCTTTTCTTTTGATTTTTTCCCACCTTAACGGTCAAGATGTTAAACTATTGACCTTACACTTAAACTCTTGGAGATTGTAGCCGTCGGGGAAGCAGGCATGTGGAAGGGAATTCCACAGGCGAGAAGTGCGAGGAAAGAAGCCGTTGGAGTAGAAATTGCGTTTACATTTTATCGGTTTCACTGTAAAAGGGTGGGACCTAGTTGCCAATCTAGTGTCTCGTGTAAATTCGTAACTAGGCGGCACCAATGACTTAAGTTCATCGGAGAAGAGGTCGTGAAAGTATTTGTAGAAGAGCCACAGGGAAGCCACGTCACGTCGGTGAGAGAGTAGTTGCAGCCGGTCCGTCAAGACAGTTATATTCCTATTCAGATTTTTTCTTCGGGGGTTACTTTTCTCGTTTACATATTTAATATTTGGGTTTTTGTATCCACTATTTTTTAATGCAGAGTTATAAAAATTGCTATGCTTATTAAATACTTCCTCGTTAGCTGAATTTCTACTAATTCTGTATTCTATTGATGAGGGTATATGCTTGATGACAGATGGAGGGTGGTTAGACTTTGGGTGAATGTATAAAGGATTGGTATTTAGTTTTTTGTATGGTTGGTGTATATTTTTCTCTAGATCTAAGGCTACATCGAAGAAATCTACTTTTTTATATTTGCTTTCATTGCTACTTTTAAATTAACATTTTTAAACTCTTTATGTATCATTTTTATAATTCTATCTATTTTGAAATTAGTGGCATTTCTTATCATAAGTCCATCGTCTTTATATAGTCCAATGTCTTTAGTACTTACTTCCATATAGGCTGTGAGATTATATAATATTAATAATCCTACCAGATTTGAAGATACGTAGAGTCCATAGATCCCACAGTAATATCAAAATTGTCCTCTTTGGAATTAATTTTTTCCACTGTTCTTCTTTATGAATGAGCACAGATGTTTTTGCCTTCATTATTATTATTTTCTCCTCCTCCGTTATATCTGAGTAAAGAGTGGCGAATTCTAATGCTGTAACAAATAGTTCTTTTGATATTGATGGATAGTACTCCTTGATATCAAATTGCATAAAAGAGCAGTTATTTTTTCTTTTGTATTATAAAACTAATTTATTACATCTGTGGTGTCTTTCCATAATCTTAATTCCAAGTATTCCAGGATTTGTTTGTTACTCCTTTCTAAAATATTCTTACTAATTTTTCCGATCTTTGGTCTGGTGGGATTTATCATTCTCGTGGTGGGATTCATATTGAAGTTTTCCTTATGTTCCTCTATTGTTATGTAGCACTCCTTTATGCTGAGTTTTGCTACTCTGTTGCTTTTTTTAATTTGTCTGTAATTATTTTACTAGCTATGTTAATAATATTGTAAAAACCTTCATCAAAATTAATAAAAACAACCGGATAACAGAAAATAACAATTTCTACAAGAAAAAGTGTAATTGTAAAACCCCATAGACTGTCCGTTGGAAGACAGGTGCTTAACGGAATCAATAGTCTATCAATGCAAAATATCCTCAAAGGAAAAAAAATTATGTAGGGAGTACTAAAAAAAAATTATGTAGGGAGTACGAAAAACACTCTAAAGCAGCGAATGTACGAGCACACCTCTTCATTTAATAATAACAATTACAAAAATAGAAAATCCCTATCGAAATATCATTTGAACCTAAAGGAAACAAAAAGAAAAACACCCACAATAAAGTGGAAATTCTAAAAGAAGCTAAAACATGTATGTCCTTAAATGAACCGTGTTCATTATGCTTATACGAAAAACTATTTATTATTAAATCCTTTAAGAATAAAAATCTATTAAATAAACGCAACGAAATAAATGTCATATGTAGACATTGCAAATTATTCACATTAGAAAATGGATAAAATCTAAATGAAATAAAATGCATATAATCAACAAGTGCTTAAGGAATATAAGTACTGACAAACTATAAAAATAAACTAAAACATTAAATTATTTTTTAAAATAAATCTTTCTTTTCATAAAAAAACTTTACAACAAATCAATAGATAGACCAAAAATTATTTGTTATAAAAATCTTTCTTTTTTAAAAAAAACTTTACAACAAATAAATAAATAGACTAAAAATGATAAGTGAAAAAATATAGAATTGGTATTGAAGGAAGAAGAGAGAAAAAAAACAACATGACCGTTAAGAAGGAAAGAAAACAAGGGAAAAGGGTAGAGTGAGGGAGGAAAAAAAGACAAAAAGAAAAAATAGAAAAAGTTGCTTAGCATGTATTCTTTGGGGCCAAATATAAAAATGAATCTACACTCTGATTAGCTAAAAGAAACACACATGTAAATTTTATATCTTCCCACATACATGCACAGCAAACCAAAGGTTTTTTGTCATTTAAATGTAAATCATCTGCGCTACCAACAGCAACATTGCCTGATGATGAGAATCTATCTCGAAACATAGAAATGTCCGTGTTTCAACGTACATTTAGCTCATAACTATATAATTATATATATATATACATACATACATGCATATATATATAAAGAGAGAGTGAGAGAGAGAGAGAGAGAGAGAGAGAGAGTGAGAGAGAGATTGTCGGACAGCTAGCTAATCTTTGTTTAAAACGCCAAAACGTTCAACAAACACACACGGCCCGTTACGAAGAAGAATATACCTACAGGGTGTATTAATAAATATCATACACACAATAAACATACGATAGACGTAATTTCTCATATAACAAATATTCATGTTATTTTTTGTTTTTGCATATTCACTTTTAAAATTTCTTCAATGTCAGCATGTAACAGAATAATTACCAACAACCTATTTTCAATCCGCACGAACAACTTCTTAATATGCGCAAACATTTAAATAATAGAAACAATTTATATAATAATATTTAATTCAACACATACGCACATAGCCATTTTAAATACATATCAAGATTTTTTTCAATACACATGAATTTTCTTAAGAAAATATATCAAAATAAGATTAATAATAACAACAACAACAACAATAATAATAATAATTATAAATTCCGCTTTCAATATAATAAATACCGAATTCACATTTGAGACACGCACAGAATCCATACATAGTAATTGTACTCAAACTAGAAATATTATGGACACTCATATACGCATATTACCCACGTCTCGCTACCGTTTCATAAATTACTCTCATACACAGAGACACAAAAATCAATTATATTTTTTTAAATCATATCACCCTAAGCAAGGCGAGAACGCCACTGATGCGCAGAGGGCTACGTAAGGGTAAAAAGAATAAAAAAGAAAAAGCCGGAAACCACATCCTAGACAGGGAACAAGGGATGGGCCTCTTCACCTGTTCAATAGACGTGGGTGGAGTGTGAACCGGACGATAGTTTAGTCTATCTACTCCAATTGAAAAAAAAATAAAGAGTGAAAAGATTGGAAAAGAGACAACCAGAAACCACATCCTAAACAGGAAACAAGGGATGAGCCTCTTCACCTGTTCAATAGATATGGGTGGAGTGTGAACCGGGCGATAGTTTAGTCTATCTACTCCAATTGAAAAAAAAAAGAAAGTGAAAAGATTGGAAAAGAGAAAACCTGAAACCCCATCCTAAACAGGAAACAAGGGATGAGCCTCTTCACCTGTTCAATAGAAGTGGGTGGAGTGTAAACCGAGCGATAGTTTAGTCTATCTACTCCAATTGAAAAAAAAAAAGAGAGTGAAAAGATTGGAAAAGAGAAAACCGGAAACCACATCCTAAAGAGGAAACATGGGATGAGCCTCTTCACCTGTTCGATAGATGTGGGTGGAGTGTGAACCGGGAGATAGTTTAGTCTATCTACTCCAATTAAACATTATTATATACATAATAATGCCACAAAATAGGAACACGTGATAATCAGCATCGAATTAAAATATCGAAACATCTGTGTTTTCCACATGTCTGGCGTAGCGAAAATAAAAATAGTGAAGCATCTAAGCTTTCTAAACGTTTTCCTATTTATTCCTTGTTTAATCACACAACAAACACATGCACACATCCACACACACACACACACACACACACACACACACACACACACACACACACACATAAATATATATATATGTATATATACATTCTTCATTTATGAACGAGTTATTACGCGACCTAAGTTTCTACCATGTCCATGTGGTGTCTTCATCCGATTTGCAATGACATATATATATATATATATATATATATATATATATATATTATGAGTGCGAGTCTAGAACGTTCGTTTTCCGACCATAAATCCTGTGTTCGATTCTAACCATGGTCGATTTGTTATGAATGTGACTTGTTGATGTGATTTTTCTGGAAGAAGTGATTCCATCCCTGCGGCTTTGGTAAGTGACTGAAAGCCATAACACGGATTGAACACAAACCGTTTAAGTGAAATTGGCTAAACAGCTCTCTTCACTGCGCCATCTATGGTTAGGCTAGCTGAAAGTCATTAATCGAAACCGTGGGTTTGAGCACCCTGGTATTGTTCAAACTGTTGTTTATGCTGGATAACGTGCTCTCTCCCAGAAATTCTAAGGTCTACTCGGCATAGTTGCAGCATAAAGCACAGGTAGGCTCTGTGGATGTTGAAGAAACATGTGTGCCTGAGCAGGAGTCTGCAATGGGGATGAGATACCTCCCCGGTAGACGGACATTTTCGAATACGAGTGGCCAGCCATTATATATGGATTAAATATATATATTGTCCGAGACTTCCAACAAAATTTGCACGTTTATTTCCCTATCTCTCTTTTTATTTCCATTTTTACCCGCTTGTCTGCAGGTGTATTATTAATTTTTATTTTTTTCTTATTCTAACTTTCTTTTAATCCCCTAATCAATGGCATTGACATTTCGAAGTGCTGGTTCGTCAGTTTTTACAGGAAATTGCCGACATCTGATTTGACGTTTAGTGTGGCTGAAGGACAGAGGAAGTGCTGCATGTCGTTCGATGACTCGAATAAAAAAAGATCAAGGTGTCTTGCCGAAAATTTATCCAGTAAAATGACATACTCACAGAAGTGGCTTGTTACCAAAGACTTTATTTTGCTAGAGCAATTTTATTGTTACTTCTCATTCTTTTATAATGAGTTTTTTTTTACTTGTTACCATGCATTTGTATATCATATGGAATTATTTTAGTATAAATATCTAAAACTTGGTTTTATTTTTGGTCGAGCGTCGATGCACAGCGTAGCTTGATAAGAGCTAATAGGAGCGGTGATTCAAACTAAATGTGTCAAATACGTAAAAGCATTTTCATATTTGCATATATAGAGAGTATACACTATTTACATTATTTGGATTATTGTCCTCATTTTCACGACGTTTCGGCCATTGTACACTCCTGCCTTTTCCAGGTACTAAGGATTTCGTACCAAACCCTTTATTGCTATCACTAAGGTATATCATTCTCATTCTTTGTGCGAAGTTACTTCTGGTAGCCATGGGTTATATCCCTTTAATTTAACTCTCTAAGTTATTTCTTTACCCCTTCTATAGACTCAAGGACACATGGCCCAGTGGATATAGACAATGATTAGTTCCAGTGACTGGATCTCAAGATTGTGTGTTCAATAACAATAAATTATAATAATTTGAACTTTTTTCTTTTTTCTTTACCTTTATACTTTTTTATAATCTTCATTATTTTATTTTATTTCTCAGAGCTTCCATGAATTGATATAATTTAAAATTGATGATATGGTAATGGATCCATAATTTACTAATAAATGTGTTAGAAGCGCTTGTATTGCGCCGGTGTATAAGAATATAGATTGAATTGTAATTTGTGGGAATCAATGGGAAGTTAAGCATCGGATCAAATAAATGAATGTGATCTTGATAGATAACATTTGCTCTGAATAACATAGACTAGTTAAGGACACTAACCCGAACAGATTAATATAAAATGACGAGAATTCTTCATTTCAGATATTCGTATGATAACTAATCCAGATTTTAACCATGTCACCTAACATTAAAAGTAAAAATGTAGTATCACAGAAACACATCAATAAAAAGAAATTAACGGATGAATATAAATCTCTAATATAGACAGAAGGAGGGAAATAATTTATCTTGTAGATTAAATGTAAGTTTCAGTTCGAAATTACGCCAAATTTATTGTAACCGTCAGTTATCAGTTAGATGATGTGATAAACAATCATGATAAATAAGGATTTTGCCAGACACTTTTCTGTTCTTGGCATGATTAGCAACTTGTGCTCTTCATCATTAAGAAGATTCAACTTCAATTTTGAAAAAAGCATATCAGAGTTTTTAAAAACTAGACAATAGATGCGCTTTCCAATCTTATGTATTGTCATGGAACACTATAAAATGAGGTCAGACAACCTGTCAATGTAACTGGCTAATTAAGTGACATAATTTTGTAGGGAGTATTTGGCTATGTCCATCTCTGATGCTTATTCGTTTAGATAAGTCAGCGTATATATTTTCGAATACAGACTAAGTATTTCAACAAAGTTGTTTTTCTTGAAAACTGTAAAGATTTGGTACCGTATCAAGACTGCAAACAATAAATTCACTGATTTGTATATTAAAAACTTTTTTCTAATGTTGATCTCCACAAAGAATTATTTGCTAGACAAGGTGTTTTAATAATATGATGTTTAGTGGTCAGATTTTTTCTCATCTTTGGTTGTTTAATATTCACAGTGTTTTGTTTGACATTTCTAAAACAAACTGGAGAGTATTCAACGGAAATCTTGTAAAAGTATAATAGCAGAAACGAAAATAAAAAAAGTACGACTAAACAATAATGATTTAAAGGATATAACTTACAAGATTTTCTTATTCATTTGAATATTTTATTATATATTATATTACCTGTGGAAGTAATCAAAATAAAGTTTCATGAGAAAGGTACTATACAGGGTTGAATTCAAATAACATGAAACAAGTGATTAACTTTTAATTTCTTCTTTTAAAAGATGAACAAAAAATAATTTTATAAGGCAATCATTTATCGTAGAAAACAATTTAAAAAGTCGAGTAAGAAAAAATATATCATCAAAACATAAATCTGTTTTACTTTTATAGTTCAAGGTTTATAGTTTCAAAAATTTGAAAATTAAAAATTATATTATGAAAAAATTAAAGAAAATAGCTAATTTTAAAAGGAAATCAACAATATAGATAAAGATTGCGTTATTATTATTATTATTATTATTATTATTATTATTATTATTATTATTCAATATGAAATATCAAGAAATTTAAATAAAATATGAATTGCATGTCGGATAAGTAACAGAAAGGAATTGATAAATAGGTATATATATATATATATATATATATATATAAAATTAACACATCATTGGGATTGGTTATATAATTATAATTCATTTATATTAGGTAAATTAGTTCATTTCATCAGACCACACTATATTTGTCGCATTCGATATGAATATATTCCTGGAATTAACAATATAAACTTACAGCTAGGTGCTCCCTTATACACGTGAAATATTTGTATTAAAATACATTTACAATCACACAAGGACAAAAGGGCACTCTTAACTTCATACATAGATAATATAGAGTCGTTGCATAAATATACTGGCATGTCTACCCATTTCATGGTAGATCCCCACCTTCACTTCTTCAATCCGTAAAATTCCCCAATGGCTGATCAACGCAAGATAGGAATGAATCGGTAAGTGTGACAGAACGGGTAATTCTAAGATTCTATGTATCAGATAGTTTAAATTTATTTTTTATGGCGGCGTTTGAGAAAAATTTTATTTCTTTGATTTAATAATTGGCCAGATTCTCTGAATTTGACAATTCTAATCTTTTCGTCTAAGCATAAATTGCATCCGTTTCTGAAGCGATCAGGGGTTTGAGATTTCCCTATAATATACCATTCAATATATGGAGAGAGATTTATATCTTTTAATCCCTATACCGTTTCGAGAGAGCGCTTTGATATTTCAAGTGGTGTTCAGAGAAAGATTGCTTATGATCATATCAGTTTCCATGGTCCGGCGGAAATTCGTATATATAAGTTTTTCTTGTTTCTGTATTCACTAGGGCAAATGGTTGCTTAGTATATGACTTTTTCGGATCTACTGTGTATTGGTTCTTGACTCGACAGTTACAGGATGTTGTATTATCTGTCTGTTGAGTGTTTTAAAATTTATTCAGTATACTACTATTGTGTGAGTTGATGATGCTATTAATATTGTAAGTGCAGGAATAACTAATTTTTAATGTTTTCCTTTTGAAAATCTTACTTATTGGAGTGTTCTGCTTAAAATTTTTGTCGATCAGAAAGTGATGCCCGATATCAATATTAAATAGTTTACAGAAAGTCGGTGGCGGGGAACTATATTACTCCTCTTTTTCTATCTTTAGGTTTATTTGTTCCGGGTCTCTTTGGGGGTTCTATGTATTGTAATTCCTGTTTGAAGCCACCTTTTGAGGGCGATATTGTAAGGGGTTATATTTTCATTGAATATTTTTCTGTTAGACGATAAATTGTCTATTCTAGCATTTACGATAGCGGGAATATGTTTAATTATTTACTGGGGATAGTTTGAATAACATTTCTGTATGTTGGCTCTTCATTATGCCTCTAAAGACCTATTTGTTTGGAGTCAAATGTCTTACCAAGGGTGTTTAGGATATAAATTGCTATCAAATCATCGATTTTGGCGGAATCAAATCTACCCATGGGGACATCAACTTTATCACCGTGTTCTTTTATCCACGTAGAATTATTATTGGATAATAATTATGTCCTAGAGGCCAATATAATTTTGGATTCTTCATCAGTAATTTTCATAAATTTGTTCCCGAAATTGAGACTATCCAACAATAGATTTTTGAGATGAAGGGTAGAAATCCATAATGACGAATTAGATGAAGGTCGCTTTATCTTTGTTTTGAATGCTCTTAAACCATTTAATTGTATCTGCAGAATCCATCCACAGATTGATAGCGGAAAATTCTTGTATGGAGTCAGTTATGTTTTTAATTATATCTTTTAGAGTTAATTTAGCTCATTTAGAGCCAATTTTGCTCATAGAAATAAATTATAATTTATGACCAATCTAAATGATGTGTTGAGTTTTTTTTTTAATATCATATTGCTCTGAATAACATCCATTGAGATCTCTATGCAGATGTAACACTTAATAATTTATATTAAGTAAATCTTGGATTATTCTTGCCATTCACGGACATCATTATATATATATATATATATATATATATATATATATATTACTCTTCATAAATGAATCAAGTTCTTTCGGTGTCTGGCGTGTGTATACACTGTTTATATAAAACACGTTAAAATTTACCTTCTCTGATTCCATGCGCCTATGGCTTAGGGAAGTAGCCACTCCGACTGACACTAAGTTGGTCGAAGCAGATGAATGTGTCTAGCCACACTGATAAGCTAGCCACACTGATAAGCTGTGATACAGCGAAACAGGCTTGTATGTGGATGACTAATATATTTAAACTTATTTATAAATGGAAATTTGTCTGTATGTGTGTGTATGTGTATGTGTGTGTGTCCGTTACCCATAGACTCCGAAACGACTGAACCGATTTTCTTGAAAATTTACACAGTTGTACTATACGCGTCTGTGAGTGTTCTTAGCTAGAGTTTGTATCGAGGTAGCCCCGATAAATATCGAAAATCGATAATCGAAAAAATCGGGTTATAGAAGGCGTGGTTCGATTTTAATCAAATTTGAATCACTCATAGACAAAGACATAAGAAAAGATATTCAGAAATTTCAAGGTTGCAGTTCTTACAATAGTGCAGAAAATCTATAATATATATATATATATATATATATATATATATATATATAAGGCAAGGCGTTTGTGTGTGTGTGTGTGTGTCTGTTTATCTGCCTGTATGTCTGTATTTTTTCAGCCCTTTTAGTTTTTGCTTCGGGTTTGGCTCTAAGTAGATATAATTGTAGTTCTCTGTCTCAGCCATGATGCCATTTACTCAGATGACTTATTTAGCCTTCAAAATTCAGTTTACGACGATAAACAATTATTTGCTATCGATACCAGAAAATCAAAATTTGACTTACATCCATTCATTTTTCTTTCGGTCTACGGTTTCGCTTTAACTGGAAACAACTATTTCTTTTTAGTCTTTCGTGCCAACGTCTAAAGAGTCTGAGCTCCAGGACCATGGATTAGTTTTAAAGCTTTCATTACACCCGAGCAACACCGGGATATACTGCTAGTATATATAGGATTATACAAGTCATATATACATGTGTTTAGTCGTAGTAGTATCAATAAAACAATAAAGCTCAAACGAGGCAGTAATTGTAATAATATATAAAGCAGTTACATTTATTAATTGCAAGAATAAGTGCCGGTGTTAAGATAATATTTATGTTACAGTCAGAGAAACAAAATACAAAATGAGAAATTTCAATTACATACTCATCAGAATCCTATTTTTTTAAAGTTTTCTTCGTAAAGGTTGTTACCTATATTGCATGTACGTTTTTAAAATTATCGCTAATAATGGAAATTTCAAAAGGATCCAAAGAATTTCGATCTTTAATGAAAAGTATTTTTGGTAGTATAGACTTTGGGAATCTTCGAGCCACTGCTACAAGTTCACAACATTTAACAGCCATTATTTTTCAATAAGAAACCATTAGAAAGCTATTTTGTATTCTTTTGTGTCTCTCTGGTCTCATAGTATACCGTTTCTTTCTCCTGTTTGAACTTTTTTCTTCACTCAAAAATATATCCAATTTCTTTTCTATCGATGTATAATTTGTGAACACTTGTTAAGAACCCATCACGTCGGTAATTGGCAAGATAATTCTTAGTTATTTGCAGTTAGTTTGCAGAAGATTATAAATCTCTTTCCATTTTTTGTAATAACGTTCTTGTAATATTAACTTCGGAAAGGATGTTTTTCTACCTAACAAAAGATGCCGCAACATGTAAGTTATTAAGTGTATTATAAAAGAACTTTGCTTCCATTCGGGAAGTATATAAAACATCGATTCAACTTTCCCATCGAATTTTACTTAGCATCATGACCCTTAAATCGAAACTACTATTTGCCATTGCTTACTTTTGTATTTGTTCATATTAGCTACTTGTTTTAACACCGCATGGAATCAATATTAACTCATTTTCTAAATCTTTTCTTAAGTTGTAAACCATTTTTTCTTTAAATTTAGGAAAACTTTTATTTTTACGGGATCAAAAAGGCTTGAAGATTCTACAAATTTTTAAATTTTTTTCCTGTCATTGTCTACTTTTTTATTTCTGTCGCATTATGACAAGTTTGCGTTCCCAGCATTTTTATTTTGCAGTCACGTGTTACAATACCATGTTTGAATAATATTCTCCTGTTTAATTTTATGAAATGTTTTTTCGTTAGAAAAATTAAATTCAAGTTTACAGTAGTTTTATTAGTTTTCTAAATTGTTCATTATTCATTTCATGTTAAGAAAAATATTCCAAAGTTTTCTTACGTTTTAACAAATTTTAGAAATGATGCCTTATTTATGTTTTGATGAACAACTTCAATCAAGAATAAAAATGTGATGTTTTGAGTATGAACTCTTGACTGTACTTTTTCACTATTTGCTAGTAACCTTGTGTGTATGAGAATATCTTATAATTTCGAGTCATTGGGAAGCTTAGGTGATAAACCGGTTTGTTTTTACTCTTAGCCGACGCAAATTATCATGAAAGGTGTAAGGTTATTTAGTAATGTCACTGTAATTCAATTTTGGCATCTTTTACAGTTTTTTCACTGTTTACATTTTTCTTGTTCTGCTTGTGTTTTCCAAAATTATTTATTTCCAGGAAGAAATTTTGCTTTGTAAGCTGTTTAGTTTGTTTTCCATATTTGCATTACTGAGTATAAAACGATCGCTTCATATCCGCCATAACTTACTGGAAAATGTTTTCCAGGTAATCTTGACGAGAAACCTCAAATAAAAATCTCATTATTTATTACGTCTCCTTGTTCTGCAAATCATTAGGTAAACTAAAGATAAAATATATGAAATATGTACTATGACATTTTCTTCTTGCCTAAAAGACAAAATTATAATTTTTCCCTTAATTTTCATATTTAACATCAGATTTTATTTTTGCGGTCAACTTAAAATAGTCAGTTGTGCCTTGCCTGCCTTCCCAGGATAAAAAAAACTATCACCTCATTTAGTTTAACTAAAAACTTAGAGAATTCTTGGTTATTTCGTGTTATCAGCGATAACATCTTTTGTGCTGGAGCATGAGCTGGCCACATATATATAGTAATGTGTCTAATAAATAACTGAATCGTTTGTTTTTTTAACTTACTACACAATCACGATGTTCAAAACCTGACATATCTGACATCACTATACTACAAGGCAAGTGCTATGTATGTGGAGAGGGTTATTCAAGATATCGATTATTATCAAAATAATTTTTCCGTATTGTATCCCCGCAAAAAAGAAAGAAATCATTTACCAGTAAAAGTTGAAGGGAAAGTGTTCGCATGAAAAAATTAAACATTTAAAAACTTCTAGAATAATCAATTTTATTTTGTTAATAACTGAATCTGGATCCGAAAGCTAGATTTTGGGATTAAGCAAGAAAAAGAGGAGCTCGGTATATTTGCATAAGAGATAAATTGTCATCCTTCGTGAAGAGTATTGAACATATTAAGAAAATTTGCAGTTTCATTCATTTTATGGCGACAATGATATAAGTTGGTTGAGAATGATAATATAGCAAAGCTGATTAATTTATTCGTCATAATAATTTAAAAACGCAGAAAATATTTTAAGAATTAATAATTTAAATTTCAGACGCGTGAAGCTATTTTCTGATTACGTGATAAAAATATTCCGCGACCGAAACCTCTGTTTACCATATGCACTTCTATCAAACATAATCTATATTTGCGGCTATTAATAAATCATAATGAGACGTTTTCTTTAATTTTCTACCAATTTTGGTAGACCTTGATATGCTTACCTTGAAAATATATATTTATAAAATGTATAAATGCATATAAAATGTGTGAAAGTAAGTCTTGTCGAAGAAAGTATGACTATTTTCAATTTGGTAGCAAAGAAATGAAATATTTAAGTGAGGGATTTGCGCAGAGACGAAAATGGAACTGTTCCCGAAATGTTAATGCGACAGAAATAAGAATTAGAAGAGAATTTAAAACAAACTCCGAAGAACATTAACAACTCCAGTTGAAGTAAAAAAAGGAACAGTACACAAAACCAAATTGTTTGCAAACATTAAAGTAAAAAAGTAATTACGTAATAAACTCTTCAAATAATCTGCAGTCGTCTAAATCTTTTTCAGAACAAGTTCGTATAAAGTCAGGAAGTTTACAAACAATATATTTTGAGTATTAAATACACTGCCCTGTCAATGATCTAGATATATGGCTGCTCTAGATTATGATATTCATATTCAGATATTTCTAGATATTTTATTTTTGAGGAAACAAATTTAATTTCAGCTATTTATGTTGTTATATACTCACCTCACCAAGAGAAAAAATTGAATATACAAAGTGGAATTGAATCCTTTCTAGATATGAAAAGATGTCAATAATATTTTAACTGATTATATTTTGTTTTTGATAATGATGAAACTCAACAGAACATGGGAATATCAATGGAATAGTGCAACACGATTAAATATGAAATCCGACTAAAATTCTAAATCTATTATAAAGAAAGCTAAAATTTCAGGAAGCCTTAATAAAACATAATATTTCTTTGTAATTTTCTATATGTCTTTTGTATTTCCAATATATTATTTTAGATGATTTTTATTTCCTTTAAAGATACCAAACAAAATCTCATGCAAATTTTTACCAGACAATAACAGAAAAAACAGCAGTCAATTATAAACATCTGAGTAAGGGAATAACGTCTAAATCTGTAACTCGACGCACATATAAGATAGGTAAGTTTCAATGACATCACTCTTCTTTCCAAATCAGCTGTAGACGCAGATAAAATGGTCTGCTTCTACAGGTTTTCTTCTTCCAGGCGCAATAATTGGCACTAATCCAACTTAGGTTTGTTATATTTTCTTCCATTTCAGAAAATAAACATTTGCTAAGCATTCAAACTTTTTAAAGTCGTTTCTTTGATTAAATAATTAAATTGCAATATAAATATACCTTCCTTATATCAATACTGATAAAATAATTTCCATGTAAGCTCTAAGTAAGTTGTCTCCTTAAATAATGAAAAGACAATTTTACCCTTTTCCCTTTGATTGAAAAATATTAGTAGAATGGAAAGAAATAAGTTGAAAAATGAATGCGTCGCAAGATAAGTTATTATAGCAAATACTCAAGATAACGAAAGAAGAATTCAGTAACAAAAACTATAGGAATAACAACATATTTTCGTTTTTTTTAATTTATTAATATGCATCACTTGATTTTTTAATCATATTCAACATTACTTTCTTTTCTTACATTTTCTTCATCGACTGTTTTCGTAGAGTGTAAGAGACTCATTAATTCTACCAGTAGGCTAATAGGGGCGCTAAATCAGCATGACGTACTCTTCTCGTTTTAACAGCAGCATCAATTAGAAATCAGAGTAATAGTGGAATGGTAATTTCGCATGCACGAAAAATGATTTCTTTCTTTCACTGAAATATAAGCCAAAAAGTTTTGTCTATCGACATTTTGTATATTTTCTCTCGTATTTTGAACGATACTACGTCTCGCATTTTATATAAATATTTAAAAAATAATGTTCATAAAATAAAAGATGGCGTCTATTTTTCTTTGCTATTATAGCTGATTTACATCTTTCATCCACGCATATGTTCATGCACGGGCACGCAACCACAATGCATTTCTTGATAAATGGCTTTTGTTACGAACGCCAAATATATATGGATGGTAAAAGCAGAATGATTTCATGAAGCAACCAATGACTGATATTAGCCGTGATATAGATAAGATAGGTCAATGATATTTAGGTTAAAAAGAATATTAATGGCAGAAAATGGACTTTAATACTTCTTCTCACGCTCTCTCTCTCTCTCTCTCTCTCTCTCTCTCTCCTTCCTTCTCTCACCCCCGCTTTCTTATTTCTTTTCTTTCATATCAGTCTTTGTTTATGAACTTTAAAATATGGCGTGGAGTAAACTCTTTTGATCTCTAATATAGAGAATCAGCATACATTGGTTTGTTCTAAAATAAATATATTCTTTTTCGGTGTGTATTTTAACTGAGAACGAAGAAACGGCTCAGAAAACGTTATACTGTAAACAGTAATTTTTTAATGAGTCTCTTTCGACTTCAGTGTTCTTTCGAGTTCAGTTGCTTTTTCGGGCTCCTCTTTTTATAGATGACTATGCATTCAGTTTTCTTGTAGTTTATGTTTGCTTCTTTCTTTTCACTTTCTTTAGTTACCTTCTGTAGGGAATATTGAAGTTTTCTTTCCGTGTTTTCTATCAGCACTGTATCATCTCGTGTATTATATTGTTCAAATTGTGGCTTCCAATAACGAATCTTGGCAGGACTTCCTGTTCTCTCAGAATTACCTCGATGTATAGGTTCAATAGATCTGGTGAGAATACACATCCTTGTCTTACACCCTTTCTATATTTTTATACCTGCTAGACTCATTTCCTGTCTGTGCGCAGGTGGTTTGCTACCATTAGAATTTTTGATTATTTTGATTGATCAGGTCCCTTAATTAATATTGAAAAGAAAACAAATATTGGTTTTGATTTTGTTTAGTGGTATGTCAACTTCTATGGATTATTTAATGCCGGAACTTAAATATTTTATCTACATTATTATGGCTTTACCTATAGATACACTGTATTTTTGCTCACTTTTCTATGAAATTTATTGTTTGTAATTCCACTTTAAAAATGCATTCTTAGTAGTTCTTTTATAAATTTGTATAGTTGGTAATTTTCTCAATATAATAATGTATTACTGATATTTTTACTATAAAAATATATTTTCATACTTTTATGTTATTTACTGGTTCACTAGTAGCCCATAACTGGGAGCCTAACTAGTACTACCACCGCAATTATTAGCAGGAAATTTACATTAGGCTTTCCGAATTGCTAATATCAATAATTAAGAAAATGGAATCAAATTGCATTTTTATCGAATGGCACTATCAATATTCATCTCCCATACTAATGTCTAATGAGTTTTTCCTTGCCAATTCATCTTCATTTTAGCCTTTTGCTATACTAAAACTGAATTTAGAAAATATCTTTAAATATATTTCAAGGTGACCAGTAAAATTAATTCTTACAGCTCATCAAACTTTTGTTATTTAAATCTGAGATTGACCAATAAATACAATGTCTTACAGAACACCCATATAAATATACGTTTTTCAAGCTGAAAATATCAGTGAAAGACAAAAAACCCCTGATCAAATGAATTAGCTTTCGTTAAAATAGAACAGAAACTTTCAGATTACAACTGAAGAAGTCATTTCTGCATATCGCTCTAATCTACTGACGATTTGGACAATATTCTCAAAGTGTTGGTTGTGTAAGACAATCGGGCAACTGTTAAAATGTCTGCACTTGTCATCACAATGCTTTCAATTTATTTCCTTTCACAATGCACGCAAACGACGAAGGAAATACTTCTTGACCAACAGACTCTTTGGTTTAACGCAAATAAGGTTTGCGATTACTCTAAATTTATTACTGATTTGCCAAACAGAGGAATTGCAACATAGTTCTACGATTTCAAAATATTTCAGAAAACGGTACCATTGCCATGCCAAGAATCCTTACGATGAAATGTTAGATCGAAAGATATTTTCGCAAACTAATAATCCCATCAATACCCAATGCCAGAGTTTTCTAGTGACAATTAGACATTGTTAATTTTTCAGGATAATTTTATATTAATAATCTAGGATTTTAGTTTTAACTTGGAAAATAAAGCAAAGTATATTCAATTATTTAAGGATTAATCCCAAACATTCAGGCCACAGAACATATTGGTAATTGTCTATACATCTGAGATTATGTAATATTTAAACTATTTACATCATCCGAACTGTTGAGCGTACAACGGCCAAAATGTTGTAAAAATTACAACAAGCATGAGAACGATAGTCCGAATAATGTAAATAGTATATTCTCTCATATATCTAAATAAAATCTTGCTTTATTATATTCATTTTCTCGAGTGGCAACCTCTATAAGAAAGAGCAAAGTCAAAAAGAAATGTTTTCACCAAATTTTTCTTAAAAAGTAAGCAGTTAGAATAATTCCGTTCATTTCTGAAGAAATCCTGAAAGTTGTATTAAAACCGATACTTATCTGGAAAAATAATTTCCATATAAATTTATTTTTCTCCGAAAAAGAGAAAGCTCAAATTTTCCATAAATATTTTAAAAACAGGATTAAAACAATAAAATAAAAACTTCCAAGTTGAATATAATTTTTACATAAAACATATTTCTTTATTTCCATTCAATAATAACTCAAAGCTTTTAATGATAAAATGTTTTTACGAAATATTTTCATAATGTATGATTTTGAGTGAATTTTTGGAGGTGCCTATATAAAAGTGTCCGAGCAAATTAAAAGAAAAAGAACCAACAGCACAAAAAAATCATATCATTATGAATGTTTATATATCACAATGGAAACAATACTGAAAACTTTAACCGGATTGAAGAACGATTTTCTCTCTTTTAAAACATTAGTGTACATTTAGTATTAATTTTGAACATTGACGCTTTTCTGCTTATATTTTGTATAGAATTCTGAGCTAATTATCATAGAAGTTACTTTTAACAAACACGACTCATTTTCCTTTTCTAAAATTTTGAACTTGAGATAGACAAATTTCGGCTACCTGCAGAAAACTTTATACTTGTACTAAACCGAAGTCACTTCCATTACTGTGACTGCATATTGAAAAATTATCATTGGAAACTAACATTCTATTCTGCGTCATGACTCAATAAACTGCGTGTGAAATATCACCTGTTTTTCATTCTGATCTAACTTGTATAACAACGTTCTTTGCTATTGCTATTGGCTAGACTTTTATGAGTTATCATATCGAGTATCTAGTGACAACACTTCTGCAGTACCACTTGTTTTAATTGGTATTAACACTTGCTTATGGTTTAAGTTGTATAACTTTGAATGAATTAAACGTAAAACTTCATGTTTCTAAATTACCTTAAATCTCCGCAATTTGATAAGCTAATATATTGATGTAAAAAATTTAATCGAGTAAACGCCTGAATAAATTTTGCTAAAATTTGTTCGGTCCTTACATACCATCTTAGAAGGTTGTAGATTGAGGCCTTTTCCAGACAGCTACTTTTCTGTTTGAAATTCTAGGAACAGTCACTGCTATTATGCAACCGGTGGTATAACGTATATATAACTTTTGGTGTGATAACACAGGCTATATAAACACTTGCTAGTAAAATGATCTGCAATGAATTTCTAGCGTAAACCTATTTACAGTGCCTTCATTGTAAAATATGTTTAAACTTTTTATTCGTTCGTATGATTTTATAGAAAATGATATAGCAGAGATAGCAGTATTTATACTATGAAGGCACTGTAAATAATTTTACACGAGAACTTCAATGCACATCATTTTACTACTGAGTGTTTATCATACGTGAAATTTATTATAAAATACATCAAAACATTAATTTACTTGCATCATCGCATGTAAAAAGATATTGTAAATTCTGGTGCTAGAAAAATAAAATAATTCTGATTGCGTATTACTATGGACTAAAGAAAAAAAGGGACTAATGACACTAACGGCACACAGAAGAAATGGATAGAGAATCACGAAAAAATTAATGCAAAACGGTTTGTCCTGAGTAGACCCAACGTGAGTGCATTGTGTGACGAAAATATGGAAAGGTAGGTAAATAACGTGACACATGCTAAACAAAAATGTTTTCCTTTTGTTACCAACAACATAGGATAAATCAATTTAACGTTGAGGGACAGCGAGATACATTCAAAGAAGAGCTATATTACCGTGTGATTTTAAAAATAAATGGATAAATTCTCAATACGTGTCAATAAATGTATTAGGTTACGATATTGTAAATTTGCATTAAAATAGCAAATAATCGACAAGTTTCAAAGATAGAAAAGGAGATATTAAAAGAAATAATTCTTCAGTTCAAAAGGCGCCTTCTCGTGTCTATCTTGTATTTGGATGAAGGGATTCTTGAGTTTTGCAATTTAGTAGCTAGATGCGGATTAAATTTGTAATCTCTGCAATTACTGGTAATATGTTGTAATCCGGAGTTGCTCACTCTTTCTGCAAGGTCAAGTGTTTAAGCCGGAAGCGATAATATTCTACTCCGTTTTGTGAATTTTATGAACTTCTGAAAGTAACAAAATCAATTTAATAGATGCTTTATGTCAAGTTTTCTGAACTTGTGTTATATTGCGTGGAAACCAAGAATGACGATCGTTTTGTCTTTAACGACGACAACACGAACAAGTAGCATATATAAAAATAAAACTTTATATTTTAATTCTTCGTCAGCTACGGTTGTGTGTTGTGGTAGTAAGAGGGAACCACGCACATACGTGGGATTTGACTACCAGGAGTTTACTTCTATTTTCTCTTTTCCTAGAGTTCTCTTTGCGTCCTCTCGGTGTTCTATTCTTTAGCCTGAAAAATCCTGATGTATAAGCTAAACTTTCTACGTATTTTTGCCATCTAGAGTTTTTGCCTAATTGTGTCATCTATGGCTAGGCACATCTATCAACCGTTTTTGTTATCTGTTGCCTTTGAAGCGCTGCATTTGATGTAATCCCATCCCTGTCTGTCTTGTTTATATATTCTGTCTTCGACATTGACCACACTTCTGTCGGTTTTGCGTTTGATGTCAGTCGTATTTCTGTCCGGTTACAAAATATATATTACACCTGGAAATTCTACAAAAGTAACATAGTTTTTAAATCAATAAACTATTTTTCATTTGAACCAAATATACGAAGACAACACTCCGGTTTACACTACCCACTAGCATAAAAAAATTGTTTTAGCTTTAGACATTTGTGTACCAATAGACTAAAATATTTGTGACAATGGGAAGCAATTTAATGATATCCATTGAATTTAGTGATTTCTGTTTTATAATTTTATCTTTCAACATTAAATTTGATCCTATAATTAAAATTCAGAAACATTAGGAATTAATTCAAGTGTTAATGAGAAAAATCGCTTCTTAAACATAGATTTAGTGAGTTATATTTGTATTTCTGGTTTAAATGCATTGGAAAATTACATTTTCTAATAAAAACACATGCTAAATTATTTTACGAGTGTCATGCACTCGAAATGGTTTTATGATAGAATACATTCAATATCAGGAAGAAACTAATGACGAGTGACGTATAATGCCGACACAAAGATAAAAATTGAAAATCACGAAGAAAATAGTTGCGAGTGTTTGGAATTACTGCAAGCATTACTGACACAATATATACTATGTATAAGGATACTTCAATGGTATAATATTTTTATAATGTTTTTAGTCTTCCTCGGATGTCTTTCACATTTAATAACTTATGAATTTTAAACAAAAATGTTTATTTCTTCCAGGGAAATCTATATTTCTAATAATTTCCTTTCTACGTCAATCTTAGGAATTTTCGCACACGTAATTGTCAGCTCTCTCTTTGAAGAATCGCTTTTATTTCTTCAGTTTGATGTTGTCGTCTTGTACAACTTGATTCAGAAATCAAAGTCACGATTTTTCATAGAAAGAGGTTCTCTCAGTCGTGTTTTATCTGGTTATGAACAATCTGAAAGCGACAGATCAGAATAATATAACCTTTTTAAAATTCTTTATCAAATACAACTGATACCTGTAAAAGATACAGAGATGCACCGTGACATTAAAACAAAAACAATACCGATTACCACTTTAAAAAATTTTACTTATTTTAATTCGCTCAACGACACTGATTATAAATGAATAATTATTGCGTCCACCAAACAACAACACGACATATAAATGCGTAAAGATTCTAATTTTCGTCACAGCTTATCGAAATATGAATGACAATAGAAAGTTTATCATTTATTAATCGAAGCTAAGTATGATACAATGACTAATGGTGAAAGGAGAATGTTTTAATAATTTTCATTATTAATATTTATGATGCTGAGTATAGGATAGCACAACACCAAATGCTAAATATGAAGAGTGCATTCTACTCGTCTTGTAAATGTAGAAGTGTCTTTGCGGTTGAAAAGAAACACACCCGTATAATATTGATATTTTCACTTCACTTTCTTAAGCATTTCGTCGTGGTTTAAAAGTTTAAAAGACTGTCGCACTAAATTAACTATAACTGAGTAGTGTGTTTTATCCTCACTGGGTGCTCCAGCCTTTGAGATTTCAATCGCCCGATCGACTCAGTCGATTAAAAACTTAATTGGGCGATTAAAGTTTATTGCTTTACGGTCGATTAAAAATCTCGCAATAAAAAGGAAATCTGATTCGTTTTACAACCCAAAAGTATGCCATTGAAGATTCACAAGTTACTTAGAATGACCTACACTGACATTATTGAACACTTGTCTTTTATCGTCCCGGTCAGTGTAAACATTCGTTTAAATAACGCTTCCAGACTAGAGCCAAAATGTATCTGTCGCCTAGATTAAAGATGCTCACAAATTTAAAAAGAAAGATTTAGAAAAATATTATCCTATATTTCCTCCCTGCTTACGAAAAGTAAAAACAAACATTTGAAAGAAAGAAAAACAATACGCATACTTCTTTCAACTACGCACCGAAAAACAAATTATACAAGTAAATATTTTTTTATAGAAAGTCATTGAGAAAATCAGATTTGTTATTTTTTTATCATCTATGAGTTGTAGTCAAACAGAAGAAAGAAACAACGAATTTAGGTACTCTACTCAATTGCCAACAAAAAAACAAAACAAAAAAAACAGCATATCAAAATGTTAGAAGGGCTCAAACTTAATAAAAACAGTTTTATCATCAAAATGTTTATGCTATTATTAAGAGGAAAGATGAAATTTTGTTATTATTTTAAAAAAATTTTAAATCCTTTCTAATACATTCGAAATTTTAATTAAAATTTCATTTTTTTGTTTTCCGTCAGCGATTAACATTATGTTTACGTAAGGCGAATGTTAAGAAAATGGAGTCGGTCGAGTAAAATGATTTGGGGGCAAGTAAATTTTCCCTCGCTCTCGACCGCCGGTTGAGTGATTTCTTTCTCAAATCTCAAAGGCTGCTTACGGCCTAATTCCATATGTAGGCTACGATGAGTAAAACGCTATACAAGGTAAGCTGAGTAAATCCCGGTAATGGAAATGGAAAAACAATTATTCTTCTTCCATTTGATTTTGTGTCATTTTTGGCTAAGAATTTAAAATTATCTCCTACATAATAGTTGCACAATCATATTATAAAATGAAAACCATAAAAATAATCCAAACTTAGACACTACTGTAATAGTTGATGTACTTGCGTATTTTCCATTGGTGCGTGAGGTCGGTGTTCAGTATAAAAGACAAAATATTAAAAATTATTTTATCAAGACAAGAATGTTATCTGCTTGAAGACGAATTGTGCAAATAATTCAATCATTATTCCTGCTTCTCTTTATACAAGAGTTAGTTAGGCTAACTATTTGCACTAAAATTATTAATATTCCCAGTAAATTAAAACTATTCCATGAAGTAATAGTTTATTGTAGAACTCTGTTGATTATTCTATGGAATTTATCAGTGCAATGAAAGTTAATTGATGGGTTCGCGCATTTAAAAAATGAAACGAAAAGTTCTAACCTAAATAGGATCTAATTTTGGTTGAGATAAAACCTTAAATATAAAAGCAAAATATAAATATCAATAAATATAAAGTAATTGCTAATCATATCGCTAAATGCAAATGAAAATAATTAGTAAGAACAGATAAGAAATTTCATTCACTCGTTTTTTGTTTGTATTATATGTGTTCAACAGCTTCCATCACTAAATGTATGAATGTTTTTTGTTGTGTTTGTTTTGCTTTACGCATACACCATTGTTGAAACATATATTTTGTTGTGGAGAGTGATGTATATAATCTTCAGAGATAAGATTAAACATTGCTTTTATAGAACATGCACTAATACATGTACACATCGTTAAAATATATCCAATAAACATGTCTCGTTTGAGGAAAGAAAGTGAGGGTTGCATGACTTTTATTGTTGCACAAAAGGGAGGCAGTGACGGAATAAAATCTTCAGCCTGTTGTGCTGACTTTACCGCTTACTTCACTTCGCAAAGACAGAAATCCATCTGTTCTCCTTAGAAAAGATAACATGATAGTACGTGATATTTACATTTGTGTGACAATCACCGTAAGAAAAGAAAAACTTCGAATATCTCTCGAGAAGGAAACATGAAACCAATCTGCTGTCGTTTCCAAGAAGTCACAGATAATAAAGGTGAAGAAATCTGTGAAAATCCTTGTTTGCTTTTTTCCTGAAGAGACATGACATTTAAAGACATAAATAACTGTATTCACGTGTATATATCAATTTAACTGTTTACCTGTAATTAATTTAGAAATATATATGAATGCCTAAATACTAATATTCTCATTTACATTACGAGATTACTAAGTTTCCAGTAGTTTCTCGTTTGAAACATGAAATGGAAAGACACCCTGTAATCGTAGCAATAGATGCCATCACAGCAATTTGGACATGGTCCATTTCTTGAAATTAGCCTGGTGAATAGGAGCAATTATTTAGGAACTCATTACGATGTACCCCAGTTACATGTCACCTGTGATGATAATGAAGTTTGTGAGCAGGAATGCCCATTTTATGTTATCCTATACGCTACCCGTTGTAACTCATCGTTAACTCCACTGGCTATATTAAGGGACTCGACATTCTTGCGAAGACTGCATGACCAAGGAATGCTTGATCGACGATTTTCGCGATCACGCCACTTACGACGTAACTTTCAGACTTTCCTAGCTTGAATCTGTTAGACCTCTGCGTCTGTATCCTCATCGAAAAAGAAGCCAAACAGTGGGCCCACAATTCTGAGCATTCGTTGAAGGCTGCCGTCGTAGATATGATGGCCTATATGAATAAAGACCACTTGATGCGGACATGCAATCGCTTCTAAAGTCGCATCAATCCTAAAAGTGATTATAGGGAATGAATATTTTCTGTTATTCACAGTTGCATATGTGTACGATTACAAATATTTATTCTTTCTATCATAATTTGTTCTCGCTAATCTGCATCAGCCTGTAAACCAACGGATTATAATAGTAATATCTGGAATGTATAATTTCACTCAGGATTAAACATTCATATAATATAGCTGTATTGAAAAACTATAGGGATGTACTGCATATCTTCATTGGGTGTTAACACATACATGAATATGATTTTACAGATAGCGAACAGCATTCTGCGATACAATATTTTGTGTCTTTTTGCTTATTTATGCAGTATATCAAGTGTTATAGTAGGGTTAACATAATGGGCTGATGTTGTCCATCATGCTCTATGCTTGTTAAATAGAAAAGGATAGAAGAAGAGTATGTTGTGAAACACGGGAATTATTTTGAATGAGCATAAACTTGCTGGAAAACACATTAACTTTATTTAGCAAATTTACAATAGAACTAGTTTGATAACATTATGGACGTACAGATAGGTGTCGTGTCAAACTTTCTCTCAAGAAACACAAAATCCTAGTTAGAGTTGTACATATAGCGCACCTCATGATGTCAGATGTCTACCTCGTGTAGTGTGGATGAATACAATGTAGATCTCGTTTCTTAGTTGTACGTTGTATACAAACAATTATCACTGACGAATATAAAGCCTGCTGCGATCACGGATCTCTATTGAGTGCTATTCGACAACCGGCATAACCTCCACCTAAAAACTTTGGAGACGTCCACGGTGGTGCCTTGTAATAAGTGGAAATCTGACAAATGTGCTTCAATTGTCATGTTGCAAGGAAATGATTTCCAATAGTCCAAGTAAAATATTCTAGTAGTATTATATGCTCTTCTACGTGCTATTAGCTCCCCAAAGCTTACTATCCATTGCTAACCGTAGCAGTTTTTTACCATTTACGATTGCTCCCGCTCTGGTTCTGCAATTAAGTAACACAATATGCCCTCAATATGCCTTGAGAGTATTCATTTTCACAAGCCCGCTTTCCTCATTCAAGTAATATCATCTGTGTTTTACTGATTTTAAGTATAAGTGTTCTTTTTGCTGCCATTCTCTTTAAGGATTTGTTGATCTTATTCGCTCCCTCAATGCAATCCTTGGCATCATTCTGTAGAACTACATTTTTGTTTTATTCAGATTTATTCTCGTTTGTGCAAAAGATTGTTCAACATTCATACAGGACTGAGATCACATAGCAATACAGCTTTTCTTTTCTTCTAACAAAATCTTTCTATTTCTCAGCACGTGAGATTTAGTCATGATATGAAGATATTTAACAAGAGGATCAGCTTCGGGTTTTTACGCAACATTATTGGTTAGAAGTGTATTCAGATAGAAATTCATCTTTGTTTAACCGATTACGTTTTTAGCGAGATTATGTCATTGGACACCCACAAAATTTATGATTGTTTTGGACCTATTTTTGAAGAAATATGTGTTGAATTGTAATCGTTCATGGAAAAGATTTTAATATTCCTCTCTTATACATATTTACAAATGAATTTCTGCAACACTTATTTTTGCAGTATCATAAGCAATGCTACTGATGTCATTATATGAGATTTCCCAAGAGATAAGTATTAATGAGATTTTCCAAGGGATGGTATTAACCTATTACCCAAATCTATAACCTAAATCGTGGATACAAAATTTTGAAAATAATTATAACAGATACTTTAACTACACAGTTGGCTTACCTCACCAGTATGGCAACTGCATATTTCATGCCAAAGTCTGTGAACAGTATTCATGTACAGGGTAAAATCAAAATTATATATCCCAAATTTTTGCTTACCGAAACATATTTTATCTTGGCTTCAGTTTTCTTTTATTTACGTGTTGTCAACTAAAGTTAGTAAATATCAATGTAATTAAGAAAATGAATTCTTGTTTAATGATTTTGCCTATACACTCGGCTAATATGGTAGCCAATTTGTTATCAGTTCAAAACGGTTGCGAATAATCACATGCCTTTTTCTAGATAAATATAAACTTAGTAAATTTCAAAGGAAACTGCCTCTTGGTTTAACTTTGTATTTCTTAGTTCGTGTTTGAGCTCAGGTAAACAACAAGCATTTCGGATGCGGATTTTAATTTTCTTTTTAATCGTTTCACCCCAAGCAAGACGATACCGCCACTGATGTGCAGGGGACTACATAAGAGTAAAAGTTTATGCAGGAGGAGAGTGAAGAGATAAACGGACCAGTTACAGGGGTTGCCTGAGAAAGGGCAAGAGAAGGATGGAAACATAGGTGTGAAGACTGTTGAGAAGGTAAAGAGAAAGAAAAGATATACAGGGTGATGTAGTAAGAACTGGAGTCAAGTGGTTAATGGATGGGTATTGACATTGCATTTAAATTCCCGGAGGTGGTAGCCGTCAGGAAAGCAAGTATATGGAAGGGAGTTCCACAGGCAAGAAGTGCAAGAAAGGAAGTTGATGGAGTAGAATTGTCGGCTACATTTGGTTGATCTAACTGTGAATGGGTGGGATATTGTTGCCAGTCTGTTTGCAGGTGTAAATTAAGTTCGTCGGAGCAGAAGCCATGAATATATTTGTAGAACAGAGGGAAGCCACGTCCAGCGGGCAAGACAGTGTCGGGACCTATCATGTTACAGATTCTCCTTTGGAGTCTGTCGAGAACACTGAGATGAACAGCATGCGCGCCTGATCATATATGACAGCAGTATTCTATGCACGGATAGTTGATTTGTATATGTGCAAGATGGATTCAGGCGTAAAAACCTTCCTGGCCCTACAGAGTGACCCAACCTTCCTAGCAGTGGATTCAATATAATGATTCCACTTAAGGTCAGAAGATAGGGTAAAGCCGAGGAGGCGCAATATATTACTTTCATGGAGACTCTCTTGGCCCATGCTTATGGGGTGCAGGAGAAGTTACCCGTGATGGTTGACAGATAGCAGTTTCGTTATCTGTCTCTTTTCATTCATAAGAGTAGCAATAAATTTTCTTACCTCTATATTAACTTATGAAGTAAAGTTGACAAAGTTAAATAGTTTAAGGAACGTTCTCTTAATTTTTTGTATTATTTAAGAATTATACTTCTATAGGCGATGATGGCTCTCCACTTATTCATGTAAAATCTATAATCTCTGTACATCTGTGACTGAGATATATGGGGGAAAGGAAATCGAATAGTTTCTTGTTGGTTTTTGTATCGTTTGAATTCAGAATAATCTTTTTCTTAGAATCGAAACAAAATCGACACAATGATCTGATATTGATATTGTCAAACAAAATCGACACAATGATCTGATATTTAATTCATAGTTGAAAGTGGAGAAAGATAGATTAATGCTTTTTCCCAGGGTCATATGATAAACTGAACAAAGTCTCAGCCGGAAAATGAACTCGGGCCACTGATTCAATTTCCATCGATATTACTAATAATTCATGTATCCCTTTTCTTTTTCTATTTTGAAAATATTTAGTTATCTGGCTGGGGATCTCCTTTTTTAATGGTTATCTAGCGACTTATTTTTTACTTGTCTAACATCAGGATAACTTCCGTGAATGAGAATATATGACTTGTTATTTTCTAACGTCTTTAAATTATAATTATAATCTATCAAAGCTTAGTAGCAAAACAGCATTTTTAAATTCATTTAAATAATATTTTGAGTTTCGTTTGTTTGAGGAAAGTTATTTAGAGAAACCATAGCAACAATAAAACTATATTGTTTAATCGCAAGATATTACTTGTATAAAAACACACGCAAACATACTGAAATACATTCACTCGCACACACACGTACTCAGAGACAAATTCTCACGCTTGAACAGCGCAGATACATAAGCAAACACACAGAGGAATAAAACAGACTACAAAAACTGAAAAAAGCTCAAGATGAATAAATTGATGTAAAAAGCCAAAAGAGGCGTGAGATTATTCCCCAGAAAATGAGTTCCACATTAAAATTTACAAATATACGATTCTGAAAGTGAATCAAAATTATTCTTTTCACATCCCTAAAACCGGCCAGTAACCCTACCTCTAAGCCTAACCCCGGCCAGTAAGTTCAACATCTTTAAAAAATACATGAAGTAACAAACTGAAATGAACCAGTTGTTTGTAGATGTCTTCATGTATTTCTGAAAATTTAATTTTCCATTTTGTTTTTTCCAAGAATAAATAAAAGACAATCAAGAATGTATTTGTTCATAGCTGCTCATTGGTGTACCGTTCTAAAAGATTTGTACTCAATTCTCGTCAGTAAATTGATAGAATCCACTAAATTTTACACGAGACCTGATTTAAGTTTCTGGTAACCGCAAACATTTTTATTCAGAAAAAGTGGAAATCTAGATTTCAAATTCAGGATTAAAAGGCAGCTTAGTCTGACGCCAAATCACAAAAGTATCACGCGGTGAGGGTCAAACTCACTAGTCTCATTCTCGAATAATTGCTTTACTATTAATCTTTGCCAAAGGATACAGAACACGTTTCTGTTTAAAAACATATCTGAAATTTAATGCAATAGTCGAGTTTCTGTACTTTGTTAATGAGAGATATTTGTTTATTTTGTAACATTTATCCGGACGGAATGTTTTTAATGAAAAATGAATTTTCTCCCTTAATGCATATTAAAATGAAGCTCTTTATGATATATATTGTACATTTATCAGGACCAAAAGTCCAATGTTTAGAATGATGATATGATGATTGTTATGCATTAATTGGAAAATGCATATTTTGCTTTAAAATCAAAATTCAAAATACGCGTTTTATCTAGGGGCGAACGCTGATTTTTGGAACTGATAAGAAATCTGTAGCTACGGGATGATCGACATAAAATAGGAAATTTGAGATTTACTGTATGATGAAAAAAATAACTAACTTTTGAATGAACAAAAAAATAACTAACATGTAATTGTTGTAACCATTTATTGTTCCAGGATGTCGCAGTTAACATATTGTCAATGCGAGGTGTTTGTTCTTTTATGTAAGAACATCCATCTTGAGGACTGAAAAAAATGCCAAGAAATTGTGCCAGAGTTTTTTTTAGTTTGAACACAATATCTAATATTTGTGCTTTTATTCTGTTTTAAGCTACTAAATTTCTATTGTTTGCGTTTTCAAATAACTATAACAAAAATTCTAACAATTAAATAAACTGCATTAAATGTCCAGTTTTTGTGGGGTACCCTCTATTTCAAACACATAGTCAGGCAAGTATAAAAAATATGAATGATAAATTTACATTCTTTACTGGATTTTTATAACTGGCACAAAATTTATTGAAAATGATAAAATATAAATTGCCAAGGAAAATAATTTATCTACATTTTGAAAGACGTCATAGTTTTCTGTGGGTAATCATGAGAGAAAAAATTATGTTTAAATTCCACTCGATTCATATTTAAAATATAAGTACAAGCATATCAATGCGCCGACTTTGTTTGCATTTACATAGATGATAATAATAATAATTGATGAAGCTCTTACAATATTTTTCAACACTTAAGAGATTAGCGCGCTTAAAAAAGAAAAAAAACAATGTGTGACAATGTCAGACAATATTTCGACAGTATGTCTGTCTTTCTGTACTTATATTTTAAAACAAATGTCAAGTATAAAAATATATAAACCTGAAAAAATGATAAGCCTTTGTAGAAAAGGTGAGAATAAAGGCTGCTCTAGTAATGAACGTTTTAAAGCAAATGACACGCTACCAGCGTGAAGACATGCAACTAAAAAGTTTGTAATATGTTGGTGATCTTGCTCATCTTAGAATTTTCTGTCAGTTAATTAGTTACTAAGAGGAATCAATTAACTTTTTATAAATTTTATGAGACGTTCCGGTCATTCTGTTCATCCTTCGGGGGTAGAAAGTTCGTAAATTGCATACGTAAAGGACTGTAATTTAAAGAAGCATCTAAAGGTGTACATTATGAAATTTGATTGCGTGGGGGTGTTGGATGCTTGGTCTGTCAAGGTCTGCTTTGGTTACATCAGCCCGACATTTGGTGACAAGAGTTAAAACTTCAGACGGCTTTGATCTTGGTGTCATTGGAACACGCAAGGCTTCTGCTATGACGAGGAACAACCATTCTTCTTAATAACAAATCAACTAACAGAAAATTCCAAGTTGAACAAGATCAGCAACATATTCCGCACGCTTCTGTTGCATGACTTCTCGCTGGCGGTGTGTCATTTTTGTTGACGTGTTGATTGCCGGTAAAGCCCTGCTTTCATTACAAGACAAGCAACGTTTCTTCAAAGGTTTATGTTTTTCAGATTTATATATTTTTATGCATGAATGTTACTTTTTTAAAAATATAACTTGAAGAAAGACATGCTTTCAAAATATTGTTTAACTTTGTCAAAGACTTTTTCTTTTCTTTTTCTTAAGTCGCGTTCTTGACTTAACTGTAATGATAATAACAGTTTTGTATCTTTGTGCGTTTACGACAAATGACGATAGGAAAATCATATCAACGCTAAAAAGCATAAAATATAATAAATTAATTATTAGTTATGATATCATTATCACAAGTGTGCGCCATATATATATATATATATATATATATATATATATATATATAGGATAAGGATATATATTTTTTATATATCAAGAACAGTATTAGAAAAATTTGTATGACAAACTGGAAAAATTTTACTTGTGACGTGTTTCATCATTCAGAACTATATCGAATCAAATTTGTAATATTGGTAGGACTACATATACGCACGAATGAGACGTTCCGGGAATTTTAGAATTTTTTCTTAATCTAGACGAATTCATTTAGAGTCTTTTTCTTTTCATCACTTTTGTTAGTAAATAAACCACACTGTGATATTAGAAGATTTGTTACAAACGGTAAGATGTTCCCAGAGCCAGGGCGCATATTTGAACTTGCAATTAAGACTAGATATTTGTTCCGTAGTAAATTGTTTTCTCTTTTGATCAGAGTAGCAATTTTTTATGTCAAAATTATGATCAGTCTTGTTACAGTGGGCAACCAATGCATTTGACATGTTGTTTTTTAAAATATTCCTTTTGTGGTCATATATTTTATTAAGATTCTTTGAGATTTCTCCTATGTAATTTTGTGACGATTATGAGAGACGATGGAGCAAACTCTTTTTTTAGTTTTTAACTTACTGTTTTGTTTAGTATTGAGTAAATCTTTTATTTTTTGGGGATTTAGAAGTAATGAATTTTATGTTGAGTTTAGATAGATTTGTTTGAATTGTAGATGTGATAGGGTTAGTAGGCAAGGTAGTATATATTTTAATTCATTAGGATTTCAGGAGAAGCTGTATTTTCTTTTGAACTATTTCAGGGGCCTTTTGTTTCTCATTGAATATAAAGTAACTGGGATACTAGAAAAGTTTGAAAGTGTTTTGAATGGATTTGATTTCTTCGTGTGAATAATGAGAGCTGCATATTCTGAGTGCTCTTAAATAGAATCTGATGATAATACCAGATCTATTCTTTTTTATGAGGAGAAGAAAAATTTATTATGTTGTTTTGTTGGTTGATTCCGGTGGATAACGAGTTTTGAACTCTTGTTAATGCCGTGTAGCTTGATATCTAGGATAGGCAAGGTATTGTATTTGTCCATTTCGTATGTAATTTCAATTTTGTGTTCGACTTTTAGTTGATCTACTAGGTAAGATAAATCAGTATCACGTGTATATATAAATATATGTCGATTGATTGGGTAAAATATATTAGAAAGAATCGAATTTGAGAAATTATATATATATATATATATATATATATATGTGTGTGTGTGTGTGTGTGTGTGTGTGTGTGTGTGTGTGTGTGTTAGACATGTCAGATTAAATAAATTCAATAAATAAATTGCAAACATTGTGTCTCCTTATTTTTAATAAAACTCATTCATACTCACGGATACTCTTTCGCGAATTATAATTAAAAGATGTAAAAATGAACTATCTTTGACAGATGATTTTATTATTCATTTCTCGATGTTCCCAAATACTTTCAATCTCATTCCGAGATCATCTTCAGGGGTGCAAGTTGTGATAACAAAAAATAACCACAAAACTGTGTTGCTAAAAATTACTGTAAATTTTTTCTTGCTTCAAATATAACGGTTGACAAATTGCTTAGCGTTCATTAGAGCGTGGAAATTATCCAAAATGGATTTTTTATGTTGTAATGAATCAGCTATGAATACTGTAGTAATGTTCTAAAATGTTTATAAAAAGAACAGTTTTTTCATGCTTTAACACATACATGGTCATGACATTACAGAAATGAATAATAAAATCATCTGTCGAAGTTACAGATCATTTCTTAAATCTTTCAATCATAATACACAAAACATTATTCTTGAGTACTAACGGATTTTATTTAAAAAAATACGCAGACACAATGCTTGCAATTTATTTAATCAGACATGTTTAAAAGAAACTTTGCTGCTTAAATACACAAATATGTATATATAAAGAAACCTTAAAGCGAATTATATAATACCATCATTGTAAATGCAAATATAAAAACTATACACTAACGCAGATAAGGTAATATATTTCAGTCAATGCCTATACATTAAACTAAGAAAATAAGATAAACATCCCCAGTGAAAATAATTAAAAGAATATAATAAATAAAATATGAATAAATGAATCTGTTAACTAAAAAATACATTTAAAATAAACGAACGCTCTCATAATCACAAATAAATGTAATAATAATAACAAAAAAATACTGAATAATAAACAATGAGTGAAAAGTTAACAACACAATAAAGTAGCAACAAATTACCGCATTTGGATCCACAGTTGCTACCAATCAATTGCCTTTCTAATAATTTGTAACATAACTGTTACCCAGTGACCGTAAAGATAATACAAGAAACTTTATTATCCATAATGCACCATTGACCAGTATATATAAATAGTCGAGCCAAAACACCATACACATGGTCTGAAGTTTTGTTCATTCATGAATTAAACTGGGATGTCTGTAAAATAAAATATTGTGTTATTCGGACAGTTCATGTCGAATTTTAGTCATTCATGTTCCAAACTCGTTAGAAAACATTAAATTTATAGACAGATATATGTTTACATTTTTGACTATAGCCCATCTCAAACTATCTGTTGAGAAAGAAAGTTTAAAGTTACTTAATTTGTGTCAATTTTGCATCCTTATTGTTGTGTCCTTGTCACTCAAAAGAAAGTTATAGTCCGTTGAGGAATTAGTGTTAAACAAATATATTACAAAGACAGTCGTACAAACATATACCAACAAACGATTATTAGTACGGTTGTCAGAGCTATGCGGGAATAGATTCCACTCTCCCTGCGTTTCTGCTCTATAAAGCAGAACTACTACTTATATATGGTTTGGAAGTCACCATAACACCCAGCTCCTAAGTATTAGCTCCTCTAATATATTTTTCATTTTTGAATTCACGACGAGAAAATCTGCCGTTTCCTTTTGACTTTTTACACGGCGCTGTTCCGAGCCCGCTTGTGATATTGGTATGTCAAAAATACCAATACTACATCCATTACGTCTTTTTTTTGTTCAAGAGAACCGCTGTCAGTATCGTCCGATAGGGATTTCCTGATCTGATTTAAGTGTCTTTTGGCGTAAACTGGGGACCTTTTATTTTGTAAATCATACTTCCTACTCTTTTGTTAGTTGTACCCTTTTGCAGAAGCTTTGTTATCCTGGTACATACTGAAAAAAAATTTCTCTTCGGACTGGTAACGTTTCGTAGGTACCGTGTTTGTCTATCCAGATTTTGTTTGTGTTGGAAGTAGTTTGCGAACACAGACCTGATTTTATGCGCAAACATTACCTCGGCTGAGGGTAATGATGATAGTGTGTTGTTGGTCGTTATTCTATACATCTGAAGGAACTATTGTGGCGCTTTTTCTGTGGGTGTGCCACTATCTTTCTTCAGAGCTCTTTTTAGCATGTCAACAAAGCGCTCGGCCTGTCCATTGGACTTTGGATGATATGGAGCAATCGGGATATGATTGATATGGAAGGTATCACAAAAATCCTTAAATTCGCCGGACGTAAATTGTGTTCCATTATCTGACACTAAACAATCGAGTACTCCAAATCTGGCGAACAGTTTAGGAAGTTTATTGTCACTTCTGTAGTGGGATTTCTACATCTAAGAGCTTCATGCCACTTAGAAAAACTATTTGCTACTATAAGATAGTAGAATCCGTCTAGCGAACCTGCAAAATTCACATGGATTCAAGACCATGGTCGGTGTGTTTTAGGCCAAGGACTACATTTGTTGGAGATCTCTTAGTTGCAATGGCACAGCTTTAGAGGATTTTATCATATTTTCGATGTCCTTATCCACGTTCAGCCAGTATACATAACTGTGCATAAGACTTTTTATCATTAAAATCCCTGGATGACCCGTATAGAAGTCCTTCAGAATTCTTCTTTGTAATGTTGTGGGAATAACGACTTCGACGCATGAAGAAAAATATCCGACGTCTGTCATCATCTTGTTACACCAACAAAATTTTGATGTCTGAGTTTGTTTTTGAAATTCAAGCCATTCTTTTTCAGCTTGCTTTGACATCCAAGTTGTTTTTCCCGTTGGTTTTACTGTTCAAGTTGGAACTTAAGAAGTTCGAGCATGACGGATTTAAATTCATCCATGTTTGTCTCTTTATTTTTAGGATTGTCTGAATACAAATTAAATTCAAAAGAAAACTTTTATTTTCTCTGAATAACAAAAACACAAAACGATTTAGTTCCTTACTTACTCAGTAACGAAATAACAATTCACTGAAAGTGAATAACTTTAATTTCTTACTCACTCAGAGAATCAGGAGTGCTTAAAAACATTATTGTCTTAGTTTAGCGGCTCGCGTTCAAGTTCCGTGTAAGTTAGTTACACTTTTTTTTTTCGTTCGGTTTTCTTTTCTGGATTACCAAGTAATGTTGAGTAGAATAAAGTGTGACAAAAATAATTTTTTTATCGTTCGTTGCGTATAATGTTGAAACAATATTGACAATTTCCATGCAGCCCTTTTGCGGTCCTCAAGATTTCTTAATATTCCTTGTCGCCAAATGTTTGTGACCTCGTCACCAAGTTGTTGTTTTCCGTTGGGGCCAGAAATAAAGATACAAAGATGGAATAGAGTTAAACAAATATATTACAAAGACAGTCGTACAAACATACGAATGAACGATTATTAGTTAATTCTAGTATAAATTCCACTCTCTCTCTCCCTCTCCCTCTCCTCCCCCCCTCTCTCTCTCTCTGCTCTCCGAAGCAGAACTACTACTTATATATAAATCGGAAGAGCTCAGTGTGTGATATGGGTAAGTCAACATAACACTTACGAAATTGGAAGATTATAATGTGCATTTTAGACACTGGGTTCTTTTTATTCTCGTAAAGGTAAAATATCTCATAAGCAACAAAAATGATATGTACTTTATACTGTGAACGTGCTTTAGCTAAGAGAATTGCGCGGAAGTATTTCGCTACGTTTAAAGTCAGTGATTGTAGCCTTATAAATGAAAAACGCTCGGGCACACCCCTCACTACAAATGAGGACCAAATCAAGTGATTGATTGAGAATAATCCGCATTACATAAAACGGGAATTGGCTGAAACACTCAGTTTATCAAAATCCATTATCCATAAGCAGTTAGTGAAGCTTGCCTATTTAAATCGCTACCATGTACCACATCAAGTGAGAGAAAAGAATCTATTGGATCGCATTTTTTCTGTGAATTGCTATATAAAAGCAATGAAAATACACTTTTTTAAGCAAATTTTTGACGGGTGACGAGAAATGCAAAGAAAGAAAATGTCTGATCATATTTATCACTTTGGCACACACACACACATTTCAATTTGCTTAAGCTAGTTCATATTTTCATTTAAAAGCGGTTATCTCTACCTTAACTACTACACTGTTATCTCCCATTGTAAACATTTTCTACTCCCGATTCGGGTGTCTACTGTAACGTTAACTTGTGTCGGTGACCACAGTCGATAGCAAAAGACAATGCTAATCCCATCTCTTATTCTTAAACACGATCCTATCAACTTCTGCTTTAGGTTTAGTATCAGGAATATTTCTCATCCAACAAGTATGCTTGAATCCAGATAGTTCAGACTTAGAGTTATCTAAGTTTATTCGATGTCGTATAAACCTCTAAAAACTATAGAAACTTGGATAGGCTCAGGGTTTTATGATAGCTTTTAGAAATAGACCTCACTCGGTGCAGCCACAACACTGCGGGGAAGGCAAATTTACTTCCCCACATCAATTCTATCTTCGATGAATGATCCTTTTCGAAATTAACACCCAAATCAAATAATATTTGGCGTTAAATTCACATTTTACTTTTTTTTTATTTACATCCAGAGGCGTGTTAGTCACTTCCTATTCCGCTCGCGCACTCGACAGAGATCAAGGACGGCGTTCCACTCACCCGCTAAAACTAATCTCTACGAGGATATACCGAAAAATAACCAGACGCTCCCTGGTGTCTTTGTAGGCGTAAACCGTGAACCGAAACGTTTTTCTCACTCACCTTTGGAAAGAATATTTCGAGAATTAGAGAAATGTCATCGACAGACATTCCAGTCTTTTGTAATAAGATTTTCTTATGCATCATCTGCATTTATTTTCTGTTTGCTTCTCCTCTCACTTTCTTTCAAATTGCGTCATTTAAAGAGGCTGGAAACTAGAAGAGGACACTCAATAAGTAATTTTACAAAGCGGGAAAGTTTTTTGTGACAGAAAAGCAGAAGGTGCAGTGCGTAGTGCGTGTGAGGATGCGTAAGTCCTTTAACGAAGTAGTAGTTTAAACGGCGTAAAGTGGATAAAATATCTACGAATTGATCTCTTGCCCGGAAAGAAACGATATGAGAAATAGATGTCAATAGACGGTTATTCTAGGACGATTTGTATCAAACAAATATGAACTCGCGCAACATGGAACCTCAGAACGTTGAACACCTGTAGCCAGCTGGAAGATGTAAAGCAAAAGATGAGTAGATTAAAAATCAATATTTTAGGTGTATGTGAAACTAGGTGGGCAAGGTGATTTTGTCAGTGACAACTAGATGGTTTACATACACAGGTGGTCAAAATAATGACAAAGCAGTTGGGTTGATACTGGATCACAATATAAAGAAATGCGTTCTGCCAGTGAACTGAAAGAATTCTTATAGTTAAACTGAAAGGAAAGCCCTTCATCATATCTGTCATTGTGGAGTATCCACAGACAACACAAAGTAAAGAAGAAATCGAATCTTTCTTCTCCTGCTATAAGGCTCAGTGTAAATCACAAGAAATCAGAATTATCAGAGTAAGACTGAATTCCAAAGTATGCATTGAGAAAGGAGGGGAAATACTATGCAAGTTTGGACTAGCAAACCGCAATGACCTCCGAGAAAAACGGGTTCAGTTGTGCCCAGCGAATGCCCAGGTAATAACCAAAACCTGATTCAAAAAACATCCAAGGTGACTATGGACAAGATATAGAAAAGCCCAGGAAGAGAAACTAGAAACAAAATTGACTACATAGCTTTCAAAAAGAGATGAAGTAAAGATACAAACTTCGGAAATTTAAGAAGACTAACGCAGTACCCAAATTGCAGCCCAACAGACTCTTGAATGACCTGAATCTGGAGAAAAAATATACGGAAGACAAATTGGAAACGTAAACTCGGAACAGGACACACTAAAAGAAGCCTTAGTGAGATTAACAAACGACATCATCCAAAAGGAAAACGGACGTAGAAGAAAAAACGAGTGGGTTACAAAAGAGATTCTTGGTATAATGCAAAGGAGACAGAAACCAATACCAAGACATAGAATATAATAGAGGGAACTAGACAAGGAAATAGTGAAGAAATGTAGACAGAATAAAGAAGAATGGCACAATGACAAATGTGAAGTATTAGCGAGATTGAATATCACAAATAAAAAAGATATGCATAAAAAATATGAGAAACTAGTCGGACAAAAGACATGCTCATGAACAAGATTCATAAATCCTCGGGCGGAACGTTCATCTTAAAGAAAAAAAATACATCAGCGATGAGACGAATATATCGAAGATCCCTTGCATGTATAAAAGAACAACCGGCAATAGACAGAAATAATGACGGGCCGTAAATATAAAAACATCGAACTGAATGTTGCACTGGCCAAATTAAACAGAAACAAAGCGGCAGGACCAGACGAAATTGACAATTTCGACATAGACAAGATTACAGAGATAATAAATGAAATCTACAACAGTGGTATTACACCGGAAGACCATAAATAGATCGAGTTTCGTTGCTTTGCCTAAGAAACCAGGTTCAGACAAATGTGAACTCCACCAAACAATCAGCTTAATGAGCCGCAGAACAAAATGCATCATCCGGATTCACACGAATCGAGCGCACAGCAAAATCAGGCCAGAGATAAGACAAGAACTGGGTTCACCAAGAACACAGAAACAAGGAACTGATAGGTTACGCAAAGGCGTTTGACAAAGTACGCAACAAAGTCTTCTTATAGCTTCTCGGCAACTTTCACATATTCAGGAAAGACGTTAGAATAACCAAGAACAAATACTGGCATCTGTCTGTCTGCATATAGACAGGAAATGTGTTCGGCAGATACACAAAAATAGAAAGGGGTGTAAGACAAGGATCTGTTTTCTCACCGGATTTATTCAACCTGTACAGCGAGACAATTTCAAAAGAAATAGAAGTCTTGCCAGTATTTGTCCATGGCGGCCAGAATTTTAACAATATAAGATACGCAGATGATACAAATCTGACAAACACTGAAAAGAAACTACAAGCAGAAAGAGGAGCCTAAAATGACAATTACAGGTCGGGTATATTAAAATCATCAGGTACAGAAATACTTGGGAAGTATTCTAGCAGAGGACGGAAAGTGCGACACTGAGATTCGAAGGCGTATTGACGTGACCAATGATGCATTCCAACAGCTGAGTAGACGATTGAAAAACAAGACAATTTCATTGGAAACAAATAAAAGAGTACTGGAATGTTATGTGATGTCTGTCCTCCTATATTGCAGCGAATAATAAATAATCCTCATCAAAGATGAAGGAGGGACTCTCAAGTCAACAGAAATGTGGTTCTACAGAAGGATGCTGAGGATACCGTTGATCGAACATGTGAGCAACATCAATGTTTTGGAGAGGATGGAGACGAAAAGGAAACTTACACTTAACATCAGGAACAGACAGTTGAAGTTTCTGGGACATATTTAGGAAGGAGGGCTTAGAGAATTTGATACTTACAGCGCAGACAGAGGAAAAGTGTGACGGAAGAAAACAGCTCGTGACATACTTGATGGGTTTGAGCTACAAGAAACAGGAAGATGCGGAAAGTCATGTTAACCTATGTCCTGAGGGGACGGCACATAAAATAAGAAGAAGTAATAATAGTTACGATGGTGGAACCAGTAGCAGTATTACTGATGGTAGTGACGTTTATTTGGGAGAAAGACGGGGTACTGGAGAAAGCAATTACTTCCAATACAATTTATACTTAGTCTATATCTCTTTTTAACAGAAGTAGCTTTAGTTTTTAACCTGGATTGACATTTGCACCACAGATTTTACGGTCACAGCTGACGATATTGTGTCTCGATTCTGTAGTCAAAGGTAAAGCGACTCACTTTGATCTTCTTCATTTATGTGCCGTTGCTTTCATAACGTAAGCGATCATGGCTCTTCACAATTTATTGTTCTATGTCTTTTTACTATTTCTTTGACATTCATTTACTCAAATTGATTAGGTAGTTTTTGCGTAGTTTTCTCTGTCTCTGTTACCGTCAACCTGTCCTGTGAGCATCGAATTTCCAAACCCCTTTTCCTCATTATGTGACTTAGTAATTTCAGCTAGCTCTTTCAGATGTCATTTTTGTTTCTATTTTTCCCAAACTTCAATGTTTCGCACATGATCGGTCGATTGTATTCTCAGTATCCCTCCGTAACCGCGTTTTTGAAAATTTCTCTAGTATCCATTGTCATGTAGAAGAACTGATATTACATAACAATTCAGTATTCTTATCTTTGTTTTTATCGAAATTCTTTCGTTTTTCAATACTTTGCATAGTTTTTGAAAGGCATATTTTGCTATCCCAATACACCTTCCGGTTTCAATGACGCACTTCCTGTCCTCTGTTAAATTACTTTCCAGATATTTAAATTGTACTTGTTTGATTTTTAGTATTTCCAGTTTGTAACTTGCGTATTAGGCTGTTACTTTTGCTGACAACCACGCATCCCATCTTCTTACAATTGATGCTTAATTGTTTCTTCTTGGTTTTCTTCCTTATTTGCTATCAACACAATATCTTTGCAATTTTTATCTGTTAAGCTATATACTGAGAGGACTTCTAATTCTCCGAGAATCGCTTTACTGTGTAGGTTAAATAAGTCTGATGAGAAGACAAATATATGTTTTATATCGCCTTCTATTTTCGTATATTTACTTAATTATTTTTCCATTCGGATAAAGGCCGTTTGCTGCTAATTTCAGTTCGGGATTATTCTAATCTACTTCCCAAATAAATCAAGGTTACCTAGCAGTTTCTTACAGTTTTTAAACGTACTTCATCAAACGCTTTTTAATTATTAGATGAGCTCTGGAAGAAGGATTTGTTTCTCAGTTGTATTTCCTTCATTAATGAGCATTACTATATTAATGGTATAATAACACATTATTTCACGGACGGCATGAAATATCTGAAAAAAGAAAAAACGGAATAACAGACATGCTTTGTACTTAGAAAGTCTTTTATACCCCTAAGTCATATACGAAATGATATATACATATTCACTTTGTCCCGCGCAGAGAATCCATGTCAGATGTCTAAAACACAAGCAATGTAAATAGCTAACGAAAATACAGGGTCTTACTTGTAATAGTCTCCAATGGGAGTTGAAGATGCCGGAATATTCTATGTTTAGTATTACAGTTATTAGTGTGTCAAAGGCAAAGACAATCTTCTCAAACAGGAATCGACCAGTCATGTGATTCTCCCAACTTGAGGACTGCGAGCTGGAAATAGGTTTTATCTTCAAAGAGAAACGGTACCATGGATACGTAAGCTGCACCATGTAGCAGCTGACCAGGGATACAGATTGAGTCTCAGTGCGGGTGGAAGGGGCCGGCCTAGAATGAAGTAAAGTCATTAAGCGACCATCACGTGACACACCTGATTACATCTCAACCAGAGGGAGATAATAATTTTTTATCCGTACAGTATAATCTATAAAACACAGGTAGAAATCCTTCTGCATTTTTATTGCCATTCTGATATAATTCTGAGCAATTCTTGTTCCAAGTTCTTTAAGGAACCCACACTTTTCTTGTTCTAATTCCGGTCTGACTATTTGATAGGAGAGGTAAATGAAAAATCATATCGTCAATCGATTGTCAGGTTTTTCCTTAGGAGTCTTGTTATCTGGGCAAGTTGCAAAGAGGTGACTTCTCTTTTGGCAGTACTAGCATCAAGGTCTTCTGCCAAGATCAGTTAAGGATAAATGCAAGATTTCCTTGGATTTATAATCATTTTTGTAAAGATTACTGTGGATTTTAGAAATATATAATCTTAAAATGGAAACAAGATATTACAATGATTTTCTGTAAAATTCTAATATTGGTCACAGAACAGTAAAAAATAAAAAAAAGAAATTGACACCACGAGAAAAAGTATTTTATGAATTTTACAAGAAAAAAAATGATTGAAATATTTAAAAGGGTATTGCGCACAAGTTATATTTGTCTAATATATATATATATATATATATATATATATATATATATATATATATGTGTGTGTGTGTGTGTGTGTGTGTGTGTGTGTGTGTGTGTGTATACTTTTGCAAAAACTAGTCGAGGAATTTAATTTTTCAAAATTATTATTTTGTGCTTTTTTGTCGTGATTGTATTTTTATATATCTATTATTATATTTTTATGTTTTATTTTATTTTGGTGTTACTTATTGTTATTTGTGTATCAAATTATATATTTGTTTATATTTTATTATTATTTTGTTTCTTTTGTTTAAGATTTTACTTTCGTTTTTAAAGCGGATTATTATAATTTACAGCTTTTGCTACTGCTGCTGTAAGGTGGGGCTCTTTTTATTATTCCCCAATTAATGTTAGTGGTAATCTAATTTTCTTTCTGGTCCCATATGTATTGGCAACAAATATTATCACAACCTAACATAAACACACACACACACACACACACACACACACGCACACACAATATATATATATATATATATATATATATATATATATATAATCATATAATTAAGAATTAAATGTACATTGCGACACGGAAATTTCTGTTTCCACATAGAATCTCGTCATCAGGCAACCGTAAAATCTGGGATCTTCTTCACCTTGATATATATATATATATATATATATATGCAGTTTAACTACGGTGTTATTTTAAAAGACTAGTGCAGTTTCAGAAGTGATATTTTAATTACAATGTATTTCCCGACAACAGAAAATATCCAGTTCTTTTAATTAGAATATAACTAAAGTTAGTAAGTATTAGATTGATTATAAAATCAATAGGCTGTAATATATAAAGAAAGTATGCCTACTTTGGATTCAAATGCAAATATGTTTTACTGTTTTTTTTTTTATCACGCATGATAAAACTTTTCTTATATTAGTGTATTTGTAATCATTAAAACGCGAGGTAGTTTTGATGTATTCGTTTCATAATTCTTGCAAGCCTTGAGATAAATAGCTCATTCACTATTCAAATATTGACGAGTACAGTTTTACCAATTGATTATTCTTATATTTTGGCACTGAAAAAGAATTCTTTCTCTCTTTGTGATACGGATGTTTGTACATCCTTCGGCAGAATCTAACAAAGAAACCGGTTTTATTTGCAGAACTCTTTTTAAAGCATTGCTAATTAAAACTCGTGAAGAAAGTGATTTACTTGCCAAATATTTCAACGCCATTTTACTTTCATTATCAAAGATGTCATTTCGTAGAAAGTACTGTTTGTTATCAGTGTGATCTTCAGCAGACTTTCCTTCTTGCATATTGATTTCATTACTTACATGTAGCGCATATACATAGGTCATCACTTTCAAACGTTTCACCAAAGAGTAATAGCTGTGTTATCAAACGATGACAGATCATTTTCCAAACATGTCAAATAAAATGACATAGTACAACTTGTGAGTTTACTTGCATAAAAAATGTATAATTTTTTCCCATTTCTTGTTGATCGACGTAATTATCTGTAATTATGAAGCGGAAGGTATTAATATTTGAACGGATTATCACTTGAAATTACGAAGTAAGATTATCACTGAAAAAAAATAAGACTTATTTGTTTAATTTAAAACTCCATCTTTTTTTTTTATCGAATGTCAGAAATTCAATTTATTAGTAAAGTTATTTATCGATCTTTTATTATCACTTGATTTTCATGTTCATTCTTTCTTAGCTTTATATTCTTTTTCTCTATCTCTATCTCTCTTTCTCCTCGTCTCCCTCTGTTAATATTGGCTTTAGCAAACTTTACCTAAATACATACACGAATCTTTTCTTTCCTACGCATTATTTATGAAATGAAGTTTATTTTGAGTTAAATTAGAACTAATTCGTTTTCTCTTTCCCTACGCTTTGAGCACTTTTTTTACATAAAGTTTCATGTAAAAATTGTTTAGAAACTATCAAAAATAAATAGATTTGAAAAATTTTAAAGTCTTTCAGATGATTTCCTTCATGTTAAGTTAAGCTTAGTACAACAAAAGGCCAAAGTTTAAATTTTTAAGTAGAAAGATTGTGTTGCCAATCTTGTAATTTATGTGAGACGATTTTCTTACTTAGAAATCCGTAACGAGACCCTCTTTTTATTTACACGGTTTTGAAGACAATTTGTCGTGGTGAACAATACGTAACGGATTTTAATACAAATTTTGGTATAGACTAAACTTAGAAGAATCTGGCACAAAACAACAACTCTGGGGAAATGGGGTGTTCATTAGACTAAACATATAAGAAATTGACTTCCGAACCATTATTTCATGGGAAACAGTATTTTTTATTTTATTTATCTAATTAACCATCAAACTGTTTGATAGCATTAAAATTACATGTATTTGGTTTCCAATAATTTCTTTATCTTTTACAAGATTACATCAATGTACAATGTGGCATATTTTAAATGCCTGTTTTATTCTAAAATGTTATCGGTTTTAAGTAAAAGCAAAAATAAAAACTATAAAGACGAGTAAATTTTTGCAAATAAACCATTTGTAATAATTCAAATAGAACAAGAAAAATATTACACTTTTAAATGCATATTCGCTTGGACTTTTCAGAGTTTGATATTTGTAAGCACAATTTATTCTAGTCGCAAGTAAAGAATTTATACGTAAATGTTTTAATATTTTTACAATATATTTTTTATATTTTTATAAATGTTATTATATTTTTATATATTCTATACTAATAAAATATGTATGTAAAATATATTGATGTGAAAATGATTTTCATCTAATATATTCAAAAATGTATGTGTGAAAAATTTCTAGGTGTTAAAAAATGAACTATGAAAATAATTTTAAATGCATTTTAAATCCCTAATCTACTCTAATTTTAAAATTATACAAAACGTCGACAGGATATCGAAATTTAATATAATATGCTTTGTTGTATCTTTGACTGAAAGTATTTTTAAACGTTTTTCATTAAGAAAAATAATAAAAGTCAAAGAATAGTAAACACGACGCTTTAATATAAATAGCATTGTTTTAAAATCTCCGTAAACAGCTGTTTGATCCTTTTTAAGTTTGACAAATATCATAATGTAATTTTTTTTTTAAAATCGGGAGTCTCGCGAAAGAAAATTTTCTTTGATATTGAAATCATATTTTCAATCAGACACATTTGAAACTGCTCTATGGCATAAAATATTTGTTTGATAACATTTTAGCATTTTCTTAATTATCTTGTTATATGCAAAACGAACAAATATTCTCATTAAACGTTTAAATCCTCAAATTTCACTCAATTTTAAGAAACCAATACAAGCAGTTCATACTTGATATTTTATTAAATTTGTATCTATATAGGGAGTGAATTTTGTTATTAAAGGAGAACAAATCATCTGAATTTAAAACTGGGGAGAAAAACAAGAAACTATACCAAAATGTTCCCAAGAAGCCCTTGCAATTTACAAATAGCAAAGATATCTGGAGGTGACTATGACTTACCTGAAACCCGATTGGAAGTCATGAGTTATTTCTCTAACCCTACAAATTACTTGTTCACCACTGTTGTAGCCTGGTATTGAATTCACAACTCTAAGAGTCAATTCAGGAACTAACCAAATTCATACACAACGAAACCAAAATAGTTTTAACACGTTGAGAGGGGCGAAGAAAATAAGAATAATCACTTTAATCACTTTAATAATTAATCACTTTAATTCAATTTACGAATTATATTTTTCGAATTTTTCGAAGTTCTAAAACCTAGTTCAGCCGTTCAATTCACTGGCTCACCACGGCGTCTCGTCAGACTCACGTACGATCACGCCGACGCGTGGGAGGCTGAGCATCTGACGCTCGTCCGATCATGCCGGCAGGTGATTACCGATTTTTTTTCAAATTTTGGCAAACAACGAACTTGAAAACTTTTGTCCGATTGCCATGGAACCAGCTGCTGCATGTCCAATCACGCTGGTTTTGGTTTGAAATTTAAAAAAAAATCTGAAGAAGCGTTCAACGGTCGAAACGTCATGAATATTGCAACAAAGATGTGGGCAACAGTCCAAACAATGTAAATAGTATAAATAATTAAAATGCCTAATCTCAAAAATATCGACAACGGATTTTACTGACTGAATAATGTTCTTTATGTTAATTACTCTTATAAAACTATCAACCATGTGGGTGGAAAAATGAACAGAGAAAGGAAGGGTGAAATTAAAAACTAAAGAACATCAATAGTTTTTCATTGAGGATTATATCGCAATTATATCTTATTGACGGGAATGTGAAAAAATAAAATTATGATCCCAGTATATTTAAACAATAGTATAATGGTGGGAGCGTAGATCCATATCAACAAACGTTCAAATTCAATTTAATATATTCTGCCGTTCGGTTTTTCAATACGATCAAAATCTGACATGAATAGATGATTCACTGTGTCATTGAGTGCCAATAGTCTAAGCAATCGATTGTACTTACAGACTCGAGTCGCTGAATAATAAATGAGTGAGAAATATTTTTGCTAATTTATTACAGCGTCATTGGACGCCATGATACCAATAACCTATGACGCGATAATTTAGTCGACGGTTTGCATGATCCAAATCACATTAAAAAAATTTGAACTACATTAAATTATCCCAATGATTTAGAATTTATCTAATTTTTTTGTTCAGAAACTAATCTTATTTATTTTGGCTAATTTGTCATTATTTTTATTTTTGTATATTTAACCATTTCAAACCAGTTTTAAACAAGTTAGTTTTATGCAAATTTCTTGAAAGACGATTTAAGATAGTGTGAGGGAGTTTAGTGAAGTCTGTAAAAGAAGAGCATGATCTTTGGCTTCAATTAATATATTATGTCAGCAATGCAATTATTTGAAAATTTAACTTCATAAGAGATATAACCAGTGGCAAATAAATAATAGAAGAAAATGGTATTACACTATTTACATTGTTCGGTCTGTCGTACTCATATTTACAGTAATATTCACGATGTTTCAACTGTTGTAAGCATTTTAAGAATTGGAATTTCGAATCAAACTTTTTATTTATTCCACAGGATAGATTGTTCTAGTTCCACATGTTATGCTTTTCTGGATATCACAGTTTCAGTTATTTCCCTTTAGTAATTCAAGTATTTTTTTTCTTTCACCTCCTCTGTGGTCAGGTATTGAACTCAGGACTAAAAAACCTGAAGAGTAGAGTTAGTAAAGGGTAATAAATCAAACTGTAATATACAGAAAATGTATGGCACGTGAAAGTAGAACAATCTACCTGTGTGGACTACATAAATGATTCAGTTCAAAATTCAGGTGTATATCATCTAGAGAAGACCGACGCCTACAACAGGCGATACGTCGTGAATATGACTGTAAAGATGAAAACAACGATCTGAACAATCTCAATAGTGCAAATAATTGCAACACCTCATCCTAAAAATATAGACAGATATTGAAGGTGAATATAGGAACAAATATGAGGACAACCGTATGAACAATATAAATAGTGTAAATAATTACAAGTTTTCATCTCAGAAATGTAGACAGATAGTGAAGGTGAATATGGTAATAAAAATGAGGACAACACTCCGAACAATTTAAATAGTTACAATACCTCATATGAGAAATAACAAAATTATATATTCTGTTCTTTCAATATGATCTACAATATTTTGTTTGAAAGAAAATGTGAAGGAAAAATACCAGAGAACGTAAAAAAAAATATTTGTGTGTGAGAGCCATCGGTATCCTTTTTACTCTTTATTAAGGAAGAATTACATTTTGCGTCTGACTCCATCCCTTGGGAGTTTTTGTTTTTGCGTGATTGATAAAAGTTTGTCTGCTCCTTTCTCTTCTCTCGTAAATGTTTATTTCATTTCTACATTATTTTTTATTTTAATTTTCAAATTCTTCTTAACTTCTTTTCTTGGTTGCAACTTGGCACGTTTATCAGGAGATGCTATTTATGTTATTAAATTTACTTTTGTAACACTTTCCCGGGTCATTCAATTTAATTTATAAATGGTTTAAGCGTTAAATTGTACTGATTCACATAATTTTCACATTTGATTTCAATCAAAATCACGATATGTTCACAACGCTAGGTTTACGTATTATGCTCAACTGTTTGTTTGATGCGAATGTTTCGAGTAATTCTTTCAATATTTCTTATTCATATAATTTTTATCGTCGTTAATGTCTTTTTCTGACTTTCTACCCCTTCAAAATGATGTATCGTATCATGAAAGAACGCATTTGGTTTTCCTTCAAGGAATTCTTCCAGGATTTTTGAAAACCTTTACTATGATAAAATTGTTAAAACCGTCGAACAGGTAATACATGCAACGTAAAATGATTAAAATCTTCTATGTGCTATGTCCCTTCAGGACGTTGACGATAATGGCTTTCCACGTTTCCCTATCCCTAGTGGCTTTTAGCACGCTTTCTCCTGTTACCCCATCCAAAACCCACTCTGCCATCCACCTGCTCAGGCTCTTCAAATATGTTACATGCCAGGGACATGATGTAGCAGCTACATATTCACATGTTGTGTAGCATTTAAAATAAAAGGACAGCCATTTTAATAACTTTAATTGTTTCATATTTGCTTAGAAAAATGGCTTTTCTTTTTCAATACAAACTTCTGGTTGACTGAGGAGATTTGCCTCTGTTTTACCATGTCATTTTCTCGTGTAACTTGTGTTATATTTTCCTTTAAATTTTTTCCATATCATCAAGTTTCGCAAGTTCTAAAGTCTTCCAAAAACGTTCTTTATGAATTTTAATATTGATGGAAAGAACTTCTTTATTCTTATTTAATTCTTCTTCCTTTCATTTTAAGAGAATATTCGCCATAACATTTGTAATAAATATAAAACACTTCGATTTATAAAAATACTTCATCTTAAAAATGCATTAGTATAATAAAACTACAAACCTTTAGCTTTTCTATTTGTTTCCTATTGCGACCCTATGTAGCTTCACGTTAAGAAAATAACAAATCAACACTACCGTTCTTTAAAAAGTGCTCCAATGTTTGTTTTTATGTGAATCTGTTAATGTTTTTATGGCAATGGATCGCGTTTGGAAAGTGAATGCTTACAATCTGTAAAAACATCTAATTGAATGAAAAGTTGCTGTCTTCAAACTACTGCGAAAATCATTTCATCTCAGCCGTTTATCAGACGAACGAATTAAAGAAGCGAAGTAATTTGATAGATCATTAGAGTCACTTGTAGAAAAACCGTAAATTAACAAGTGGTTCTAAGGGTATTGCTGAAATTAAGGAAATGCTGTGTCACCTTATGTCGGCCAGAACAGGTAAATGAATAAATTTCCCCAGGTTAGAATGGAACGTCTAATGATAAACCCTGGTCAGACTACATACCGGAAACTGCGTAGTTATTGGTAACAAGAATTCTGACGCTGAAAGCAGATTTACAACTGACTGGAATAAATTAATGGTACTTGAAGATCTCTTGACTCTAATTAGGATGGATCAGGTTTGCAATTAGTGAGAAACGCAAGTCACAGTTCTTTAAAGATTACAAAGCAATAGCGATTTGCAAGGCAGCCTGAAAGATCTGTTAAGATTAGCTGAGAGTTCGATCCTGTCTAGGTATTCACCCATTGTATCCTAGTACCGAATTGAACTAAGTTAAATATGAAATTTCTATTGTGGCAGATTAATGCCAATGATTATATTCAAAATTCAGAAAAGACTGGGAACTAGAATGATAATTTTTAAAGTAAACACTTCTAATTTGTAATTCGTATTCTAAAATCCTAAAAAAAAGTTAAGCTTACATAAATATTTACAAAATATACTGGATTTCGTCGCGAAATGACAGTATATAAGTTAAAAATTTTTAATCATTACGTCTGATAAGTTTGATCCACACATTTTGCTCAACATTTTTACCTTTTTGCCATACTAAGTTAAGTAAATACGTAGAAGGGGAACTAATTCCTAACATAATTATGAAGACTACTGTAGTGAGTTAAATAATAGAAATTTACATCTGTGGTGATGCAGTTTAAAAGTCTATAGTTTAATAAATAGCTATTTCTTTATGTCAGCAACATTTAGCACAATGTTTTTGCTGCAAAGGCGAGTAAATATATACGAGTATTTTTCATAGTTCAGCTTGCAGATGATAGCTAGTGTGATTTCCTTCCACTCCCTACAGAAATAATTTTGGTAGAATGCTAACATTACTAATACCAAATATTTCACGAATCAAATTGCGAATCATAATTAATCTCAGTCGCAATAATATATATTAAATGATTTTTCAGTCGGGCTAGTATATAAATTTCTCTTGTTAGACTCACAAAACCTCTACCTTGTGCACTCTCGCCATCTTCTCGTGTTTGTTATCGAACTCGTAAATCTTTTGAGAATCAGATCGCCTAGTAGATTAAAGCATTGGTTCACATATATCTGATTCCTTGGTAGTTCAATACATGAATCAAACAGTATTGAAAATTTACATACTTTTGTTAAGAGGAGGAAACCGGTAAGCGACAACATATACGTTGACACGAGTTTGTCTTCTCGTCTTAGAATAAAAATAATACATCATCGTGCATTGAATAAAGGATTCGGTTCAAAATTGCGATAATTTTACTGAGTACTATGATAGAAACCTGAAGGGTGGAGGATACAACAGCCAAAATGCGTTTACTAGTTCGAATGTTAATGCCCAATAACCATCGATGGCTATGATCGCTAGCGCAGATCTATCTCTTCGTGGAAAACTAGAAATAGCACTGACCAGACTTTTGTATCACCTCATTTTAGTAAATATCTACTTACAAAATTTCTGGTGACAACATAGACATTAGGAGAAAAGTATCAATAGCCCTTATCATATTCATAAATGTTAACTGATAATTATGTTTAGCATCGAATTTCACTATTTCCTTGGGAAATGATTTTAGCATCTTTTAGGTTACGTTCCAAGCAAGACTAATGCATATAAATTTGCTAGGTTTTATAATTTTCGTTAAACCAGCTTTCCTTTTTGTCTAAAAGAAAAGACAAGGGGAATGTGTATTTTTTTCATTGACGAACAATTTACTCATTGATCAAAGTTTCTAGGAAAGGAGTTCTTAGGAAAATATTTTGGATTATCCTATTAATTTTTGTTTAAATAAGCGTTTCCTTAATTTTCGTTGTATAAACTATTCTTTCAGTATTCTTAAAACTTTCATAATGTTCTTCTTTCTTGCATTTTGAGTTTTAATTCTTCGCAAGAAGTGTTAAAAAAAGGCTGAATAAGCATCCTTGATTCGCGCCTGAATGTGCTACTGCCATATCTCACCGTAACCACTTTTATCATTTCCCTTGAATGATGTATCAAAACTGTTGCCACATTTAGAACCACCTACACTCGCAAGAATTTATGGAAATTCTATGATCAGCTATGTGAAATCAGTCCACAACTTCTGAAAAATCACAAACAAGATTCCTAGCAGTGAAAAACCTTGTTCTGACTATGATAAATGGCCCTGAGATTATCACTTCGTCATTAAACAGGACTAAGTTGTTTGCAATGGATTATCTTCTACCAGGCTTCTCACTCACAAAAAGTTAACATGGTGATTTTTCTATCTCTGATCGGAAAAAATTCTGTAAGTATACGTAGACTTGACTCTACAAACGTTTATAGTCCTCTTAAAATCTCTGCTGTTGTTATTAAGAGCAGTTAGCCAATAGTTATTTTTAATCTTGACAGTGTTGCTTATTTGCTGCTTTTCTTCTTCTGCCGTTGAGCGTTTATCTTCGTCGCTATTTTTCTCTTTAGTCTACTATCATCAGGAAGGTTGCTGATAGCCTCACTTGAACAATTGCTTAAGCTACAAATTGCATGAATTTAGCTCTTTTAGATCCACTGCTGATATTGTAACAGTAATTACGCATAGAAATAGTGAAGTGCTTGATTCTAACATCATCAAGGGAGTGATTGCCTTATATATCTAAAAAGCTTTTTACATGATGTCGCATAGGGGAAGGAAGTTACACACAATGTACAGCTATGTCATCGCTGGAAGAGTCTTAGCAGTTGTCGAATCCGCCCTCTCATAAATGGCTTTTAACATGTTCATAACTGAACAAGCTAATAGATAATTAATTTTCACCTCATTCTTAAATGAAAGTATTAAGAGATAAATACAGGTTACTCTTGTCAGTTTCCTAGATATTCATCGATAGCTCTGAACGCCTTTATACATTTACATATTATAAATAATTGTTTAATTGTTTTTAACATATTTGCAAATTACACATTAGTAGTACCTTAAGCACACTCCTAAATGTAGATGCAATTATTCTTTTGTAATTTTATATGCTAGTTGGTATTATATTACAATAATTGGTGTTTACTGACGAATATCTGTTAACGAAAATATATATATATATATTGGTGTAATGTAATTATGAGGGTGTGTGGATAATGTAATAACATCGGCATGGAAAGTTGCATCGTCCACCAAGAGAAACTCTGGAGTAGTCTATTGTACTCATTTTTGTACAAATACTCCTGCAAAGAACATGGGCCCATAATTTTGCCTTCTGGTTAGGGAAATCTTGATGAAAAGCCTGAGAACATTTATGGTAGGCGTGCAGTTATTGGTGATGATCAAATAAAAATACTAAAAAAATAAAAAAATAATTTAGAACATCACAGCGATATTCCACGTATTTCATTTGTTAGATATGGGAATCACTGTGATGTTTAGGTAACTCAGATATAAAATTAAAAAATATAATGGCTAATATTTCTGTTTGTGATTCTTTACTCAAAATTATGTAAAACCACCAATTTATGAATAGGCAATAACACATGGATTGTTTATAACAATGTTCCGGATAATGAATACGATGTTGTATCTCTGATAGAGGTGGAACAGCATTGTGCATTACGAACTCGTTTCACAAAAGCAAACATTGTATTTACACAAGTATCTTTCCCAATGAGATTGATTAAAGGCAGTAATAGTAAAGAGTCTGGAATTGGCCAATCGAAAGTGTTTCGTCTTCTATCAGGAGAACGCCATAGTTCAGTTTTTGCATGTCCATAGAAATTGGTACAGCTAACTTGGGATGTTCTACTAGACCCACAGTACTCACCTAACGTTGCATCTTCGAATTAATATTTATTATTTTGAGCTGTAAAAATTCTCTTAATAGAAAGGTATTCAATTCTTTGAAACCTGTATTAAGAAATTCATCACACACAATAATGCCAAGCTCTGTGAGGAAAGAATCATGAAGCTGCCTAAAACCTGGCAAAAATGACAAAATAGATTTATGTAAAAATATTTAAATACTGACTGACATTTATTCTATGTCAAAATAATTTTTCTTTAGTGGATAACATCTTTGAGACTTAATTTACAATTGTACGCGGTGAATATAGAAAACAAAATTTTAAATTGCTAACAAAAGATGACTTTTCCTTTTCACAGCTAAAAAAAAAAGCAGTATTTTAGTTCAAATTTTCCTTAATGCAGGCGCCAATATACTTAAAAATAATCGGTTTGGCAAAGCTAAGTTAATTACATAAGTCTGTGACACTATCTCACACGATGATGCTTTCCCTTCTCCCTCTGGGATACTTTCCTTTGGTTGGTTTAAAACAACGGAGAGAGAAATTGATATTAGTGATATTATTAGTGTTTTATTGCGTCACGCAATGTGAGCTTAGGAAAAAATAATATTTTAGTATCATCAAGTGTTTCTAAAAGCACGAAAATATAAAATAAAGTTATTTTGGATAAATATAAATTTCTCGTCTTTCATGATTTTCGCTTCTTTTATGGATTTCTCTTAGATTTGAAATGTATTCCGCTAATCTGAAAAGCGTAAACAAAACAAGTGTCAGAGTGATTTGATAATGTCACCCAAGATCAGGGCCGCTGGTGAGTACATTTGGGTCCGTGCGAATCTAAAACAGAATCAAGCTCCGATGTGAGTTGGCAAATTCTCATTCGTTGAGCTAAAGACATCCGCAAATCGAAGGGGCGAAGACCGATTTTCATTGGCCGAAGACTGTGGGCCGGCCGGATCGTCAGAGAGGATCGAAATTGGTTATAAAAATAGATGCTCGACACAAGAAATTCAGTTAGAGTTGGGAAGTAGTTTTTTCAGAGTCTGTGGAAGTTTTTCGAGTTGGGTCTGCTATCAGTCGAAATGTAGCCGCTGGGGGAAAAATGGCCCAGCCTGGGAGCCATGACCCACGGCTGGTCGCCTACCATAGAACTTATGGCTAAAGAGTTAATTTCAAATGAAGCCTGCCACAAATTAACTCCAAGAAGTTAATTTGGAATAATGCGCCATCGACTCGAAACCCGAAAGAACGTTATTGTTATTTTTTTTATCACGGGAAAATCGAAAATTCTGAATCTTCGTTCGTTCAACCTCGGCAAACTCCGTTAAACTCCGATAAGGACCCGAAAGAACTTTGCTGTTTTAGAAGTTACATAGGAATATTGACAATCCTGATTATAGAGAATTAATGAAGACTTTTAATGAAATACAAGGGACTTTGGCGAATATTTAAAGAAATCTGTTTATTTCAACGCTATCGAAACTTAGACATTTTACTTGAAGATTAGAAGCTTTGATGCTTTTGGCGAACTTTCTCTCTCCGTTGTAAAAATCATTTTCGACGATTGTATATCATTTTCGACAACTGTATTCTTGGAAAAAAACAGACATTGTTTTTTCTTTCTTTATATAAAGACATTCTACGTAGCTCTCCAGGCGTGTTCGACTTCGTTCATTTATTTTATTAATTTTTTTTTTTTTGTGCCGTTTTTATCTTTTTCAACTCATAAGTGTACATCAGTGTCCGGACTGGCTAAAAGAGACGACTATTGAAATTGCACGACGAGACTTCTGGGATATAATCACAACGTGGGACAGTGGACCGTTGTTGCAAAAGAGGTCCTGTAGTCCATCTTTTGTGGCGACGTCATCGGACGGGATCGCCGCGACCGAGTGGCAGTGTCACAACTGGAATCATCATGACCGTCGGCGAGAACGAGTGTCACATTAGACAGACGGCCAGCCAGGCTGAGGCGTCACATCTGGTGCCGTTTCGACCAGGTTCTGGCTTGAGGGCAGCAGTCAGGTATGCGGAAGTGTTACAAGCCTAGACTTGATAAAAATAGTTCTTCTCTGTGTAGGAAACTGAAAACCTTTACTAATGACACCGAAATCTGAAGGTGCATTGAATTAGCTAGAAAATCTTCTTTAGGAACAAATTAAAAAGTTCTGATCTATTATAACATTTCCATATGGCAGTGAATGCTAAGCAATCTACACAACAATGAAGAGGAAGCTTGAAATAACAGAGGTTTTGTTCTACAGAAGGATACTGAGAATACCTTTGACGGATTATATAAGCAACGAAGAAATTTTAAGAAAAACTTTAAGTATAAATGTTCATTTTCTTTCCATTTTCTCTAAAACTTTGTCATTGCTGAAATATTTAGTGTATGATATCCTCAGCATCCTCCTGTATAACCATATTTATTGTAGTATTTAAACGAAGATTGGATAATATTAATATAAACTTCCGCTCGAATCTGTCCCCGCTGACAGCTAAAGTAGAAACCGGAAAACGCTTCGATCGGGACTATGTTTCATGCACATCGCAAACAATAGCATTCTCTCTCTCGCTTTTCTCTCTTTCTCTCTCTCTCTCTCTCTCTCTATCTCTCTCTCTATCTCTCTCTCTCTCTCTCTCTCACGGGTATAACTTTCTCAAGTCACAAAGACCAAAACTGAATTGAAATCAAAAGTCAGCTTTTTTCATTTTCCCTCGGTATCGGTCAAGAAACCGAGATCTCTCGCTTGTGTTTGCCTCGTTCTCGCCAATAACGCATGCGCTGTGTCACTTCAACATTGATTTGCCGAAGATTGCCTCACAGGTCTATGATGTCTACAAGCACATGTACAAACAATTTGTCTTCTCTTGCTTCAGCGTGTTATGTCTCCGCTAAATTCTAATATCTTTTTCATGTGTGATGTGATTGTTCAGTATTCATTGCGGTATTATAAGATGTATATTACATAAGCGTTCTCTAAAGTTTCTCTTTGTTTCTAACAAATTTTCTTCAAATTGATAAAGCTAGAAGTTTGTATAGAAGTATTGACGGCCCTTCTCACGTTTGCAAATAGATAAATTGGAAGTGAACTATTACCTTACTTTAACACCTTTATAAATGCTGAGATTAGAAGATAACTATTTAGGTCACTTAAACCATACTCATAATTGTTGATATTTCTACATAACTACCAATAAGCCTTTTAGAACTTTGGTGTTCGTTATTGATTAGTGAAATTGATTATTATGAGTGAGGAGTGTTTTCGATCCTCATTGGGTGAACGATATTTGTAGCGTTGTGCCAAACTAAACTAAGCTTAGTAAACAACATCACATTTGCGAGTACATAATCATTGATTTGCTTGCTATATTTATTACATATAGACGGAATTTATCGATTTGCACTGTCCATCATCATATTGATAGGTACTGACCTTTTTAAATCATGGTAAATTTATTGAAAAAAAATTAGAGCATTTAATTCTTATGTTAATTTTCTATGCATTATTAATTGTTATTGGATATTTATTTTCCTTCTTTTTTGGCTAATTGCTGTACAAATCTGATAACATGACTGCAGAGTTTTGCACTTCGGCAAAACATTGGTTCCGTTAACAAATTCTGAAAAAAGTTTTCCATAAAAACTAAACTTCCAGGATATGCGATGCGATATGAAATACCGGCTTAATAGAGATATTCTGTTCCCCCACTTCTTCCATTTCATTTAAAGATAAAAAAAAGTATTAGACAAAAAAGTTGTGATAAAACAATCCGGTGAAGAAATTATAAACAATCGATAACCAATCACCAGTGTTGATAACCTATAAAACACCTCAAAAGGGTTCAAAAAAATTTTCCGGTTTTTATACACAAAATGTTTACACCGTAGACGATCTGGAACTGTTCTTTGGGTAATTCCATAATAATGCAATATTAAACGAATATAGAAAACTTTAATATACTTTTTTTATAACTTTCACACGAAACAATTATTAATTCTGTTCTCCAGGACATACTTAAGACTCTGGCGATATTTTAAAGGACAGCAGTTAAGCATAAATTCAATAATTACACATTAGACAAACAATGACACCTGCGAGAAACAAAATATAAATAGCTTATGAAAAATTAGCTTGTATCTTGAAAAATGTTTCGTTATCAAAAATAAAGATTAAAGAAAAATATTTAAGACTAATTTCTTATGACAAGAGTCCTTACAGCCGAACATTTTCTCATAAATTTGAAACTGCAAAAACTGACTTTCTGCTAAACATAAAATGGTGTAACATAAAAAATAGTAAGTAAATGCACCAATGTCTTCGAAATAATATTTGCTTAAGGTAATCCAACATAACCGTCGGAAGAAATAATATAACAATGAATAAACTAAATTTTTAAGAGTTAAACTTTCTTCTGAGATTGATAAAACAACTTGAAATTACTGAATCAAAGAAATTGCCTTCCGTCAGAGATATGACTGATGTAGTTAGAAAAAGAAAGAAACCAAATGCGGGTGAAAAGAAAACAAATCAGGATGAATGTAGAAACTTCACTCGTTATTCAACACTTGAGAGTGGTCTTCAATTTGTGATCCAAATGCGACAACACTGGAGATGAAGACACGATGATATTTTGGTGTAAGTAGAAGTCTGGTTAGAGGCAGACATATCTGTTTTAGTGCAGGAAACGATCAGTGTTGACTTTCCTCAGACCGCAATTTCTATGATCTGTATTGTGAATGCCATTCGTTCTTTCCTTTACTGTTGTTCTTACAATAATATTTAGAATCTCTACTGCACGTGTAGGAAGTTCATCTGAGTACTATTACAATAATCAAAGCACAACAGTCATGTCACATGCAACATGCATATCAGCTGACCGAAAAGAAAATCCTACAGAAAAGAAAAGAAACTTCACATCCTAAAATCTGACTCCCCTTAAGCGACTAAATGAAAAGAGAACGTGTATGGATTTGTCTGAACTGGAATCTTACCACTTTCACCGTCTTATATATATATATATATATATATATATATATATATATATATATATATATGTGTGTGTGTGTGTGTGTGTGTGTAGTTACAAAATTATAGAAGAAAACTATATTATACACGACTAAGCGTTTCGTCCTGTGATAGACTTTATCAAGGCAAAAAGACGAAATAAACTTTATTCCAATTACGTATCTATAAACAAACAGTGTTGGCAAATATAAAATACGCTAAACAAAATTTCAAAGAGATTAACAAAAAATTTTTAGATTTAGAATTCCTTCATGTGTAGTGCAATGTCAAGAAATGTTAAAATGAAGTGAATATAACCGTTTCCTTTGGAAACTTTATTATGTGTGTTAGTCTGTTTGAGTATCGTTTCTATAAGAAAAGGTGAGATTAGGAAAAAACTGGGGCTTAAATTGATATTTTAGTAGTATTGGATAGCAGCGCTCTCGAGAATTTTCCTTCTGAATAATTTGTTTACTATTTTTATTAGTGTAGCATTTTTTAAATCGAAATTGTGGTCGAATTTATTTCTGTGAATCACTGATGCATTCGTTAGATTATTATTTGTGATGTCTCTTCCGTGTTCATATATACGGTTTTTAGATTTCTACTTGTCTTTCCGATGTATATTGAGGGACAATTTTGTTTAAATTGTTATTGTTTAAATTATTGTTGTTTATAATTGGCTTTTGTTATGGTTGTATATTTTATGTGCCATTCTTTTTACGTTATGAATAAAGTAGTACTGTAAGTTTCTGAATGTGTTTCCTGTGTATTTTTCTACTTTTGCTAAATATTCTTCTTCTTCTATGTGCCCTGTCCCTTCAGGACGTAGGCGATCATGGCTTTCCAAGTCTCCCTATCCCTGGTGGCTCTTAGCACATTTTCTCCTGTTACACCATCCAACCCTCGTTCCATCATGCACATGATTAGGTCCTTCAAATATGTTATCCGTTCCTTTCCCCTGTCTCTCCTTCCCTGTATCTGGCCTGTTAGTATCAAGTTCTTTTAGCCCTTCTTCTTCATGTCAAAGAAGCCTATAATAACAACAGATTTGATTTTAGAAGAGAGGTTAGAATAGAAATTGATCACGTCGTTTTTGTAGGTAGCTTTTCTATAGACGTCAAAATCTATTTCGTTGTTGTTTTTGTGTAATATGATATCTAAGAAAGGAATCTATTTAGATTTATCTAAAGTAGGAGGAGTTTGATAGCAAACTGTTTCTGAAACGGTCCCATTCTAGAAATTCTAAAAATAAACAAGCGAGAACGCCGCTGACAGGCGACCCTATTGATAAACGAAATTTTTGTCTATAGAGATGGTCATTAAAAGTGAAGAAACATTGCTTAGTAATTAAATAGCATAGTTTTATGATTTTCTGTGTAGGCAGTAATTTTATTTTTGTTTTTGTTGTGTTTTTAATTGATTTAGGCACTTATTTATAGGAACAGTAGTGTAAAAAGATTTTATGTTTAGACTTGTCATGTTTTTAATGTCTATGTTTTTAGTTTGTTCAAAATGTCACCAGAATTTTTTATATGTCATAGACTGATTGTGCCGAGAAGTGTTGTTAAGATCTTGATCAATTTGATTAATTAATATTTTACTATGTGAGGCGCTACCTATTCTTAATATGATAGGTATCATTGGTAAATTTGGTTTATGTGTTTTGGAGAGACCGTATAGTGTGGTTGTTTTTGGGTGGTATGTAATAAGCTTTAGCCAGGAGGAGTCTTCTGCTTTTAATAAATCTTGATATTGTTTATAAATGTTTGTGCCTCTTTTGTGATGCTGTTTTTGTTAGCTTTCTCGTATATGTTTTCATCGCCAATGAAGTCTCGCATTTCTTGTTAATATATGTTTTTGTCCATGATTACGATTCTCTCATCCTTGTCGGAAGAAGATATGTATATATCTTTGTTTTTTTTTTTATTTCTTTTAGGTCTGGTAAATTAGCGAGGAATTGAGATGTCATTCATTTTTCTTTGTATGTGGCTGTGATTATACCTTGGATATTCGGTAAAATCAGAGTCGTTTTTGCGGTGGTTTTTTATTATAAAAGCTGTGATATTGTACTTTTTCTAGTCCGGTGGCAAACTTTTGATCAAAGCTGAGCGCTTCTAGTTGTATATCTGATAGATTGAATTTAGATAGGTTAGTAACTAGGTCTTTTCTGCCTATCCTGGATCACTTGCTGTTCTTAATTAATTTATATAGCTTTGTGTGTAATTTTTGGATATGTTTCTTGCTGTTGTAAAAGTTTTTTAAAATTGTTTTTATATTGAAAAACCTTTAGAGCAAATATTGTTTTAATTTCAATCTCGTCGCATCTCGAACAATATATTGGTTACATTTTTGTTCAAAACTTAATTAAACTCACACCACTGTTACTTCCTTTCCTCTCACCAGATTGTTTCATTTTAATGTCTCAATTTTGTTACGTCTACTCCCACAAATCTTCTAAGTTAAAATAACATCCTACTCCGCTAGATTCAAATAATATAGTGTAATATTTTAATTCTTTAATTTTTGCATTTAGAATTTCCTTATTAATATATATGTGACCCCATAACATTTCTCTGCCTGATGATGGTGCATTGAGCATCGAATCTTGATAGCTTTTGATTAGCAGTATGCTATTATTATAACAATAATAATATTAATAATAATAATTATATATATATATATATATATATATATATATATATATATATAAAAGTCAAGGCACCAAAGTGAAAAGTTTATTAGGCCAATTACCAAGAAAATATTTATAGAAAAGAAACAGGGAAGATACGTAAATGAGAAAAGAACTGAAATCGAGATGCTAGGTCAGAACCAATAAGATTGCATATTTTTCTTTGGATTTTATCAGGAATCTCTCAGCCCATAGCAGAAATGCCTGACCAGACGTGACAGAAAAATACAATGGATGGAAGTATGGTCGACTTATAAATGTCTATGATAATTTCTGGCAAAAAAATTTATCTATCACGACACAGTAAACCCACCTTCCTAGCAGAAGACCTAGCAATTGATTAATTATAATATTTCCACTTCATGTCAGTAAAAATATTAGCCCGAGAAGACGCGATGAGTCATAACTGAAGCTTAGTATTAGCAATTTTGATGGAAGGCAAAAAATATTTATCAAAGACGATTAAAAGAGACGATTTTCGTTTTGGAGAATTACAAAAAGAATTGATAAAATTTATCTCAGTCTTCCATGGTGTACGTTATGTCTAAAACATTTTAAATTATGATATATAGCTTTAGCATTGGTAACTTTTGGTCGTTTCTTTATATCGCAAATTTTACATTGAATAATCAACAAATGTTAAATAAACAGCATGGAATAAGAATAAAGAAATAATTCTTGATCAGAATTGAAAACTATTATCATATCCTGGAAGTTTAATGTTCATTACTAATGAACTTAATTATCTATAAAAGATTTAAAGACAGGCACCAATCTCTTTATATTTTCGCGCGGTTACACCATGTTTTTGTTAAATCTTTAAATAATAGTTCAATTTACAGAAACATATAACAGAAAGGATCTCGTCAATTCTGTGTAGCTTTAAAAAATTAATATTCAAAAAATAGAACAAGCTTTTCATAGTATTATACTTTAAATAAATCATCAGTTCATGACATAGTTGACTCAAACTTATATAAATGTTCTGATATATAAATGTTAAACATTAATCCTGAACTTAAGTCAAAGACGTAGGAACAGACATTTTTATCATTTTCTTAATCTTATCAGCAATCTACATTTCCCAACATCAACCCGTCTTGCAATCAAATAATATCTTAATTATTATTTATCTACCTTTGATACAAGTCATTGTACTTCAGTTGTTCTATTCGCCTTCAGTCTAAGTCAAACAATTACTTTTGTCTGTTGATATCCCTGCTCATTTAGCTACAGCCGACAACCGTGTCTTTCATCTAATTAAGGCCTGCCAACTGGTTGAAACAGTTACGTATTAGTCATCGTTTCAGCCCAAATAACAGACGACAAATGAAGAAATTCAGAAGACTGATACAGCATATATTTTCGCTCCGAAATTAATCGATTCGACTTGGACCATATTAATTTTAGCTAGACATACATAAAAGTATAAACTTAGCAACATCAGCAATAATTCGAATGAAATATCAATTAGAATTGGAGAACATTCAACTTTTTTCCCAGAAGTATTCCATTTGTTTCTATCAAGTTTATTCCCTGTTTCCATTTTAGTCTCCATCTTTTCTTCTCGCTTTATGTTTTTATACATAGTATTTTAGCTTATAACTTTTCTCACTCACTCACTCACTCACTCACTCACTCACTCACTCACTCTTGGTTTTCATACTCCAATCGCTTTCAATTCTAACTTTTTTATTATTTCCATCGCTTCTTCCACTTTTTTCGCAGTATTAACATTCACTTTTCTCTTCCTTTCCAATTGCCAGTTTCTCTTTTTCTTCCTTTCCAATTGTTTCTCTTCCTTTTCACTTTCAACTAACTCTAATTCCCTTTTCTTTACTCTTTCCACTCTTACTGTCCACTTTCTTTCCACCCTCCATCCTTTTCACCAAGCTTTCTCCTTCCATTAGAAATTTCATTTTCCTTTCCGCTCACTTTTTCCTCGTCTTTTAAATATTCCACCCTCTTTTGGCTTACAAATTTCGACACCATCTATAACTTCTGTTTCCGCTAATTTTTGATATTCCTTTCAACATTCCATACTCTTTTCCGTCTTTCTTTTCACTCCCCACTCTTTTTTCTCTTCCTTTCCACTCCTCATTCTCTCTTGTCACTTCTTGTCTATTTTGCTCTTTTCTCTTCTTGTCTATTTTCCCCTTACACTTTCAACTAAATAACATACATCAAAACTTTTGGACGGATCTCGTGCATAGCATGAAACTTGTTAAAAATATTTCAACTGCCAGCTATATACGACTATTTTCTTAGATTATATGTTAAAATGGCTTTGAGAAAATAAAATCTATGTCTTTGTGGAGACTACACATCTTCGAAATTTGTGGACGCTGCTACAGAATTACAAATAAAAAAAAACTTTATCACATAATAGAAACTACGTTACTTAAGGACGTTTAACAGCAGCAAAAACTAAAATGGCTTTAAAATGTAAGTCGAAGAGAAAATAATGACATACTCAAGATATTGATATTTCGCACTATTTCAAATAAAAAACAATAGGCAGGAAACTCACACCAATAGTGGAAAAAACGATAACACGTACTGAACTCCAAAACACTTATATTCCTGAAAAAATTGTTTTAACATTAGGTTATTCGGAAAATAAAGTCTGATGTTAGAATTAACTTTGATTCTTGAAAATATATTTTATACTAATATATTTTATTAGTCCAAATAGGAACCCTGAACATCTACACAATTCTACCATCGAGTTACATGGTTATTATTTTTTTTTAATCATTTTCACTCCGAGCAGGGCGGAAATGCCACTGATGAGCGGGGGGCTACATAGCTGTAAAAAATTAATTAGAAGAGAGTGAGGAGTACAAACTAGTTAGAAAGGAGCAATAGAAAGCTGAGAATGCAGGTGCGATGACAGAGACATAGGCGGAGAGAAAGGGAAGGATATACGAGGGTGGGGAGAGAGCTAGAGTTCAGTGGTTAATAGATGAGTATTGACATTGCATTAAAATTTCTGGAGTTTGTAGCCATCAGGAAAGCAAGAATATGGGAGCGAATTCCACAGGCCGGAAGTGCGAGAGAAGAAGCTGCAGGAGTGGAATTGTCGACTGCATTTGGCTAAACTGACTGTGAATGGGTGGGACCCAGTTGCCAGTTTGGTTGCACGAGTAAACACCTGTTGAAGAGGCATCAGCGACTTAAGTTCGTCCGAGCAGAAGCTATGAAAGTATTTATAGAACAGACAAAGGGAGTCCACATTTCGACGGTGGGGAAGTGGCTGCAGTCGAGCCGCCATATCAGTACCTATCACATTACAGACTCTCCTTTGGAGCCTGTCGAGAACACTGAGGAAAACGGCAGGGGCGCCTGAATATAAATGTCAGCAGTACTCCATGCACGGACGTATGGTTGACTTGTATATATGCAGGATGGATTCAGAGAGAAAACATCCTGGATCAATATAGTGACCCAAACTTCCTAGCAGTAGATTTAGCTACGGATTCGATAGAGTGGTTTCATTTGAGGTCTGAGGAGAGGGTAAGGCCGAGGAGGCGTAGTGTATTGCTCTCAAGGAGAATCGCTTGGTCCATGCTTATGGGAGGCAGGAGAAGTTGCCTGTGATGGTTGACAGACAACAGCTTGGTCTTAGGCGCATTGAAGTTGACAAGCCACTTCTTGTTCCAATTCACCACAGAGTGTAGATCCCGTTCAAGGTCAGCAGCGAGATTATGTCTGTCCGCCACGACAGGTTTCTTACTGGTGCAGGAGTATATTGTGGTGTCATCTGCGTAGATGCCTACTTGGGACTTGATCTCATCTGGGAGGTCGTTGATGAAAAGGATAGGATAGTGCCCTGTGGGACATCAGCATTCGTGGTGTAGGATGAAGAGGCATGCCCATTCAAAACGACCTTCATTTTGCGGTTATTTAAAAAAGATTGGATTAGGTCAAGTAGGCGACCGGCAATACCGTAACCCCGTAGCTTGCATAGAAGGCCAGAGTACCAAACCCTGTCAAAAGCCTTGGAGATATCCAGAGAAACCGCGCGAGCCTCATCAGACTCATCAAGGGCCTGGAGCATTTACTCCGTTACGGTTGTTAGCAAGTCGGCCGTGGACCTGGCTAAGCGGAAGCCATATTGCCTGTCAGAGAAGAGTTTGTGGGCAGTAAGATGTTGAACTATTTCAGCATTGATTATGGCCTCGAACACTTTCCCGAATATCGGTAGAAGACTGATAGGGCAATAGTTGGATGGGTCCGAGTGTTCACCACAATTCTTAAATACAGGAACGACTGAAGAGAACTTCCAGCATGCAGGAAAGCAGGAAGCAGAATGACAGTAGTTAAACAGTTTAGAGAGGACAGGGGGAAGTTCAGGAGTACACCTCTTAAGGACTATCACCGGGATTTCATCGCCTCCACTCGCCTTATGGGGGTCAAGTTTTGAAATTACTCGGGATACTACTGTCGGGGTAATATATACGTCGTGCAGTTTGGCCTCAGTTCTAATAGGGAAGTCGGGTGGGTGTACTCCAGATGAGTCAAATGTGGAATTGGATGAGAATCTGAGGGCAAAGCACTCAGCTGTGTCCGCAGATGACGTGAGAACCTCAAATTCATGGATTAAAGGAGGTATTGATTATTTGCTATTGTTCAGCACTCGTTTGCAAATCCTCCAACAGTCCTTGGAGCCGAACTTGCAGTCAGCTATGCGCTGTCGCATTCTCTCAGCAAACAACCATTGCAAGCAGACGTGAATAGGCGCCTATTGTGATCAGATGACTGTCTCCGGAATAGACGGATGTAATGGTTCCTGTGGGCAATGGCGGCTGAGCAGGCAGGAGAGGAATGAGATTTTAGGCAATACTTCCTGGTGGGTATGAAGCCATTAATGCCAGCTTTCACCCATGACGAAACCTCAGAGGCACAGTCATCAACTGGTAGATCGAACACTTTTCCCCAAGGGACGTCGCAGAGGAAATCGCGAAAGACATCCCAGTCAGCTTTTTGGTATAGGTAGGAGATCTTATAGGTAGGGGTCTCCTGAGAGTGGAAAGAAATACTGAGAGAGACAACAGCGTGGTCGGAGTTGCCTAGAGGGCAAAGCTGCGAGACTTGACAGGCGTCAGGCGCAGAGGTGAAATATATATCTAGTAGTGAGGAATGACCCGAGGGAGTGCTTGAGAAGCGAGTGGAGAAGTCCACAATTTGCGTAAGGGATTGGGAAATAGCGAAGTTCATGGCGTGAATGCCCGCTGGATCAGTAACAGCGTTTTCAAGCTACTCAGAGTGATGGACTTTGAGGTCACCGAATACAAATATGCGGGCTAATGGGTGATAGGAAATAGCCTTATCTATGTCGTCAGCAATGCTATCTAGTAGGGAGCAGTCAGGAGAGGAGGGAGAACGGTAAAGAAAGAATAGGTAACTAACCGAACTGAGGAGTACAGGCGGAGACATATGTATTGGTGGTCAGTAGATTCGAGTGAAGTCACCCTAGCTATGGGGAGGTGTTCGCTGACGTAGACACCCAGCTCATGCATGTGGACAGTGGAATCCTTCCTTAAGAGGGGAAGATAACCAGGGATGGAGAAGTCAGAGGAGGGAATAGCTGGGCTGAGGTTAGTTTCGAAGAGCGCAAGGATGTCAGGGGACTTTTCATGCAGGAACGCTTTTAAACTAGGAAAGTTAGTACGAATGCCTCGGTTATTAGTGAAAGAAAGATTAATGGCTTTAGGTGGTTTGATTTTAGCTGGTTTAGGGTCGTTTCTAATTTGTTTTGTCATATGTTTTTGTTTATAGAAAGGGACCTAGAGTAGAGGATACAGGCGTTCATTATCCACGATCTGTGCTGGGAGGGAAACTGGCTAGGGCTGCAACAAGGTGTGGCCTCAGGGTTGTCCACCGAAAGCGCTTGCAGGGACACCTATAATATCCCCGATATTATACAACTGTTGATCAGAGCAGCCGCTCTCGACGCTACGCAAGAGTTAGGGCTTCTATCTACCAGTCGGAAGCAGCAACCAGGAAACTGCCAACCCGGTATCCTCACAGTGATGAGCCGTTGCCACCAACCGTCCAGATCGCAGGAAAATCACGGAAGCACCAATACCAAGGTCTGAAGAGAGAGAAGAGAAATCCGGAACCACATCCTAAACAGGAAACAAGGGGCAAGCCTCTACTCCAGTTCAATAGACGTGGGAAGAGTATGGACCGGGCGATAGTGTGATCTATCTACTACTATTTAAAAAAAAAGAATTCCAAGGGTGGTGAGTTAACTAAGTTTTAACTTAGGTAAAGTCCAAGTGCAGCATGAATGCCAAAAAGTTAGTAAGAAAAAAAATACAAAATTAAGAAACAATTCATACACTTACCACGCTGGTTAACAGAAAATTTGAATTAAGAAAGTTCCACTATCTTCAACTCTTGTCTTTTTCCAAAAATTAAGATTGAGTTAAGCTTCTTGGTAAATTTGAATTTGAAGAACAGACCATCTACGAAACTTAGAGATTTCAGAGGGGAGGGGTCACAGTGTCCAGTAACTGCCAATACCTTGACAAGAATAGCTTCGCATAACAGAATAAATATATAAAATAAATAAATAAATAAATAAATAAAACCCCAAAACAGAGAGACTAATTTTATACCTTTACCTTGGCAGATATTCTAGCCAAGAAATCTTTGAATGCAATTCCTGAAACTTCTTGAAATATAATCTCTTCTGGCGTAAGAAATTACCATAAGATATTTGAAAAGCGGTAATCAGTCGGCGGAAGTTCAGGAGATTTTAGCGGATTATGCAACGCCTCGCATCCCAAGTTAGTGAGCTTCTACGGTGTCATCCTAGTAACATGTGGCCGAGCTCTGAAGCAGAACTTGGCCTCGTCGAGTAACTATTTTGTTTAACTGAATGTCATCCAGCTGCTGGCAGTAAACCCCAAGCATCAGAGGCAGGAGAAATCAGCTGAATACCGCCAGGTGATGTCGGAACGGGACTACCGGTCACTGATGCTGATAATATGTGCCCAGATGAAGAGAAAAGTTGTATAAGATTACATCCTAAATAAACGCCACTGCTCAGTCTTTAAGCCAACGTATTCGATAACAAGCAACATATTCCTAGAGCGTCTATTACAGATCATCTCTTAGGCCAGGAACCATCATGTGTTGCCTGTTCATACGACTCACATTTCCGGCTTTTTCGCTCAGAAGCTCGTGTTTGTACGTGGAGGAGACATCTTGAGGCAATAGATATTGTCTGTCAGTGAAGTGTTGTACAAGCTGGTAGTTTATTTGCAATAGTATGGAATTAGGTCGTTTTGGTGTCCTTGCGAACACAAATGAAACTGGAATTTGTCCTGACGGTTGTGATATAGATCATTTTTATTAAGAGTATGGCTCAATGAAAAATGTTCAGAATAGAGAGAATGAGCAGATATGCATAAGCAAATAAGATAATTAACAAGACATTGTCATCAGTAGGATGCATAAAATCGAAGGATGAAATGCTGATAACGGAGAAAAAATATATCAGAGATGGAGCTAATGCATCGGAGAATGCTCCCAACATGAAAGAGGGAAACCTGCAATAGAAGGAAAAATGAAAAGACCAGAAATATTAAAATCTGAAGTGCAGTCAGCAGCAAGACCAGAGATATTAGCAACTTTAGATAATTCTGGTATTGACAAAATAACAAACATAATAAATGTAATGTACGACAGTGGTGATATACCGGATGGTCTACATAAGGTCTAATTTCAAAGTGCTACCTAAGGACATTTCCAATGAATGTGAACTCTATCGGACAACCAGTCTAATGAGCCATATAACAAAACTTATCCGAATTCTGATTAATAGCAGAATTAGACCCGAAATAAGATAAGAACAATGCAGTTTTATTAAAGGGAGTAGAACAATAAATATTTACGGTCAGAATGATATCAGAGTAATACAAACTCTGGAGGATGTATATCTATACTTTATAGATTATGCAAAAGCATTTGACAAAGAACGTAAAAATGAACTTTTTGAACTGCTAGGTAAGTTTCACTTGTTTACGAAATATATTAGAATACTCCAGGATTTATATTAGAAACAAACAACCTGCAAAGAAAATGAATTCAGTAAATATACAACGGTTGTGATGCAATTGATACCGGCTCGGAATGAGAAATCAGAGATCCGAGTTCGAATTCGTTTTATTCACTTACGCACAAATACTTTTAGGAAAGGTATTAATCCATACCTTCTCCTTCCAGTGATGAGTTGACTGATTTGCAATGACCTTAGCAATTGGCCTACTGCAGAAAGTAATGACAATTTACTACTCGAAAATCTTCTGTCTAGTCTCGAAAGAGACATGATCGCCTAAGCATGTATAACGTATGGAAATTAAATGACTAAAATACACACAAAAAAAGAAATTTCGAAAGACAATTATGTGTTTATCACCAAAGAACATCATCAAGAATTTATCATTCGCAGTTACAATCTTAATAACATTAGATATGCAGATGCCACAGTAGTCATGGCAGATATAGAAAGGAAACTACATTAAATAGAGAAGTTAGTAAAGAAAAATGAGTAGAAAAAAGTAAACATTAATTGTAAGATGGAATGCTTGGTTTTCAGCAAAAAGAAAAATGCAGACACTAAAATCGAGCAAGTACACAAATTTAAATATTTAAAAATTCTTTTAACAGAGAACGAAAAATTTGACACCGAAATCAGAAGGCGCTTGGGAATATCGAAAGATGCCTGTATTAAGAAAAATGAAAAAAGTGAAAGTCTTTAACAGTTATGTAATATTGGTATTCCTACGTGGAAGGGAATGCTGGACAATCTTATCATAGCTGAAATGATTGAGGCAAGAAAGGCTTACAATAACATGGACTCAACATGTGAGTAACGGTAAATTCTGAGAACAAAACTTATGCTCAGCATCAGAAAGCGGTATTTATAAAGGCCATATAAAATTTGATACTTACAGGAGATCTCCAAACACACTAACCCTCCCATTCTCTCCAACTCTCCCCCTATGTACATGCTAACTCGTCTATCGCCCTGTGTAACACACTGCGCTATAGTGGCAGTGGAATGCCTTGCTTGGGGTGACATAATTAAAAAAAATATATTTAATGCAAGTGGCACACAAGATAACAGCGCATAACCGACCTCACGAGCTGATGTAAATGGTTGACACAACAGGGATTAGGAGATATAATAAAAAGACAAAATTTACTATGAGTTACAAAAAACAGAAAATTGTGATGAGTCATGATTGCCCATAGAATAAGAAAAAAAGAAAAATTAGCATATTTGCATGTTGGTTATATACCATATTATGCGCGTTCATCATGAACATATATAGATATAGTTATGCAAAAACTCCGGTAGCTCGATGCTTCATGATACAGCCACCGTAATTCATGTGTAAGAATTAGCTACGCCTTACATAAATTAGCTCTATATTTTTACACTTATTTATCATTTTGATTTAACTCTAAGTGTTAAATATTTAAAATAATCCATTTATTCCAATAATTTTACTAAAAATTAAAGAGCAAAATTTTATTTCCTTTTTTTTTATCCCACTTATTAGTCTTTTCCTACCCACTTTGCTTTTATGCTTTATATTTCCCTTTCATCTTTTTAATATCGAGTGGTGAGTTTAGTAATTTAGTTTTCTTTTTTCTGTTAGTCAAATTGGTGTGTTGGCTGCACACCGTTTTATGCTCTTTGTGCATTTTTAGTCGTTCTTTCTACTTTTGTTTGCTGGTCTCCTGTGACTGCACAATATAAGTCTTCACATCAAAATGACCACAGTTGGTCAGCCATAGCTTTATTGCTACACAGGTTTTTGTGAGACTTAGGAGACGCCTCATAAATGGTTGATGTACCTTACCTTTTACGTATAAAATCGTCACTATCGCGGACGCCCTACTGGATCAACTGAATCGGATCAATAGTCAATGAAAAACTTCATGTATAGCGACAAGAACACACAACGCAAAAATACGTTAAGTTATTTCTAATCTACTTACACTTTTATTCTTTGAATTATTACAAGAAGTGCTTAGGACTGTTTAACTCATAAATTGTCTTTGTGATGTGTCCATAATGTTTCGTCTAAGCAGTTCTCTGTTTTCACAGAAGTTTAATCTGTGAAAAATTATTTTTCCGTAGAAAACAATAGATCTGAAAACACATATCTTTTATTCTGTTCGGACCTAAACATGATGCCCGACCTCATAATATATGTATCACAGAAGATCCGATATTTTATGCTGTGAGCAACTCTACAATCTATATTTCAAAAGCAATGATGTATCCCGCTAAAATGCACACTAATGACTCTTCCTGTCTATGACGTGGATTTTACCCCGAAGAAACAGTGTAATTTTTTAAATACGACCTGCCATACAAAATTTGTCCATTTTGTTTCTGATTTTACCTGGCAGCAATATAATTTCCTTTGAAACTGCAGATTTTTAGGGATTCGCTGTTTTTTCTTTTGGAGATCATATAATTTCATCCTTTACTCATTACTACTTATCTATATTAAAGATTGACATCAAAAAATGTTCGTTTCTTAATAAATAAAAGATATTTTGAACTAAAATTCAGCTAATGTCCCATGCCTGTGAGTTGGTTTACAAGATACACAAATCTTAAAAGCATAATTCCAAAATTTAAAATTCCGCCTTGAACACAAAGATTTTCTATTTATAAAATATACTACTATTTATATTATGATATGGTTTCCACCTTTTCAGCTAAATTGTCTATTTATTGGATCAAAGTTTAATTGTGAATAAACAGCAGAAAGCGAACAATAAAATCAAAATATTAATCAAAATTCTTTTAGTATGAGAAATATTAATAAAAATTATTTCGACTGATTTTACAAAATGTTTTTTACAACTTGGATGTCAAAGAATAGATAGATGAAACTGTAATTTCGTTGTTCATAAACTGACTTCTAGTTTGAAAATCTAAATTCGAAGAATTTTCAAAGGTTATTTTAATAGGGGATTAAAATTTATTTTGTCTGAAGCTTATGGAATCACTTTAATAAACAAATTAAGAGGTAAACAGAAATCATGATTATTTATCATAATTTATATCAATTAATTTTTATTAAAGCTATATAATTTCTTTTCCACATAATTTAAAATGTTCAGCTTTTGGCATTGCATGCTTTAGGGTAAAAATCAGGTCCAAAGTTACTATTTAATCCATATGTGAGTAGGGAAAATTTGATTTATTCTTTTATAATACAGTCATTTTAAAGAATTAAAAAATAAAAATGCCTAAAATATATTTGATTCATGAGAATATAATTCTCCAGAATAAGGTTTATAATACTTTCATTCAATGTAAGCAGGTGATTAATGGTTAATTGAAAATAGGTGGGTTGAGTTCCAATTTCAGTCGGGTTCGTTATCTTCACTTATGTGCAAATATCTTTGGGAAAGGTATTAAGTCACTCCCCCATCTATGGGCTGAATAGTAAAGCTTGTCTCAGTTAATCATTATTACTTTCCCCAAAATTCTTATGATTTGAAAATGTTTTCCAGCATTAATTAACCTACAAAAGGTTGACAAGCCATAAAAAAGCAAATAATTCAATAAGAAGAGCCACAATCCCCTTCGACCGGAAGATATAAGGCACTAAAAATCAGGTATTACAGGTTTGAAAGTCTATCTATGTTACAATAATTCACTGTACTCGATATTCAAATTGAGCATAAATGTTACTCACGGCTTATAAAGTGTTGTGTCATACATCACAAGGAAAAATTAGATAAATGCGAGGAGGAAGATAATATTTTCATATATTTTCTATTTTTCTGTGCCTGATCGTCGAGAACTACCCTATTTATGCTGACTTTTTAATCTATGAAATGAGCACCGATTTCATATACTCTTGGGAACTATATCAAACCTGGAATAAGCGAAATTCCTATTTATTTTGAAACTCAAGATATTGATAATTTATGGCAAAAATAAAATTGACGAAGAACGCAGAACTGCTACTAAGTTTAGGTTTTCTGATATTTTTTTCCAGAATGTGCTTTGTGGTACAGTGGATATCGACTCGGAACGAGAAATCTGAGAGCCGCGTTCGAATTCCAGTCAAATCCGTTGCATCCACTAACGCACAAATACCCTTGGGAAAGATATTAATCCATCTCTTCTCTCCAGTTATGGGTCAAATAACAGGACGGTTTGGGTTCTATATCCTTGGTTGGCAACCAGTCTACCGCAGACAGCAATGGCATCCTACTGCGGGAGAATCTTCTGCCCAGTTAGTCATGTTTCATTCTAGTCATGATCGCCCAAGCGTGTATCATGTATGGCACTTGACTGACTGACTGATTTTTTTTCTAAAATGGTTATTAGCAGATGATTCTTCAATTTTGAAAGTAGAAAAACAATTATTGCAATTGCTTCAAACAGAATAATTCAACAAAATCTTTTCAGGACAATACATTCATTTCAGTAAATTAAAATCAAATATTTAAGTATTTATGAAATACTAAAATCACATCAGTTTCTTATTAATGAGGCTGAACATATTTTGTTGTTTTACTCTTCAAAGTGAAGACAGCCTACCTTATTGGAATATCATGAGGCAGACTGCATATTTATCAATGGGTTTTGTACAAATTACCGACTATTTTTGTGTTATTTAAAACCGAAATATATTTTGAATTTTAAGAATAATTATTTTCTTACTATTTAATATTACATTAAAATTTAATTTAGAGTAAAAATAATTTTTCTAGATACAAGGCCTACCATTTTATCCGTAACCGAATAATAACTATACAATGTGACATGGAGTTTCCAAGATGATGGAATCATTACGTAGCTATAGATATCTAGGTCCATTTCAGGGTGCTTATAACACAACTGTGTTGGTTTTGACTGCAGGGAATTTATTGACGCCTTCAAAATAACTCCATACATTCTCGATGTAAGAACGGGCTGCCAGGAAGTCTACGAGTATTTTATGAAACCAATTTCATGACTCATCTGTGCACGATGGATGGCGTTATCTTGCAAGAACAAAGTATTACTGCTGATAAATATGGCAAGTGTAAAAGTGTGTGGGGGGATTTCTTTCTATTTACTATTACACGCAACACTCCAGATAAAAAGTGTTTTTCATTTTTGAGATATGGTATGCTAATATTATATATTGTGTATTAGAAGCATTTGGTCGTATTCAATGAATACAATTACTTCTTGATTGTACCTGGTATCAGTTACTTTAAAAATATGCTGAACATTTTCAGCTAACGAAAGTGTTATTTCCGAAAAGCTAAGAAAATATTTCTTCTTACCTTCATTATAAAAATAAGTAAAAAAAAAAAACAAAAAAAAAACATATGACCTAAAGATGAGAACAGGTTTCTTATAAAAAATTTTTCAATATCATCGTATATTTCTATTGATGACATTCCCAAATACATTAGTTCAAAATGAAGGAGATTATTTTGTCTCGAGTGTAAAACGAAGCCGCTGAAAAGGTTTTTGCATGTTGCTAACCATGTGCCTACTAATTCCACTAGTCCAGCATGTGAGATAAGTAACTGTTTAAGACATAAAATTAAAGCACTTCCGATTATGTTGTATGTAGTTTGTTGTATAAAGATGTCCCTTTTTTACTGTTTGTCAAAAAATACTGCTTTTTACGTTAACTTGAATTGGAACATATTTTTACTATCAAGTTAATTTCTCATAATTTTCCACTGCAAAAGTTTCGCCGACTATGACACAAACAAGCGTTGTTTTCATAGTAATATTTTATTCATATCAGTTTCATATACTTCTTGCTTTTCGGCGTTTTAACCAAAGATTTTCTCTAGTTGTTTATTGAATTTGTTAATTTTTATGAAATATATAAACGAACACATTATTTGATCTGCACGCAGAATATTGTTATCATTTTTTTTTTTGTGCCATTCACAAGGAAATTTATAAGAACTATGATGATCATTTCTTCTTTAATATTCCGGTAAATTTTTTGATTACTTCAGCGTATATTTTGCGCTATCTGACCCAGAGATTCAACCTAAAACAGAGCAGCATATATGATTTATACTCACCTTTACCAACTCGCAATATATCACGATCCCCAAGCGTATCTGAGCCAATCCTTCCTGAACTTCGTCCAATCCACCCGCCCTGTGTTTTATCTCAGACCGGAGTAGGACTGCCGGAGTAGGATTGCCTGTTATCACTGGGTTAGATTAGTCCAAACTTGCGTGAGACGAGTATATTAGTTTCCCGTATCTTGTTCTGTTGGCTTTCAACTCGACGAATTCGAACTGACCGTCACATCAAGGGCTCAATTCACTGATTTCGTCTTCCACCTCGGTTTAATGGAAAAGGCACAAATACCGGTGTAGTAAAGGTTGCTATAGGAATTCAATCTTCCCTCTCAGTATAAGTTTTATTAGCTCGAAATGAAAACAATATTTGTTATCGATTTCGACTAAGTCTCCGACCCTTCACTGCTAACGGGATGAGCTACTTTCTCTCTCTTATTGCTTGTCTGTCCATACAAGAAGCTAAGGTAAACAAAGACAGCAAATTCTTACATTCCAAATTGACCTGGGGTAATGCAAACGTCAAAGCATGACGACAAAGTTATGTCTACGGTCCTTTACACAGATTCAATCAGTTTGTTTACTTTTCCGACAAAAGTAAATGTAATCTCATTCTATTCAATTTTAGAGAATTTTCTTCTTATCTTTTAAATCAATAAAAAAAATTAATACTAGCCATCTGGAAATAGGGTTACAGCATGAACAAGCAGTAAATCCCGGTAAAGTATGAAGAATTCTCGACAAATAACAGAATAGCGTTTCATTCATGAAATTCACAAAATCAATACTATTCTCACAAGTAGTAACTTCTAAAATCTCCACAAATAGACTAAGCTTCTTGTAAAAAGCGTTAGTATTCTGGGTTTCATCATATGAGCAAAGAGGAAATGTCACAAAGAACGCTTTTCAATTTCGGCTTTAACATCCAGAAATCGAATCTCTATCGCAAAATTCATCCTATATACATTTCCGCTAATATTTATTTAGCAATGCATTTAAAGCATTTCTTCTAATCTTTTTTTTTTTTTTTTTTTTTTTACATTTTACATTTATCTAACTAAAAAATGCTTTTGGCCATGGAATATGAATATCAATATTTACAGACATTAATTAGAGATTTGTCATCGGATGATGCGGCATTTTATATCTTCTTATCTAACATAAACTAAATGCAGAGCTTTTATTGTAGCCACAAGTGGTGCGTACAATTCACACGATAAACTACATCCGACAGCAAGATCACTGATGGAAAGTTTAGAAGAGCGTAAAATCACTGTTTAATTACGTTTGTTTACCAGTCCATCCAAACTCGAGGTGGTATCACCCGTTAGGGTCCCACCTATTGTCAAACAGGGGTTAAAACATGATGAAAATATAAAAATACATTCTTATAGTAAAATATAATCAATACATTTTCATAGTAAAATGTATTACAGGCAATAAACATTTTTGAAAAAAAATTACTAACCTTCCCAAGAAAATCAAATTTCGGCATTATGCCGTTAAACAAATCAAACCAAAACCAAAGTACCACAAGCGCTTATTGGCACTTTGTTATGTTTTAGGTCTATGCAGTACGCGTTCATGTAATAGGTTTTCACTGACATTGGTTTGTTCTTTTCTTAATCTCGTAATTGTTATATCATGCAGAGGATAAATTAAGCCCATAAAACAAAATGTCGATCTTTTGATGTTTTATTGGCAATGTCAAGAATGATTATAGTTTTTGCTGCTACTGGTTTCTCTTCTCTGTCGACCCTAATCTTAACCCCAGCTTCAACAAGAAGTCGAATGCGTTGTTCGTGCTTATAATCGTTTCTCCACAAACGCACCTCATATTGACAAAACAAATTCTAAAAGGATAATCTGGACTTTTATCATCATTATATGAATCAATGCCACCAATTATTAGTTTTTCAATAATCTTTCCATCATCTTCATTTTAGTTACTTTTCATTGTAATTTCTCATCTACATCATTGTGATTTCTACGTCTTTTAATAAAAGCACCGATCAAGAAAAAAAATGACCGAAGACTAATTATCTTATAATAATAATAATAATAATAATAATAATAACTGTTGACAATATTTTTGTTCAGTAAAAAAACACATTTAGCATATAACGACTATCAATACTAAGAATAAATAATGGAAACGAAATGAAGAAAAAACGTTAATTCACAATTAATAATGGTTGATAGTGTTTCATTTAATAATAAAAATTCATGGTAATATTACTTTGGCTGTATGTAAAACAATAGTTTATGTCTCGTGGATAGAAAATAATTTGTTTTTCTTCTGTGTTCTTATTAATCAAGGTAAGAAAAATTCATAATTTGCTTTTCGCATAATGGTTTTAAATACAACTTTTATATTACCCTTCCCGAGAGATTTTGTAGTTTTAGTCAGTATCTAATCATGTGAAAAATTAATTAAATTTTAAAAATGTTTGTTTAATAGATTCTATTCGTAATGTCACGTGTTCCATAAATAGTTTTTTTTTTAAGAAAACTACATAGATTACGTCACTTAATATGCTATAATGAGAAAAATGTTGTTTTTTTTCTGTTACCTTCTTGTTTTTCATTTCTATGAAGAGAAACTGTGTATAATACTTGTTTTTCCACTCTTCTATATAAACCTGGTGTTGCCTGCTCAACTACTAAAATAAAATAACAGATTTGAGTTTCCGCGCGTGAGAGCGACGCATATTTACAGATAAAAAATTATCTTCATTACTCATTTAACGAGATGGTGTAATATATATATATTGACCAATAGAAAAAGGAATTGACTGCCGACTGAAGAGATAACCAATGAAAGAAGAGAACCTGAGAAAAAGTAACAAGGCTATGCGAACATTAGTCTTGTTATAAAAAAAATGCATGAATCGCTCACTGGACAGAAAGAGAGAGAGAGAGAGAAAGAGGGAGAGAGAGGGAGAGATGGGGGAAGTTACGCAAGACCAGCTTCAGGGTCGAGCGACGTGCTCCCCTACCCTTACCGACAGTCGACACAAAACATCAGCCGACAGCAACCAAAATTCTTTCTTCTCTTTCTCTCTTATTCTTCCTTTCCCACCCGTTGCTCTCACACTAGCAACGAGTAGCAGTTTCATGCTATTTAAATAAATTATACATTTATTTGCCCAAAATCTGACGCATTCCTTTTTCCTTGAATTCATGTTTGTTGTGGAGAAGAAAAAATTAACCACTACAGCATTAACAACAGTGACAGTTCTGTCTTCCGGTAATCAAATGATTTACTTATCATGTGACTGGATTTCTTTTTCTTTTAAAAATGATTTCTGGCTCATCATTCCAACGTTTTGCATATAGTTGATCGCCAAAAACATTTGGTACAACACTACCATACTCAGTAATATGACAAAGGAAGAATACAAATTTGGCCTGGGAATGCTCATAAAAATCATCGAGTAAACACTCAAGCAGGAGTTCTATTGTTCTGCTTTTTATTTATATTTCATTTTATTAACAATTACCCGCATCTAGAATGCCATTCCAAAGTTCTCTTTTGCTAATAAATTGTTATCCGACAGTGTAAACTTTCTTCGCCAGAATGTTCTACAGTCAGTTTAGGTTCCATACGTGATACACGCTTGGGCGATCATGTCTCGAAAGAGACATGACTGACTGGGCAGAAGATTATCCCGCAGTAGGTTGCCATTGCTTTCTGCGGTAGACTGGTTGCCGACCAAGGCTATAGAACCCAATCTGTCCTGTTATTTAACCCATAACTGGAAGGAAGAGACGGATTAATACCTTTCCCAAGGGTATTTGCGCGTATTTTCTATAAGGACGGTTAAACGACCAGGTCACGTCATAAAATGAGTGTCTTGGAAACCTACTTATTTAGCTGCTTTCTTCGATGAATGTGATTAAGAATTTTAGTACATTAAAAGCATTTTCCTTTTGAAAGCGTTTAACTTCTTCATGATTTTGCGTGGGCCTTCGAAAAATAAATGTCCTCTCATCTTAACGCTATCTTTAATTCGCTATTGTCCCACTATTTCGCCACATATAATCCCGCCGCAAAATATTCTACATTTTTGCACATCAACTTGTTCACTGGATTAACTCGGCATTCTTAAAAGACGCAATATGCCTGTCCATTTAGGAAAAAATGGGATATACAACATGTCTCAAACAAACATCAACTTTTATTCTAATCTTGCAGATACATGTTGTCATAATTCAAAAATTAAACATTTACATTCCAATACGTATTTATTTTATACACTGATAAAACATGTAGTGACGAATAATATGTGATGCACTGTAGATATTGTCATGTGCAGACATTAATAAACACTTAGTTTCTACTTTAATAATCAGGCTATTTTTATATCAAGTCAAGAATTCTCTTCTTAAAAATTTCAATCAATATTTTTTTTTAATCATATCACCCGAGCATGGCGGTAACGCCACTGATGTGCAGGGGGCTACGTACGAGTGAAAAGATTGGAAAAGAGAAATCCGAAAACCACATCCTAAACAGGAACAAGGGATGAGCCTCTTCACCTGTTCAATAGACAAGGGTGGAGTGTGAACCGGGCCATAGTTTAGTCTATCTACTCCAGTTGAAGGAAGGGGAAAAAAAAAAATTTTGGTGACCTCCTAAGTTTTAACTTAGTTAAAGTCCACTTAAAGGAATTTCTGCTAAAAAACAAATCCAATCCTTCAATTAAAGTTTTAATTTAAGCAACAATTTAATTCATAATAATATTGTGGGGGAAGAAAGAAAAATAAGCAAAGGTAAAGAGGGATCTATATCGATCTGGGTCTAAGAATTTAAATACGTATTTTTTCTATGACAGCATGTGCTCATTAAATCATTTATTTTAAGTAAATTTGGATTCTTGATAGTTTTTTATTTCATTTGCTCTAGAATTATTTACTTTGTGTAAAAACGCAGTAAACGTCTAGACTACGAAAACATAATGCTCCACAAAAGTTAGTCTAATAAATTATTTCTACTGACGAAAATCACTATTAAAAGTGGAAGTAATATGTTATAAAAGTATAACAAATAGTGGAGATAGCAGCCGTAATAATAGTATGCATAGTTAATGCTGTACTTAGAGGTAGTTGGAACTTTAGTAGTATTTTAAAGTTAGCTTTAGAAGAGTTAAATATTCCAAAACTTCGAGACGTTACAGATATAGCGTATCTGATGTCATGACTACATTTTCCTCTCCGAGTAGATAAATAATTATCTGGGTCCTATACGCGAAATAGGAAGTATTATATGACTGTGAAGCTTATACGCTATCAAATACGCTAAGTGAAGTTGTAGTAGTAGCTTTAGTAGTAAAAACAGTAGAAGTAATAATATTTGTAGTAGTTTGAGCATTATATAAGTTTTCACAGCCTCTCTCGATCTGTTTTATCACACATGAATTCTTTATTTGCAACACAATTTGTTTCCTTAAACAGAAAACGTGATTCCATGTATGAAAATATGAAAAATTTCATGCACTGCATAAATCCGGTCACACCAGCATTTCGAACTAAATTCTGGCGAGGAGGCAACACCGATGTTATTTAGAAAGTTATCATATATATATATATATATGGGAGGAAGAGGAGGCACGAGAAAGAAGTGTTGAGAGATTCAAATAAGCTGAACGAACGCGTCAGCAAAGTGTGTAAGATAAGTAAAATCTTTTGCTTGAATTGCTAAGTAAATATTAACGCCAACAGACTGAACGCTGTGCGTGGAGGGAAAAGCAAAGGGAACATCAAAGCAAACTGACAATTAGCGTTCTTTAAAAAAAGACGAAAACAGAATCAAAATTGAAAAAAATTGATGGGCGCCATTCATCGAGTTGGATTTTATCTCTAAAAAATAGATAACGGCTAAAGTGAAATTCTATGAATAATTTTCTTTATATTCTTTTTCTCAAACTCTAAATGAGAACGAAATCAAACAGAACTCTGTTACTCTTACAATTCTGGTTCTTTTTTCCATCGTTCAGCATCCATCTGTCTGTCTTCCTGTCAGTATAAGATTATCACGAAGGCTGAAACATTACATTTGAAACTAAAATCTGTAGATAATAATCCAGGAAATCATGCAATAATGAAGATATTTTAAGTATTTGAATCTCTAAATTTAGAATATATATATATATATATATATATATATATATATATACTATCTTATTTTTTATGACTAAAAATAGAAAATAAAGAAAGAACTAAAACTTCTTTCATCATTAATATCAGCTTCTCTCTTTCAAAACTTTTGATATGACAGCCTATGGAGTTTAATGCGATATCGCGCGAAAAAAATTTTTCAGAGAAGCTGACAATATATCTTACGCGATATTTTCCTTTCCTCTATTTTCTTGTTTTAATAATCAATGAATGAGATCAAGATTCAAGACAATTCATATATTGAGATGAAGGAAGTAATTATCTGCTATTGGCTTACGTGATGTTTTACTTATTAGACGTTTGATAATTGTCATGTATAGGAACCTCAGTGGAATAAATGTATTATTTTCACTAAACTTTCCAGAAAAATCCCACCTGGATGAGCACATTATTAATCTAAAATTGTTAAATAGTATAAATTAACGATTAGCATCACATAAGTCTTATAGCAATCGAATAGATAACGTCTGCAACATTTTTATGCAAAATTATAATTTTTTTAACCCTTTAGAATTTCTATATTCTTTTGTTACAATGTGTGCACCTGTTAGTGTGTTAGTGCATGTATGTGCGTGTGTGTTTCACTACAATTAACAACAGCAGTAGCAGCGAAAGAGGACCATTCGTTTAAAGACACGGTCCAACAGCTGACGTGAAATTAAGCTCTCCTATCATTCTGAAGATGATCTCGAAATATTAATGAATAATAAATAGGTAATACCTAACACCTTCTTTACATTTCTTTATTACACTAAACACATTATGATAGCCTTCAAATACCTACCCATACACTTTATATACACAATGCTTCAAGCAAATTACAAAACTCTCCCATTATCATTATGTTTCGATTTCTGCTATGGTCACACTCCGAGATGACCAAAAGCAGGTAGTGGCATGTTGTTATAATTACAGTTCTTGATTTGTTTTCTAACTTCAATAGCATCACTAGCGCTACTTCTCGCGTGTAGGCTAAAGTTTGCAAGACAATTGTTTTTATTTCACCCAATCTGAGGTTTCCAGGGATTTTTCAATCTATTCTTGTGTTCCTTTTTTTATCATTCTAAGCGCACGTACGATGACTGGCACTATTTTTGTTTTCAATTTCCACATTTTTTCTATTTCGATTTCCAAGTCTTTATACTTGATAGTTTTTTCAAATTCCTTGGTGATATGTTACAGTCCCCTGGGCAAGCTATATCAATTAATAGGCAAGGTTTTCATTTTGGGTTTTTGACAATTATGTCCTACCTATTTGCTTTAATCTTCCTCTCTGTAAAGATGGTGTAATCCCATAAAATTATACTGTTTTTTATTTATGTAACTGGTATTGGGTGAGATTAATACCAGTATTTGTTAACGTATTTTCCAAACTGTTTGCCCATTATCCAGGCAAATATTGTCTCACTCTATCGCGACAATTTGTTATTTACTTGAATCAAGTACAGAACACACCTGAGATTAAATAGTTTATGTTTTCCTAATCCTTGTCGCAGTACCTCCTATTATGTATGATATTTGCTTGAAAGTTCTTAGTGAAAAGACTCTGCTCTTGCGCTGCACAAATTAAGCCTTCCATTACAGCTTTTAATTCAGATGCTCCTAACCATCAACGCGTGTTAACTTTATCAATATCAGCTTTATTAAGACGTTTTGATTATTGTCCATGCAGAGCTTGTTTCATCTGTTCAAGGGCATTATCTTTTACTTTCTTTTTTCCTATTTGTTGCTACAACAGTTGGGTCTTGGATTCTTTTTTTGTTTTGTCTTTCTACGGAATCTTTTAAATGTAAATGTCGTTTGCATTTACAACCTGCTTTAATGATTAATATTTCTCTTTCTATTTTCGTGTCGTTTATTAATTATATCTTTGTTTTTTCAATGTATGTTCATTCAGTTAGTTAAGTGCCATACGTGATAAACGATTGGGCGATTATGTCTCGAAAGAGATATGAATGACTGGGTAGAAAATTATCGCACAATAGATTGTCATTACTTTCTTTGGTAGACTAGTTGCCTCCCAAGACTATAGCACCCAATCTGTCCTGTTATTTAACCCATAACTGGAGGAAAGGGTATTTGCGCATCAGTGAATGCAATGAAATCAAATGAAATTCGAACTCGGCTCCCCGGTTTCTCGTTCCGTGCTGATATCCACTGCACCTCAACGCACATCTATATATGTTAGTAATCTAATAATTGTTGTGTATGATAATTCTAACTGATTAAGACCTCTTTACAGGGTATGTATAGACGGTCTACATCAGTCTTTGGCCGATGCATGTTAGACTTAGAAAGAAACGTTCTTGTATTAGAATCTATTCATTTGATCTCATTTAAAGTCCAGTTCAAGATGTTGAAACTATATTCAACTACTGCAATGTAAGGCTATTAATGTCCATGATTCCGTTTCGAGAATTCAGTTCAGTTCTTAATATCAGTTACACCCTTGTAGAGTTTGGTTTTAGCAATATTTTTTTATTTTTATTGTGAATTCTTTTAATCTTATTTACACTGAAAAGGTATTTATGGGCTTCTTGTTGCTCTTAATCGTTGATTGTGTTATACAGGGTCTAAGGTAAAAGAGAAGATTTGTTCTAGTGATCCTCATAAAATTGCAACTTTAGCACATTTATCCAAACTAAATTCTATTCTAATGTCGTCAATGAAAAATTTTACAGTTTTCAGGAGACCTTTCAGTTTACTGTCATTCATATCATACAACTTGAAGTCATGTCTTTTTAGAGATATTTTATAACTATACTCTGTCCTGTTAAGTTAGCTTTTAATGCTATTAGAAATATAGCAAATAGTAAGAGAGACAAAGAATCACCTTAAATATTTCTCTGTTGATGTTTATTTCACCAGAGTTATAGATTATAATATTCAGGCAAAGCGCTGTTTCTATATCGACATATTTTTGAAAGTGATGACGATGGATGGTATCTTGTATATATTAAAAGACTTTAAGATCCAGGAATGTGGTACACTATCGAATGACATACGGTAATCTATACGGGTAGTATTGGAAACTTACTTTTATTTTTTCCAAGAACATCATATTAATAAGTAAGAGTTACGTTTGCGCCTTTTTTTTTTTTAAAAGAGGCAGTATGCCATTTTTCCTCAGAACGAATATGTCTTTTGTCAGAATAAATGTCAACAGTTTGTAAGTAATGGAAAGACATGTAATCGGTCCGTAGATTTGAGGACATTTGTTTCGCCATTCTTGAGTAGAAGGAAGTTAAAAGTCTTGCCGGAATTTTAGTGGGAATCATTGACCATTGTTTGAACTTCTTTATATAGTTTTTGTATGCTGTATTTATATAATACAGCTAGAATTTAGGAATTTTATTAATTTTTGGAAATTTCCTGTCGTGCGCTGTTTCACTGCTCATTCAGCATCCTCTTCTGTGATTCCCAACCATGTTTGTTCAGGTTTATTTTTCATCCATTTTACCTCTTGCGCAATCCAATCTGTTTCTTTGTTATGTTCTTTAGGGTAATCTCATATTTTACCAGAACTGTATAATCTCTTTCATCTCTTTTATTTTTAGAGGTGGCGATGTCACTTCAGTTTTTTGTTTGCTTATTTCTCTGTAAAATTGCTTCACCTCGATTTGAAAGATCTTTTTATGTCTGTAGAATCTTGATCTTTTTTTCATAGCGTCTGATTGTTCAGTATTATTGTATGCTTTTGTCTTTATCTGATAAGACTTCATTTTCATTCCAAATTTAGTATTTTCTTTTGATTTTCTGCCTGTTCAAGTCCTCGCATTTGTTTCTCTTGCCAGTTTATCGAGTATTAATAAGCCATTTCTCAGTTGTTCTATTGTGTCTCTAGTTTTCTTTTCCAAGGGCTTCATGTCTGTGAGACTAGATTTTTTAAAATTTAATGTTTAATTTTTTAGCTGCTGCTACTGCTGATGTATATATTGTTTCGTATATGACAGTCTACTTAATTCAGAATTAATTTGAGTGCTGCATTGTAGAGTTTAATCGTTTTGAAGTTATGCTTTGATGGTTGTGGTTTTTGGAGTTTTTCTCGCTCCTCCATTTTAATATTTCGTGTCTGACTTATATGCCTGATAATTTCTTCCTTGGCTTCTTGTCTTGCTGTTTCATCTCTTTTAAACTTCTCAGAATTATCTTTACAGTGATTGGTGGATATCTCAGCTTCTTCATTGTGATCTGTGGCTGTGTGATATTAGTACAATTCATGTTCATTTCTGATTTCCTTCCATGTTCTATTGATTCACTAATTCTAATTGCAGTTCTTATTATTTTTTCAACTGCATTTGTCAGTCGGTTATTTCTCGTGATGTATTTGAACATTTTCTCGTTAAATGTCATGTTTGGCGAGTGAAGTTTTTGTGGTTTGTGCAACGATTAATGCAGTGCAGTCATAATGAGTTTGTATTCCTAAGGAGGCCATTTTACCTTTCTTTCTTTAAATGAAATGTTGTGGATCTAAGTGTAGAATTTGCAGGGCCACAATTAGTATCATCATGGTTATGGAGAGAAGAGAATTCATTATATGTGCATCCTCAGATTAGATGGTCTATTGTTTCTTGGTAATTATCACAGAACCTGCATTTTGGATCCATATTATTATGCATAATATTTGCCTGAAAGTTCCTAGTGAAAAGACTTTGGTCTTGCGCTGCAAGAATAAAGCCTTCGGTCTCAGACTTTAATCCAGATGCACGTAATCATTGATGAATATTAACTTTATCAACATTGGATTTATTGGCACGTTCTGGATATTGGCCACACAGAGGTTTGTCTTGCTAGGGTTGTTTCATCTGTTCAAGAGATTTATCCTTGGCTTTCATTTTCGTATTTTTTGCCGCAGTAGTTGGTTTTTGGCTTCGGTTTTGTTTTCTACACAATCTACTAAATGTAAATCTTGTTTGTATTTACTGCCTTCTTTTTTTATTAAATATTTCTCTTTCTGTTTTCATGTTGTTTGAATAATTGTATAATCCAGTCCTATATTATTAATATTATGTCATTTTTCATCATATTTCGATTTCTGCTTTGGTCTCACTACCAACCAAGTCTGCGGGGAGACTTAAGGCAGGTAGTGGCGTGTTGTTATGGCTCCATTTCATGTTTTTCTATCTTCCCTATCATCCCCAGCATTACATAGATAAAGTTTTCCTTAGTGTGTGGGCTGTACTTAATAAGACAATTTTTTGTATATCTCTTAAGCTGGGGTTTCCAGGGATTCTTTCAATGTGTTGTTTTGTTCCATTTTTTATCATTCCAAGTGCACCTACTATCACTGGCACAACTCTTGTTTTCAATTTCCACATTTTTTCTATTTCAATTTCCAGGTCTTTATATTTTGACAGTTTTTCAAATTCCTTGATTGCTATGTTACAATCCGCTGGACAAGCCATATCAATTAATAGACAAGTTTTCTCCTTCTGGTTTTTAACAATAATGTCTGGCCTGTTTGCTTCAATTTTTCTGTCTGTGTAGATGGTGTAATCCCATAGAATGGTTACATCTTCTATTTCTGTAACCGGTGCTGGGTGATGATCATACCAGTGTTTGTTTACAGCTTTTCCATAATGTTTGCACATTGCCCAATGTAAATATTGCCCAACTCTATCGTGGCGATTTTTATATTCATTTGGGGCAAGCACAGAACAGCCTGAGATTAGGTGGTCTATTGTTTCTTGGTGTTTATCACAAAACCTGCATTTTGGATCCATATTATTATGCATAATATTTGCCTGAAAGTTTCTAGTGAAAAGACTTTGGCCTTGTGCTGCAAGAATAAAACCTTCAGTTTCAGACTTTAATCCAGATGCACGTAACCATCGATGAGTATTAACTTTGTCAACATTGGATTTATTGGCACGTTCTGGATACTGGCCATGCAGAGGTTTGTCTTGCCAGCGCTGTTTCATCTGTTCAAGAGCTTTATCTTTGGCTTTCATTTTCATATTTTTTGCCGCAATAGTTGGTTCTTGGCTTCTGATTTGCTTTTCTACAGAATCTACTAACTGTAAATCTTGTTTGTATTTACTGCCTTCTTTTATTATTGAATATTTTTTCTTTCTTTCTTCATGTTGCCTTACTAATTGTATCATCCAATCCTTTGTTGTTTCTATGTATGCTAGTAAGCCAATAGTTGTTGTCTTGTATGACAATTCCAGCTGAATAAGACCTCTTCCACCTTCTTTACGGGGTATGTATAGACGGTCTACATCAGCCTTTGGATGATGCATCTTATGCTTAGAAAGAAGCTTTCTTGTTTTAGCATCCATTCGCCTGATGTCGTTTAGAGTCCAGTTTAAGATGTTAAAGCTATATTGGACAACTGGGATTGCAAGGCTATTAATGGCCATAACTCTGTTCTGTGAATTTAATTCAGTTTTTAATATCATTCGTAGCCTTCTATAGTACTCTTTACGCACTATTTCTTTCATTTTTTTATGGTGAATATTTTCGCTCTCATTTACACCTAGGTATTTTTAAGCTTCTTCTGGTTTCAATTCTTTTATTGTTACAGCAGAGTCTAAGGTAATTGAGGATGTTTCTTGTATTGATCCACGTAAAACTGTAGCTTTAGCACATTTATTCAAATTAAATTTCATTCCAATGTCTTCGATGAAGCATTTTACAGTTTGCAGAAGACCTTCCAGCTCATTATCATTCTTAGCATATAACTTTAAGTCATCCATGTAAAATAGATGGCTTATTTTCTTTTGGCCTATTTTATAACCACATTCTGTCTTATTAAGTTGACTGGTTAGTGCTATTAATGATATGCAGAATAGTAAGGGAGATAAAGAATCACCTTGAAATATACCTCTTTTGATGTTTATTTCATCAGGCTTATAGGTTCCATTTATATGATTGAGGTAAAGGGTTGTTTTCCATATAGACATGCACTGTTTGATGAAATTGATGATGACGGGCGATATCTTGTATATATTTAAAGTCTTTAAAATCCAGGAATGTGGCACACTATCGAATGCCTTTCGATAATCTATCCAGGCAGTACTATTATTTTTCTTTGTACTGTAGCAGTTTTCCAGGATCATTTTGTTAATTAGCAATTGATCTTTACAACCATAACAGCCACGTTTGCACCCTTTTTGTTCAAGCGGTATCATGTCATTTCTTTCTAAGAATAAATATGTCTGTTTTGTTAAAATAGATGTTAATAGTTTATATGTTGTCGGAAGACATGTAATTGGTCTGTAGTTTTTCGCTTTGTTTGTGTCACCATTCTTGGCTAGAAGAAATGTAATTCCTTTGGTCATCCATGCAGGAATTTTAGTGGGATCGTCAACCATTTCTTGAAGTTCTTTGGCTAGTTTTTTATGTGCTGTATTTAAATAATATAGCCAAAAGTTAGGAATTTTATCTATACCTGGGAATTTCCAATTGTGTGCTTTTTTTAGTGCAAATTTAACATCATCTTCTGTAATTCCAGACCATGTCTGTTCGGGTTTATTTTTCATTCGTTCTATCTCTTGCGTAATCCAATGTACTTCCTTGTTAAGTTCTTTAGGGCAAGCCCATATCTTTTCCCAGAACTGTGTGACCTCTTCCATTCTGGGGGGTACTGTCACTTCAATTCTTTTTTTACCTATTTCCCTGTAAAATCTCTTTGTATCAGTTTGAAAAATCTTGTTTTGTCTGTAAAATCTTGCTCTTTTCTCATAGCGTCTTATTCTTTGAGCCTTCAGTTGGATGTTTTGCTTTATTTTTTCTTTATTTGATAAGACTTCATTTTCATTTCTAATGTTATATTTTCTTTCGGCTCTTCTGCTTTTCCTAGTTCTTACATTTATTCCTCTACTCAGTTCATCCAGTACTGATAGTTCACTTCTAAGTTGTTCGATTTCTTTTTCTATTTTTCTTTTCCAAGGTGGATCTTCATGTCTGCGAGACTACCTTGTTTTTATTTTGATATTCAATTTTTTTGTTGCTGCTATTGCTGATGCATATATTACTTCGTTGAGATTTGTATGAGTGTCTTCATCCAGTATTAATTTCAGTGCTGCATTGTAGAGTTTAATAGTTCGGATGTTATGTTTTGTTGGTTGTAATTTTGGGAGCTGTTCTCGTTCCTCCATTGTAATATTTTGTTTTTGACTTAGATGGTTCTTTATTTCTACCTTGGCTTCCTGTATATTGTTCTTATTTTCCGTCAAATAATTATCTTCGATGTGTTCTGAACTCGTTTTAGTTTCGTCTTTTAACTGACTCAGATCACACCTTTCCAGCAATTTTAAACTTACAGCATTATCTTCGCAGTGATTTGCGTGTTTCACAGTTTCTACATTATGACCTGTGGCTTGTTTGATGTTATTACTTTTTATTTCTGATTCTGATTCCGGTTCCTTTTCATATTTTGTTGATTCGTCTCTTCTTGTTACAATTCTTTTAATTTCATTAATTTCAGCCTCTGTCAGTCGGTTATTACGAATAATGTACCTACGTACATTGCCTAATTTATTTTCGTCAATATACTTTCTATTTGCTTGACCAACTTTTTCACGCCAAACGTCATATGTTTGGCGAGTCATGTTTTTTTGAGGTTTGAGTAACGCTTCATGAAATGCAGTCATAACGACTTTGTACTCCTCACGAGACCATTTTATTTTTTCTTTCTTTAAATATACGGTTGTAGATCTAGCTGGAGAATTTTCAGGACCATCATTAGGATTATCCTGGTTGTGGGGACCTGAAGATTCATTCTTTGTGTAGGAGTTTGTTCCTATGGCAGATTTTTCGACCTCAGGTAGGTTCCCTCCTGAAGGACGGGCTCCCTGTTTATCCACTGGAAGAGCCATACTGGACTTTTTATTTCTATTTGTATTTTTCATGTTTTTCCCACGAGTGACGCACGGGTCCAAAAGTCCACCCAAAGTTGCCCGGCACGTTGGGTAACGGTCTTTTACAAACAGGGTCCCGAAGCCTGTAGGGGATCGTTTGTGATCTCATAACGCAGTAGCCATTCACTCCTCGGCACGATTAACACCTTGAGTTGCGGGTTGTTGTTCGGAGTTTTCCTTCTCCTAAATGGGCTGCCAAGCGACATCTGACATAGCCGCGATTGGAATTCAAGAAGAAAGACGCTGGTTAAAAAACAAAACAAAAAAAAAACAACCTTTGGCGTAGCAACGGCTCAACGAAACAAAACATCAATACTAGAGTATTTTGTGAAAAAAAAAATGTAATAATTTGTTCGTCCACTTTATCATTTATTTTTTCAATAAAGTCGTTGATCAAAAATAGGGTTATCAGAATAAGATAAATTAAATAAGTAAATTAAATCAATAAATAAATAAGAATAAATATATCAATAAATACGTAGTCTTTCTATAAAATAATACCGTAGAAATTGTTTTTCATCGGATTTAATTTATTTTCTTGTTTTGTTTTGTTTTTGTTTTTAAGAAAATTATAATAGTTAAAAAAAAAAATTTTACGAAATATCGACAGCTAAAGGAAATATAATACGGATGATTTTATTTAGGTTCATTTAAAGAACAAACAGATAGATTAAAATAAAACAGAATTTCATAAAAAAATTAGATAATATCTAAAGAAAAAATCCTGTTTATATTAAAACAGAATTTCATATTGAGAAAAAGAAAAATTCAAAGAGAGAGACGCTGGTTGAAAAAAACAAACTTGGACGTAACGGCCGTTCAACGGAAAAAAAACATCACTGTACTTAGAGTATTGTTAAAATAAAAAAAAACAATTGTTGCTGCCATCAACCATTGTCCTTGCAATAAAAATAATTAAGATTAAAAAAAATAAAAAAAATTCAAAATTTAATAGAAAAGAAAAAGTGGACATACCTTTTGAGTTTACTACCGTAAAATTTAAAAATAATAATTTGTTCGCCCACTGTATTCTGTTAGTGTTATTCTTTCATTAAATCCAATGAGAATAAGATTATCGAAAAATAAATAAATATATAAAATGAACGAACTAAATAAATTATTACATATATTCTTTCTAAGAAAGAATATCGTAGATCGAACAGTTTTTTTTAGTGTTTTTCGTCGTATTTTTTTCGTTGTCTTGCTTTAGAAAACTAGTTAATAAATCTATTTAAGGATCATTTAAAGAAGAAACATACAATTTAAATTATATACGAAGAAAAAATTCATGTTTATGTTTAAAATAGTGAAATTAAAAATTAATGTTTACGTTTAAAAAAAAAATTCAAAATTTTTTAATAGGAAAGAAAAAGTGGACATACCTTTGAGTTTATTACCGTAAAATTTAAAAATAATAATAATAATAATAATAATAATAATAATAATAATTATTATTATTATTATTATTATTATTATTATTATTATTATTATTTCCTCTTTTGATTTTAGCTGTGTACTCATTTTTATTCCAGGTTCAAGCCTAAACTCACAAATGAAATCATTACATTTTGACTGAACATTGTTCTAAGAAATAAAAAAAAATGTAACTTAAGTCAACAGACATTTTACAGTTATAAAGGCCTTTGCAAAGAATGAGCTACAACGGTGAGAACAATATTTTTTATTTCTGTCTGTAAGGCATGTGCTACCGAGGCTACTTTCAATGAATCTATCAGAACATTTTCCTGACAAGCCAAGGGCTTCAACCAGAACCGATATTATTGATATCCTCATGTGTCACATTTTTGGAAATTTCAATTAAAGTACAAGAGTTTTTTTTAAGATCTTCAAAGATAAATTACATACTGCAGGATCTGCCATGACAATAAAAAAGCACATTCGCTTTTTGTGATCTTTGATCACCATGACTGAGAAATATTCTTGATTGTTTAGTTTGTGTATATTGCATAATATATATATATATCTATATCTATATATATATATATATATATATATATATATATATATATATATATATATATATATATAAAATTGTTTCAGGTATTATATCTGTAACCGGGTCTGAGTGGTGTTCATACCAATTCCATGCAGTTTTTCCTGTAAAAAAGTTACAGATTTTTCAGTAGAGATATTAGCCTATTTTATCATTTCCAGTTTTATATTCAGTGGATATTAATAACGTGCAACAAGATGGTCAATGTTTGTCTGGATATTAATAACAGAATCTGCATATTTTGGGCTAACACTAATTTTCAATACGCTTTCTTTGTAATTTCTAGTCAGCAAGAATTGATCATGTGCACCAAGAATAAAATTTCGGTTTCAGTTTTTGACCCCGAACTACATAACCACTGATGAATATGAGGTTTGTTCTGCATCAACTTTTTAAGTATTGACCATGGGAAGCTTTATCATGCCATCACTTATGCATTTGGTCCATTGCACTTGCTTTTACTTCTTTTTAGATTCTTCGTCTCTGAAGTAGGTGCATGACAGTTTAATTGCTCTTTTCACCGACTTGAAATCTTGTTTTAACTTTGAAGGATTTCTTAATTACTGAATATAGCTTCTTATTTTTTCATTTTTATTTGTTCCTCATTATTATTACTATTATTATTCATTTTTCAGTGGGAATACAAAAACAAGCTGACGACTTAGTCTTTGCGTGAGTATTTATGTCTTCTTTGTAAGTATATACAGTTCTTAAACTAACAATGCTAGCAATCATAAAAAAAATTCAGTGTTTTGAAAGAAATAGAGACCTAAATCATTAATTGTGAATTTTTTTTATAATGAAATCCGTTTTACGGCAATAACTGGTAAATAATAATTTCAAACCACATTATTAGGGATTATTATAAGATTCCTGAAAAAACAGTAGGTATAATTTTAATTCCATCAGAGAAACAAAGGCTAGGAGAACAAAACGGAAACTCTTATCAGTAAAGGAAATCTATAATTTAGGCATTCATGCAAGAAAACAAGATTTGTAAGATGTGAAAAGGAATGATAAATCCAGAATTTTGTAGATATGATTGTGAAAACAGAAAGCAAAATGACGATCAAAGACAGTAAAATAACAATAAAAATATCAAGATCATACTGATAACTCACTAGAATTTTAGTGCAGGAAGACCATAATCGTGTCCATTCTATTTGGTGTAGCTGAAAAGTTCTCAAAATACAATTTAAATATTAATAATTATTAAAATACTAATAATCATTTAAATACATAATATAAATAGGCAACTGTGTAAAAAAATTCTTCTGTGAGTAAAACATTTTTCAAATTTTTTTATTCAGTCTTAGTAATAATTTATTTAATCATCGCAATAAAAATATCAAAAACAAAAACTGATGACAATTCGGGGTAAATATGAAAGATGATAGATAAAAATATTAGATGTTAAGGAATAATTATATAGAAACCAAACTCAAGTAAACAGTATACGTTAATGTTAATTGGTTGGAATTAAAGATGAGACTGAGAAACGCATAATTTGTACAAAATGTACAAACGGCACAAATAATATATCGGCCTTTATGCAGATGGTGCTGTAGCTGAGACTATTGTTCGTAAGTGAGTTGCTAGGTTTGAAAGAGGATGTCTTGATCTGGAAGCTCGAGAACGTTCCAGCTGAGTTGCAGTCGTAGAGGAAAGCCAAACTGACACGTTGATTAAAAACAATCTAGGACATACTACACGAGGTATCTCAAAGACATTCCACCTATCTCATATAGTGGTTGACAAGTATGTAAAATAAAATAGATCTGGTTCACGATTTAACAGAAAAACAATGAATGGATCTACTTTTTATATGCGATTCTCTGCTCAAACGAAGCAGAAATAACCAAATTATTTTGAATAGGGCAACTAAAAGCGAGTAAAAAAATGTATTGCTTGTATCTATGTTGAGTAAAAACTGCCCTGTAAAAAATGAGATGAGCTAGCATCCCAGAAGACGGTCTGCATACGAAGAAGGTAATTTCGTGTATCGAGTCCGACTGGGAAGTCTTTGTATATAACGAAATCACTCCACAAAATCATACGTTGAAATAAGACAAAGTTCCAATTTAGCTAAAAAATAAAAATGATTTGGCAATAAATCTAACGCACTGGAAACTGTGCAAATGGCTGGACCTTAATCATATGATATATGCACAGATCAGAATATATCTCTCTAAATACATATCATTTTATAATCCTTAAAATATTCAATCAGGGCCAGAAGACCAGATCTTATCTATATAGTCAAAAGAAAAGTGTCAATGCTAAAAGTAAAATTGAAAGGAAATTAAAAAGTGAAAATATATCGCGCGAAAAAAGAAAAAAGAAATTTTTTTCATGTGAAGAATACACTCCTAGCAAACATTACTGGCTCGTTAGTCAGTATCTTGCTTAGTGTTGCTAGGAGACGGGAAGAACTAAAAATCTATGGAAGAATGAAATGCATACCGATGATATTATGACTAAAATGCCAGGTAGAATACGGAAAAAGGTTTGTCGTATTTGATAGAATTTGTGTCACTTGATCTTTAATGACAGTCATCGATTACAAGTTTATTGAAGATTTAACAATTATAAATAAAATGACGTATATTAATTTTTGCAATATGATGATTTTCATCTAGACATAGTATATGTCTGCTTGTAAGCAGTAGGTATTTTGATAAAACTCTTAAAGTCAGATACTGGGATGGTATTAATTGTGACAAAATGAAAGCAGCCACGAGACGGAAATGCATTCATAATTGTTTGTTAATTAGAGCGATTTGAGATGAAGTTGGTTGTGAACCTTGCTATGTCGGAGTATTACTGCTTATATTAGTCGTGCATTGACGTTTGTAACTCTGATAAATAAAAAATTCATACTCCTATTACATACGCTTACGTGCTAATAACCTTTGGAAAGGCATGAATCTATCTCTTCTTACCGCCAATTATGAGTAAATAGCAGAGAAAACTAGGTCCTAGTGCTTTGGATGACAACTAGTCTCGGAAAAAGAACAACTCTGGATTAAAACACAGTTAAAAAGTTGAGCTCCATTAAGATATCGTGCTGAGAAAACAACACTGCTAATGTTACACTGTGCACCTACAACCCTAGGGAGTTACGGATAAAAAACAACAACAAATAAACAAAACATATCACCCATAGACCAGATCTCGAATGGTCACATATGTATAAACTTGCAAACATCGATGTATTACAGTGCCAATAATGGTAGACCGAGCATAGATTAGATGATATATGACCTCTGGGTTATTGCAAGTGTTGTTGATGCCATTTAATAAAAGCAATAATAATGGAATGAGTACTCCTAATAAGACTTACGGTCCAAATCTATTGTGCATGTCTGCAGTTGGATCCTTAATGGGGAAGGTTTAAGGTCACTCTGTTGTGTTCATTAATGAGAGTAGGTTTCATTTCGGTGTAATAGTCGCTTACGTGTACGACGTAAATATTAATAGAGAAATTATCCTGAATGTATTCGCTCACAATACATAGGTACAAATGCTAGCATTATGTCGTTGGGTGTCATAAGTTACACGCCTTTGATTCTCATGAAGGAAACTTTGAACAGAGTCATGTACGTCCCGAATATCGTTCAAGCAATTTTTTCTGCCACTTTTGAAACTGTACACCGATACACTCTTTCAGTAAGAAAGTATACGCGCTTTTGATTATACTCTGTATAATGTTCGACAACGTGCATTCCTCCACGTGTATAGGACATGATGGCGCAGCTCTTGAATCGTTCAGTTAAAAATCCTAAAACATTTTCTCTCGTGAGCCAACAAAGACAAAAAACGTGAAATATTTTATCGCAGTTTGTTATTCAGCCTCTCTATTATTATATGAAAACGAGATGACTTACCTCTTTAAATAACCACATAGAGTACGCAGGAGTATGGTGCCTGAGTTTATTCTCTTATTTTGGAACCGGTGCTCGTCTCGATCTGTATATATGATCATTTTCTGGAATCGAGTTATATTAACTGCTCGTTTATCCTTATGTCAAACGAAACGCTTATTATGTGTGTTGCTTTCTTACGTTTTGTCAGCGCACAAACCCATACATATTTATTCAGCAAGTAATTACGTATTCCACTATGAACTGAATCAAGCAACCAAGACAAAGACAAGACTGAATGGTAGGAGAGTACGTGTAGAATGAGCTATTCATCTCTTCCGTCTGCAGATGATGCAAGAAGAAAGCCGCTAGCAAATGGCAAAACTGTTATCCATCCACCGAAATACTGCACAACGTCTATTGCATTAAATGAGGTTTCGTAATTTTCGGCCAACTTATGACGTCGTAACCTTATTGTATGCATTCAAAAATACAGATTTGTGCGACGAATCATATAGAATGTAATTGAGTAGATATATCACAGCTTATATTTTGGAATCCGTGAACGTATTGAACTGTACAGGTGATCATTTATTTTCATCTAAAAAAAATATATTTGCATTTAATTTTGAGGAAATTGAAACAAGTGTGCAGGTTTTGATTTCATTTTTTCAGTTAGTGTATTAATGAATACGAGATCAATACTTGTATCAGTGGGCCCTTTTAATGAGAAAGTTAACTGACGTAAAAGTTGCTCGATTAGACTAATGTTCAAACCCAGTGCGAGCAAAATTTAACAGCGCAAGGATTTTAAATGTAGTCTGATTCGCTACTTATAGCTTAATCTAGCAACCATGGCTAGCACTTGAAATCCACTAAGTTAATAAGTACAAATAATAGTAAACCACTTCCCTATGGTTCAACTACGAAGAAATATGCGCGTAGGAAAGCATTGAAATGTTAAATAAACAATCTCATCAGACATATTTTTATCTTTCATCTTAATCTTATATACAAGAGTCTCAACTAGAAACTAATGACTTCTCATTTAATTTCTTAGGATATTTTAGCGCCAGTCAATATCTTCTTTGTGCGTCAGTTCGTTACCGTACATATTTGGGAAGCTGTTATCTTTATATGTAGCAAAAAAGGTGGTATTAAGTTCAGAGTTGAATAGATTAAATCTAATTCCCATATGATGTAAATCTCTTTAAAACACATACATATTGTTATGAAATGCTAATCGCCCACGAGGCCTGATGTAGTTCTGTACAGTGTTTACCTTCGTCTAAAATTGCCATATCATACACCGTTAACTGGTCGGTTAAATTAAAAATAGTTCTTTAAAACTTTAAAACACAACATCAATTGAGAACGTAAAAAGGTTTGGGAAATTCGAGAGTAGGCAAAACGTTCACGAAGAAATCGGCTTAAGCATTAATGGAATTTCAGTTAATATTATACAGTTTAGTATTAACCAAAAACTTTCACTGTTTATTAAGTAAAAATAATGAAATTTTAAAATTTGAGGCGTTAATTTATTGCAAAAATATTTACTGTTTTAATTTAAACTCTATTCCACCATTCTTCAACAAACCTATAACTGCGTTGTCCCAGAATATTTATCTACTGTTCCTTTTCAGTCTTTTGGGAATGGAACCTTTATTGTGGATGCTATAAAGTTCGAAATAAATTGAGATTTGACTACTAAATATCTTCTAAATGCCGTGAATGGCTAGACATTATCCGGGCAAGATGTAGCAATTTTCATCTGGTCATAACCCAAACACATAGACAAGCGATGACTTAATGAAATATTTTGAGTAATAATTATTTCCAGGAATTTTCTCTATTTTCAGTTTACCTAATTAAAAGCATTGCTTATTGCTTATATCCAAAAAGAGCTCACAGTATAGCAGTTCTTTCCACTGTTTTAACTTCATTGAATGAAGTTTTGCTTTCATATGGTTAGTTACTATTTCGTAGGTTTCACATTGTTGCAAAGAACCCACTTTTCATAGATCATCAAAATTGGTTTCAAAGTATTTTCGTTTTAAGTTACCTGTTGCATACAGAACCCATATATCACAATTAAAAATAATTTTCAACTTTGAATGGCCTATCCATCTATGGAGCATTATTCCTTGAATTTTTTTTATTTTTTTCACGTTCCATTATTATACCACTTCTAAACTGTACAACTCTTTTTTAATCGAAATGCATTCCTTACTTCCTGATAATCTAAAAACAAAATATTCGAAATATTTTCTTCTTTCTTCGTACTTCTTCAATGTTAAAATCAGTAATCAAAATTATATTAATTTTGAAGAAAAGATTTAATGCATACGGATATGACATCTGTCACAATAAAAAAAGAAAATATTTTTGGGTGAATATATTGAAACACCCTTTTAATTCCACACACAGATCTCGCATTTTGCAATAAAACCAATATTTCAACCGGTAAGTTGTAGTTAAAAACATCAAGTCACCATAAATGTTCCTCATTCGCTCATAGTTGTAGGTAGCTTTTTAATGAAATCAAGCTATACTTTTCTTTCTGACGACTGAGTGAGATGCTTATAAATATTTACTAATCTTTGTAAAATATTTGGCTGGTTAGGTTAAAAGGACTATGTTACAATTAAAAAAATTTGAAAATTAGCAATAGAAAGTGCATTAAAAAAGGAAGATAGTCCCGAACTCTGAATTTTCGTAATCGACAATAAAGCATTACTTTAACAGTCACAAGTTATTAAAATATCCAAACGCTACATGATATTTAGTAAGATTTGTTTCGTAGATAACAAAGCCAAATGAATGAGATTCACAGAGAAAAGTGTACCCTATGCCATTTTTCAACTGCAGTGTTCTTGCCTGTTGCCTTGAAAATCAGTTCTTGAAATCCTGGCATTTGATTAGTTTTGATCACCAATGGCGGGAAGCACCTAATAATTTCACTCTAAAGGGCAGGTTAGAACTTTCTATTTGTATACAGACTTGATGAAACATTATTTTCCAGTAACAATATCAGAACAGTTCAAGAGACATAATGTCCAACTTATGACAATCTTTCACGTTGTAGTAATAGTTAGAGTAGTTGATGTCAATGGTCATTATTATTAATTTCTGAGGATCATTTATTTATTAATTTATTCATTAATTTTTCATGTTTTTCTTTATCATAACGCTCAGCTATAACCGTCAAGTAAGCAGAATAGGTTAGAAATAACTTGCCTGGGATATAGAAACTTGAATTTGTGAGGCTTTGTCTTTACTTAATTGAACCATCATAGTTTGACTGCGAATATAAACTTTATACAAATGTAAACTTCATCTCTTTACTGGGTGCTCTAATAGTGTTGATAGTCCAAACTAAGTTTACTACTGATTTAGATCTTTCCGATGGAAAAGTATTTTCTCGGCTCTTATAATAAACTTTTAACAAGTGCCCTTTGTGTCTACAACATTCAAAGTTACGAGATAATTCCGGAAATCCTATCTGAAGACCAGTTTGCATTGTCTTAATATAAATTTGAAAATTATAAATGATCTTAATTCCTATGAGTGAGTTAAAACTCTCCTGTGAGATTATTCAATCGGCAGTGAGACGCTATTGATATAGCTGTATACTGTATGACCTTTAATTTGATAATGTCCCTTGAACGCCTGTCAGACGCCGTACAGCCAAGTGTTAATTCCCATTATGTTTTTCTACAGGCGAAATGAAAAAAAAAGTAGTTTACATATAGAAAACACGACAATGCATATTGACTGGAAATGCATTGTATAAATATGTATGTAAAATAAAACTGTTTTCATTGCTAAGTTGCAAACTTGTTGATGTACCTGCCTATAGACAATCATACAGGTACATCACCGATTTTCCGACAAGCGATAATCAGGTCCTGTTTTAAACGGGACAACATTACGACTGAACTAAATTTCTCGAAGCTCGTATACGAGTTTACTGAGGAAAATTGCACGCCAACAAAAATCAACAGTGTATCTGCATCAGTGATTAAATTCTATATCCATGTTGTCGGCTATCATGTTTTCAGCGTTGACATATTTTCAGGGTTGCCATTTAACTCTCTGAAATCAGTTATTTTGTACTTAAGTTGATATGTGTTTGATAAGAAGTTTTGTCATATTATTCCTAATACAAAATTATTCACAAACACTATAGTTGACAATTGTTCATTTACAAATCTCGCGCTAATAAGAAAGTAATTAAGCGTTTACTTTATTCGTTTTGATATGTATTGCAATGTGTGAAAACAAAAATAGGCAGGTTTATGCAATATCAGTAGCAGTAGTTGATGTAATAGAGTAAGCCATTCCCTCTTTAGAGAGTAGAGATCGGGACAGAGAGAGAGAGAGAGAGAGAGAAAGAGAGAGTGAGAGAGAGAGTGAGAGAGAGGAGAGAAAACGTTTGTAATGGATTTGTAAATGTTGCCGATGAAGATTAGAATTCAAACTCGGCTCGCAGATTTTATGCTCTTTGTTCATAACCATGACAGCACTCTGCTTCATCTTGCGTGCCGTGTATTGTTATAATACTAAAATCTATAAAGGAAGATTGTGTTTATGCATTCAATGTTGTAGATGGGTGTACATACGTGATCTCATTTTCTGTGCCGGTGAAAGGCCTGAGACTCACACATATTGTGACTGGTAATTCTGTACCTACTATGGTAAATTTGACCAGTGTAGGGACTACATTGGGATTTTACATTTTGTCTTTCCTGTGGTATGTATATGAAACCGGTATCGTAGCAATAAATGTCGCCTGTCTATGGACGGTGTACTAATGTAAATATGAAGTGAAACAAAAATTACTGGCCGGCTGGAAGAATCACCTTTCCGAAAATAACGTGTACAGTCACGCGCGGACATACAAACACACAAACAGGCACACGCATATACGTATAAATAAATACACACACACAAATGTATATGAATACACACACACAAACACACACACGCCTACACACACACGCATACACACACACACACACACACACACACACACATATATATATATATATATATATAAAGGAAAGATCAACACATCATCTAAATCCTGTTCTAACACATCACTCAATAAGTCCCGGGCCTGACATATAGATGGCGCCACTAATAAAAGATCCATATGTTTTTTTTTAAATACTAACCTTCAAATGGCACATGACAAAAGTTGGGCCCAATCAGATAATTAGTTTAAAAATGACAGTTATTTAAGTGAAGCTACTGTTGCAAATGTTCAAAACAATGGAAATATCCGAAGTTCGTGTGTTCCTTTCTGATAGTAAAATACAGTTCAAGGAATCGTAAAATTTGAAGGTGTTATTCGGATTCTGCTCCGTCGGAAACAACGGTTAAGAGGTTGACTTTAAACGCGGCTGAACGCTCAGGTCACCCGCTCGTTTTGGCCGATCGTAAATTGCAGTTACGTGAGTTAGCAGAGAAGTTGGACATATTCGAAGGCAGTGCATTTGTCAGTTATAAAGTTGTGATCAAAGTGGATGCCGCGTTTGCTCACAGTTGATCAAAAACAACAACGCGTCGACGATTCAGAATGTTATCTGCAACTCTTTTAACACAACAAAAAGGCGTTTTGGCGTAAATATGTGACAATAGATGTAACATGGATCTGCCACATCACTCCAGAGTCAAATCGGCAGTTAGCTGAGTGAACAGCTGCAGGTGAAATCCGTCTAAAGCTACCAAAAACGCAAACAACAGTATGCAAGTTTCTGGCCCCCATATTTTGCGATGCGCAAGGTATTTTATTCATCAATTACCTTGAAAAAGGCAGAACGATCAATAGCAAAAATTATATAGAATTATTGGTGCGTTTGATGAAAGAAATCGCCATAAACGGCCACAAATAGGGAAGAAAAAGTGATCTTTCATCAAAACAACGCACTGTCACTGATCGATTGCAACGATAGCAAAACTACATGAATTGCACTCGAATTGCTTCCGCATACTCTCTATTTTCCATATCTAGTCCCAGCGACGACTGTTTCTCTGTAGACCTTAAAAGAATGCTCCAGGGAAAGAGGAATCCTATAAAGAAGTGATATCGGAAACTGAGGCGTATTTTGAGGTTAAAAACCCAGCGTTCTACAAAAATAGCATCGAATTGTTAGAGAACCATTGGAATCAGTGTATCACCCTAGAAGGAGACTATGTTGATGAACAAAGTCAAATTTTGCCTAAGAGTTGACGTTTGATTAGTTAGGCGCGGGATTTATTGAGTAAACTATAATTTATTTACATATAATTTATATATATACATAGTCATCCGCAGACAGATCTGTTTCGCTGTATCACAGCTCATTAGTACAGTTAGACATCCGATTGCTTTTTACCCTGGATTGAAACCCGACGGAATTGGTGTCAGTCGGCAATTCTACCTCTGAGCTATGGCCGCTCGGTAGAAGGAGGCACACATTTTAGCGTGTATATTATCATTATACACGCTCAATATCTGTGAGTGTTCTAATTCATTGCTGAATGAACAATGCATATATGCCAGAGTAGCTACTGTTTTTTAAAGTCTAGCATTCTTTCAGAGGTCTCAATCAGGGTGTGAGAGTGTAAACATGTAAATAACTATTACAAAATTGTACATTTTGCTTTGACATTGAATAAGCAATGTTTCATCAGGTAGTTAACAGATTACCAATGATTACCATTATGGTTAACTGCCTGATTAGGCATTGCTTTTTTCAATGTCAAAATAAAATGTATCATTTTGTAGTAGTTATTTACTTGTTCTAATGTAAAAGTTACATGATGAATATTTATTGCTCTATTTTTATATTGAGTCCTGTATTAAAAATTGCTTTACTTTAAACTTTGCAATTTTACATTTCCCTCTCTCTCTCTCTCTCTCTATATATATATATATATATATATATATATATATATTCTTTATTTGTAAACGAGTTACGCGACGTAGCTTTCTTAAAAACGTTAAGAGTAAAATCCGTTATTGCAAATCGCCTGCAGACACCACTCATGGTAGAAGCATGGAAATAACTCGTTTACAAATGAAGAATATTCATAAGTTCTACAATATAATTGTCTTGAACACTTTTTTATACAAATGTGTACTGGTCTAATTTTATTATGACCAAAAAACAAGTAATTAAACAATCAATCAATCAATCAATCAATATATATATATATATATATAAATTACATAAAAATTTCAAGTTTTCTAAGATGTGTGGTCATTAGGGTTAGCATCATCGGTGATCATAATCAACAGGGTAAAATACAATTATTTTTTGAGTGAGTGTATGTATAAAGACAACGGAAGTAAGGGTAACAAAAAGAAAAGGAAAAGGAAAAGAAATGAAGAAAAATAAAGAAAGGAAGAAAGAAAAAAGGGAGCAAATGAAAAGAAGAAACAAGAACGAAAAATGTGTCAGATTGGCAGACGAAATAGAACGCCGGCAAATGGAGGTGTGAGAAGTCGGAATAGACACATTAAAAACATTTTTTAAATATATAAAAAATGTATATAGAAAAGAAATGTACTGAGCTCCGCTTGGCCTTTTCAAAATTTTCCAATTTTCTTTAGAGCTTGAATAATGTCACAATCAAAGTAATTTACCTCAGGAATGAAATGTAATTTATATATATATATATATATATATATATATATATATATATATATATATAATTGCACTCTAAATAAATAAATCATTTTAATTACACTGAGCACTCTAGCTGGATCAGTTTTAATATTTATTTGAATAACTAATATTAATAGAATCTTGTTTTGAATATATATATATATATATATATATATATATATATATATATATATAACATGAATATGTTATATCACTATCGCAATCTTCTCACTTTATTTGATCATGATCAACGTGTTGAGTCTGAGGCTTTGTGGGAAGATGAATAGAGGCATATTGTCGTCATTACTCGTGATAAATCCAAACACGTTTGTAATCTCTGTTAAGCGCATCCAATTCTTTCTTAATCCTTAAACCTGCCCTCAGATTGATACCCAAGCACACTGAAATGTTCATATTGAAGCTTCTTGTGCAAATGCCAAGCAGTACAGCTTGGGGTTTCCAAGCTTCTAGTAATGTAATTGTATCGTGGGGGTATATTTTTTCATCCCAGAAAGTGCACCAGCTGAGGTTACTGTACTGTGCATTCGACAAAATCAAAAACAACACACACACACACACACACACACATATATATATATATATATATATATATATATATATATATATATATATTATAGAAAGTGACGAAGAGGGGGAATCTAGAGAAACTCTTTAAAGTAGTGTACGATAAAAAAGTCTCGTTATGTGAATATATAAACAATAACTAGCGCGAAAAATAAAAGATAAAACACTTCTGCAGATATGTTATTCTATAATGATAACAGATTAATGTGTGAAAGATGGATCTCAGTGTGCATCTATTAAACTCACACATTTTTGGTAATTATAAGATGTTAGAGAGTCAACTTTATTTTGACTTTGGTAACGTTTTATAAGTGTGCCCTTACGAGGAATGTTAGTGCGCTCACTACATAAATATATTGCTGTTGAAAGATCTCGTTAACCATCACACCCAAGTGAATAGCCAAAACAAGACCAGAATAAAACAAATAACCTTTTAATGTCTTTGCAGAAATGTAATAATTTTAAGATTCAGATGAATTAGTTGACCTACACTGATCACGAAATGTCTTACATTAACTTTACTGTATTGGAACATTAATAATTGAATTCACGAAAAGAAAAAAAGAAAAAGAGAAGAATAACATTGACCTTTCATTTCTGCGGTTTGTTAACATTTAAACTCACATAAATAGCAAGTACAATATCTGGCATCATTCCGGTTTTAGAAAACAAAGCTCTTGTGCTTGTATCCTGTGACAATTCTAGCATTTTAAACAACAGTCTGTAAAGAGATCGGGATCATTAAGACAACCACATCGAAGCCGCATATGGTGTTAGTATTCAGATAGTGATAAAGAGTCAGAGATAAACATCAGAAGGTGATAAGGGTTTCTTGATTTTTAGTTTTATAACGTATAATTTTATCGACTCCTTTTGGCAGAATCGTTGTTCAATTAAAACTTGTACTGATTGATAAAAGACAATTTGAAAACAGGTTTTGTACTTGTCAATATTGAATATTGTTAATGGTGAATAAAAATATTTATGTATTGGATGTTATGTTTATTTTTGTGTACATTTATAACATTATTGATGTATTAATTACCTTGTTATAGAGGAAAAATATAATCTATTTGGAGAGTATTTTAATATAGATGTATACAACAGGATGAAAGCATTCGTCAAACGTTTTTAATGAACATTATTCTTTTTTCTGTTTCAAATAACCAATGCAAATGTGTTTGTTCATTTGATAATAAAGAATTTAGATATTGCCGCTTTAAGATATGGAATATGGATGGAAAAATCGTTAGCATCCGTCACAACGTGTGCCTGTCATCCGATAATGTTATCTTTGGCATACTCCAACCTGAAGCTTATTATCTTTTCACTGTGTTGTGTCCCTTCCAGAATCATTCATAAGAATTTATGAATCGATAATTTATTAATGAATTAGAAAATAAATACATAAAATGATACAACACTTCATGACAAAATTATTCGGATACGTTCGTTGATTAGAGTAGGAAAATTATCATAATTATGAATTTGTCGAAAAAGAATTATTTAACTCATTGAGCAACAAACATAACCTCAGCTCCTAGGTGACTCATTGACTTTGTTGTTTGCTTACAAATAATAATATTTACAATTTACTAGATTGATTTTAGATTGTCATTATCAAGTATTGGCTAGTTTATCTTTCATCATATTTTTGTTCCGTTCCATCGCAATGCTAGTCCCGTTTTGAATTTTATGACTTTTATTTTATCATCATGAGTCGGGAACAAAGTATTAGTTCTGGATCTATGGCAAGGCTCGTCACAAGTTTTAAATGCGAATCAAACGATTTTGAATCTGGTGTGATGTTATCACGATATTTTATGTTGCTGAGAGTGTGGTGCTCGTTCCGTGGTTCTAACAACAATTTCTTTGCCCAAAATGTCACATCGTAGTGGCTCGAAAAGTTATTTGACAACATTGTCATTATTTGGGAATGAATCAAATTGGTTGAGTCATTACGTTTGTTTCCACAGCTTTCTCGAGATAAATATACTGAAGTTGGCTTGTGTCTACTTCTTGTTGAAAATCAAATTAGATACCTTTTCATCGACTAAAAAAACATATTTTCGTGATTGCTTACATTACAACACATATAGACCAAATTGCTTACTTTTGTTTCCCTTAGTAGGTCAATGCTAAAAATTGACTTGGAGAAATGAAAAGGCAATCAACCACGCTACTGGGTTTTTAAAAGATAATGGCCGATTTTAGAAATAGAATATAATTTTTGAAAAATTAACTGTAGAAATGTTGATATTTGTCAAAATACGAAACTTAAGCATTTATGCATCTCTGCCATCTTTCGTTTAGATTATTTATTCCTCGTTGCTAAAAGGTTATTGGTTGTGATGCAGCGGAATTTTTGAAAGCTGATTCCACTTCTAATTTAGAGATAAAAACATTTTACCATTTAAAAATGTGCTGAAGTGCTTAAAAATGATAACCAATAGATAAACGATCAGGAGAATATGGGGGATGCAGTAAGCACCCGTATCCCAAATCTGTGAGTTTTTGCAACGTCATTCTTGCAACATTTCTCGGCGCATTATTGTAAAGTAGAATTGGACCACGTCGATTCACCAATGCAGGTCCCATATTTACAAGCGTTCATGCATTTTAGCAATTTGGCTGCAGTAGAATTATCACAAGTGACCATTCAGCCAAGAAAGGGATCATTGATGCTACGCAGAAATAGCACCGACAACACTTCAAAACGCCTAATTTTTTGATTTACATTGAGATCACAATGAACCCATTTATCGAGATTTTTCACCTTGCCAATATCTGAAAATTGTGTGTAACTGTTGCAGTGCTGACACTAAGCGTATGAGAAATTTCACAGATGCATTGACTTGAGTTTTGTTCAACAACTGCTTGCAATTGTTCATTGTCAAAATTGCATGACCTTCTTTATCTTCAAGGTTCTCATCATGAGTAAAGAATTTCTGGAATGACCTTCGTACTGTCAGATTACTCGTGGACACATCTCCCAATTCTCTGTTGATAGTGGCAGGAATTTGAGAGGCACTGTGCCTAAGTTTGAACGCATGCAAGAAAAGTAAACGAAGATCATGTTTTGTTATGTTTGTAATTAAGGGCTTCTATGCCTTAAGAATATTTAAGTCTGAAAATAAGTTAAAAAAATTATTAAAGAGCACAAATTAATTATTATGTATACCAAAATAAGGATATACCGTAAATATTATGTTAAAATGGCTTTTCAAAATACAACCTTTTGTGGGGGTCATTGTTTATTTTATAACAACTTCCATAATTAAAACCGTTTGCTTCATTTTCTTATCTTTCGTTTTTTTTATGATAAGTTTAACCTATGACTCGGGATTTACAACCCCATAACAATTAACGATAAAACGAAAAGGCACTCAAGCTTGTTATTTCTACTTTGATGAATAAAATTGTTCACTTCATTTTCTTATACTTCCTTTATTTTTATGACCATACTAACCTATGGCTTGGAATTTACACACTTTTAATAATGTATGGTCAAATGCAAAAGCACACATGTCTGATATTTCTTCATTGATTATTAAGATGGTTTGCTTCATTTCCTTATCCTTCCTGTATTTTTATAACTATTATAAGCTCATGACTCGAGATTTAAAACCTCATAATAATTCACGATCAAATGAAACGGCACCCATGCCTGCTATTTCTATTTAATAAATAAATCTGTTTTCTTATTTTTTTTAATTCTTTCTTTATTTTTATGACAAGCAGACCTCTGAATCAGAATTTACGACATCATAACAACTCACAGTCAAATGAAACTCAATCATGTCTATTTCTACATTGATAATTAAAATCGATTGCTTCATTTTGTTACCTTTCCTTTATTTCTATGTCACTTCTTTCTAAGAATTGGGATTTACAAGCTAATAACACTTGACGATCAAATGAAGAGTCAGTCAATTCTGCTAGTTTTACTTTGATAAACAAAACTATCTTCTTCATTTTCCTATGTTTTCTTTCTTTATAAGTATGCTAAACTCTGACTCAAGATTTTGAACCTCATTAAAATGTAATGTGCCTATGGACTTGTGGTGATACCGACCGAACAAAAGCGATGAACCGGATGTTTGCTTTCTCACAACAAAAAAAGCAAATGAATAAAACTCGTCGTGCGCACTCAAGTTCGCGCAGATGTTCCGGTTGAAAAATAAATTAATCAAATATCAAATTTCCATTTCGCGAGTCTACGCGAATTTTACTTACCAGCCAATGGGAAGCTCGGAATCAAATACAAGTATGAAATTCGAAACGAGCTTTTGATCCAAAAAGCAGATATAAAAAGCGGAGACACAAAGCATCTTCAGACAGAAGGACTCACAGGCTAGAGTAACCAGTGCTTTCCCTTGACTTAAGTCGAGCGGCTACTATGCTGGCCTCCTTCCTTCTCCCTGTCTCAAAAGTACTTACTGACCTCAGGAGTGACCTCTTCAAAGACATTCCACACAAACCAACTTACTGACTTACTGACCTTAGAAGTGTCAAGTTCAAAATGAACATTCTCACATACCTCTGCTCTCAGCATTCCTAAGCCTCTTATCTCTTTCAGCATTATTATTTTCCATGAACATTCTAACCTCCGCTGGACCTTTATTTCAAGCATTACTTTAATTATAAAACATTGACATGTGTATATATATAAATGTTATTTTATACTCAAATTGCCTTTCCTGATTTTATAATCATTTTATGACTTATAGTGGGCTATCTTCCACAAGACCAAATTCCGTTAACCTGTAACGGTATACAATTACCCTGCACTACAAACGGAATCCTACTACAACTAGAAAAAGAATAAATAAGATAAGATACCCGCTATAGACTTACCCTATCAAATCAATTTCAGAAGCCTAATTCTTATTGATGACAGATAATTATTTTCAATTATCATTTATTTGTTTATTTTTCTTCCGGGCATTAGTTTCACATGTTGATAAATCTTTTGATATCACATATTTATATATTGTATTTTAGAATACAATGCAACATGTGTGACGATTTGGAAGGAAATTATTTCTTTCTATGTAGTTATACGATGAATCTATATTTTTTTATTCTAACCTTAATCATTAAATTTAAACATATGTTACACATACACCGCCCTCGTTGAAAATTCAAAATTATATGTAAGATACAATTTTTTATGTCTCTTATTTTTCCAGAAAATTCCACTACTGTTCCGAAATTATGAAAACTAACTATACGAGTATTTTCCATCAATATCCTATTTCCTGAGCCCTACCGTATTAAGATAAGAATTGTGCCTATCTTTTACCTACGTTCGCGTATTTGAAACGTTTTTGGGGAAGGAAAATTACAAAAGAAAAGAAAGTGTAATTTTTAGATTAGCTTCCAATTACTATATCTCTGATTTTTCTTTTTCTACATTAGGTCAATTCTCCAGATCCGTCACCTGTTACACTTGTTCCTCTCTAGTCAGAACTATCTCTCGTTAATGCTCAATTGAAGATAAGTGGGAAACCCTCAGAGAAAAGCCATGGAGAATATCGCTGAATAATGAAATAAGAAAATAAACATTTTTTTAAATACTGAAAACTGTTGCAGACTTACTAGGCAGAGTTCAACGTTCTCGGTTGATATGACAATGTATTAATTTTTTAAAGTGGGGAGGTCAGCCGTGTTACATTTAGGAGCCGAGATGTGTCTTAATATATATTATATATATTATTATTATATTATTATATAATTATATTAATGACTATCATGTTAGTCATTCAATTAAGATTTGTTCTTAGACATTCGGAGAAAGAAGGCCACTAAAACAACTTCTTGTCTCGGCTCGAATTGAATAAATAAAGAACATCTATAAATATAAAAATACCAGAATCTATCCTCACCTCAAAGATCGCTAATTGAACTTGTATATAAAACTAAAACCTCTTTACAACCATTATCTGCGGTTTCTCTTATCTACAGCCAGTAACAAAAAATAAACAAAAAAGATTAAAATGTTTTATTTGATAAAGTGCAAGAGCAGCGGTGGTGACGATCACGATATACGGAACAGAGGCCGTAAAACACCTTTCTTAATTAAAAATATGAAATTTCTCGACTTAATGAGTTAATAAAAAAAGCTAGGATTGCTAAAGACGAATATTCCATCCTTAACAAGTTTATGAGAGTATTTTGATATATATCTTCTATTTTATTATTAGTTATTGTTAGTAATCTCTTATTGCATACAGTTTATAAACATCATTATAGGTGTGTATGTATAGGTAGAACAGTATATATATATATATATATATAGATAGATAGATAGATAGATAGATAGATATATGTGTGTGTGTGTGTGTGTGTGTGTGTGTGTGTGTGTGTGTGTGTGTGTGTGTATTTTCCATTTGTAAACGAGTTATTACGCGACCTAGGTTTCTACCATGAGTGGTGTTTTCCGTTATTCCAAATCACCTAAACGCACCACTCATGGTAGAAACCTAGGTCGTGTAATAACTCTTTTACAAATGGAAAATATTCAAAAGTTCTACAATATAATTGTATTGAACACGTTTTAATATAAATGTGCACTAGTCTAATTTTATTTTGACCAAAAATTAAGTAATTAAACAATCAATATATATATATATATATATATATATATATACTAGTCATGCACATACAAGCCTGTATTACAACTCATCAGTGTGGCTAGACACATCCACTTGCTTCTGGCCAGGATCAAAACTCGACCAGTTTGGTGTCAGTCAGAGTCGCTACCCCCTAAGCCATAGGCGCAGGGAATCAGAGAAGAGATTTTTGAACGTGTTGTATATAAGCAGTGTATACACACGCCAGTCACCAAAAAAAAAACGATTCATTTCTGTAGAGTAGTTGGGTATTATCTGCGATTTCACGCATTGCTCGTGGGCGAAGAATATCCTAATATGGAGAGACAAATATACTATTTAGTTAGGATATAAGGCTACATATTTTTTAGAGATAATATTAATTTCCTTACCGACTTTTTTCGATGCTGATGTTCACCAGGTTTTAAGCCGTTAACTTTAAGAGAAACTTCTGTTAATCGAATTTGTGAAAAGGTGTGTAAACACATCTGTCAATTCCTGTCATCCACAATTAATGGGTTAATAATGACAGGTAAATGCACGCGCATTCTTCAATTCTTACACACTCCATTATTTTAACGCTCAAAATGTTTTCTCTTTATTCCTATGGAAAACTAGATCGTAAGACATAATAATATCTCCTAGACAATACTTATCTTATATATATATATATATATATATATATATATATATAATGGTTGGTAGTATATATATATATATATATATATACTACCGACCATAAGTTTGGGACCACTTAGATTTATTCTCTAAGAAAAAGAAATAACAAATTTCTGAGAAGAATAAATATAGATATATTTCATTGTTGCTCACAATTGTACAATAATTAAAACCAAAATTAAAATAGAGTAATTTCAAATTTAATTGAAGTTAACTCATATTTTCTTTTCATCAAAGAAACCACCTTTATTACTGCAGAGCAAATCCTTGGCATTCTTTCTAATAACTTACAAAAATAAATTGGTGAAAGTGATTTCCAAGCATCCTGCAAGCATTTAAACAACATTTGTTCATTCTTAGGAAGTTCATTTCGAACTGTACGATCAATTTCATCCCTTATTCTCCTTCTTTATTAGTGGCTTCTTAACTGCTACACAACATTTAAGCCCAGCAGAATGAAGTCGTCTCTTAACAGTAGTAACAGATACTGGATGTTGCCGAGTAGAATTCATTTTAATTGTTAATTCTGAAACAGTTATTCTTCTATTCCTATTGCTAGACATGGTCAATTGCCTATCCTCTACAATAGATGTTAGTATGGGCCTACCAGATCTATTTCTGTCAATATTTACCTCAGTTTCACGAAGTAGTTAAAGGCAATAATGCACGCCATTTTTTGATAGGCTTAATTTTTTAGCGATAACACGTTCCGAATATCCTTCTTTCGAAAGAATTTCAACCTGAGCTCTTTTGTCAATGCTAATCTGTTTCTCCTTTTCTATTTATACCGTAGTAATATTTACAAAAACAAACTATACCGTAATTATAATATCTGAATAAATCTAAATTTTCGGCAAAAACTTGATCACAAAGGAGGTGTCAAGTAGCAAACTGAGTAAATGTTTACTTTAAAGTTGAAAAGAATACTTTTTTTTATTTGACATCTGCATATAAATAACAAAAGATACAAACTCGGTGAACTTGATTCTGCAAAAAATGTTTGGGTGGCTCCAAACTTATGGTCGGTAGTGTGTGTATATATATATATATATATATATATATATATATATATATATATATACACACGCACACACACACACACACACACACACACACACACACACACACACACACACACATATATATATATATATATATATCGTCAGAGATATTCTCGAACATTTTACAATGTTTATTCATAATGGATAATAAACGTTTACAATGGATAATAAACGTTTACAATGCTTAGGTCAAAATAATTCATCCCCCCACCGATCTTAGACATAAGTAGGACCTGCCAGTCTATAGCTAAGATCATCATTCGAAATCCAGGTTTTTACCACAGCTCGAACACCAGTTTTTAACGTCGAGAGAAAGTACGCAACGACTCCGGTAATTAGTTCAATTCTCAAAGGTTATTTCTATCGCACATCAAAAATATATTTGATCTAAAAAAGTTAGAAGTTTTACGTTGGCATCAGAATTAAGGTTCCAATGTTTTTCTTTGGTATAGATAATAATCTTTCTGATGGGAAATGGATAAAAATCTCTTATTAAATAAAAACTTGTTTTGTCTTATAGCGACTATGTAGATAAAAGTTTTCTCAGTAGAAGAAAATAATTAACCAGACTGAATAAATAATCAAGATTAAACAAATTTTCTAATCAAACAAGAAAAAAACAATAAAAAGAAAGAAGAGTCTAACAATGTTGCCAGTCTTGTTTTGAAAGTAAACGAATCGATTATTCAAATAAGCCGTTGTCCGATTGGAAAAACAGCTCTCCAGTCAGATTCACCGTAATGCTATATCTCATCAATGACTGAACATTTGCATTTGGGTTTGATTTTGAATTATATTACTTGAAGGAGAGAAACAGTGATTAGTCTTCGATCTTAGGTAAGTAACAAATAGTAGTCGTCTTTGTATTGATTATACATACGTATATATATATATATATATATATATATAAACGTCTTTCAAGAACAGATACAAATACGAATTGTTACTATTATTTGTGGCGATAGAAGAAGTCAGCTGTGATTGATTTTGATTCTATTTGAATAATGTAGAACATGAGTAAGCGCAAATTCACGGTTGACTCAACATTGTGCTTTTGACACAAGGTTGTTGACACAAGTGACTTGCAATTTTACTAGCTTAAAGGCTGATCGCGGTGATCTTCAAGCTCGATATGATAATTATTTAAAAGTAAAGAAATTAAATAAAAAATGTGGAAAGCGTAATAACCTGGGAAATAAATGTTGTTAATTATAGATATAAATATGTGTTATGTTATAATTATTTCAACAATATCTTTATTTTATACAGCAATTATCCTTTCATCTTTTGTCTTCTTTCAACGATAGTAAGATTTTTCAGCTTATCGGGATGACATTAAACGATGTCAAACAATTTTAATATTTTGGAATGAACTTATTTTTTAAGGTTGACCACTTTAACGTCAGTGTCTAAACATAAATCTCGCAGTGAGGTAATGTATTTTGCTTTATTGTGGCAGAGAAAACGGCTATAGCTAGAAATCGGATGTCAAACAATTTTAATATTTTGGAATGAACCTATTTTATAAGGTCAAACCACTTTAACGTCATTGTCTAAACATGAATCTCGCAACGATGTAATGTATTTTGCTTTATTGCGGCAGAGAAAACGGCTATAACTAGAAATCGGAACGCTTAATGTGCCGCGTCCCTGCAGGGCATTGACAATCATGTCTCTCCCCAACCTTCAATCCAGTGTAGCTTTCAGCAGTTTTTCTCCCTTTTCTAAGAATCCTGTTCTACTCCACCGTTCTACTTCACCATTTCATTATTAATTTACACAAATGGCTTGTGAGACTTTTGCCCGGGCTGGCTAATTGTGACACTGCCACACGGCTGGCTGGTTGGTTCGGTCGCTCGCGCGTTCGGGAACAGATCCCGCTGCGATGATGTCGAAACGGTACCTGTTATGTCGACGCTTTCGGGTCACTGTTGCTGGTCGTGATGATCTCGTCACAGAAGCTGGTCCTCAAGACGTCTATTACAACAACGGACTACTGCCCACGTTGTGATTTGATCTCAGAAAGTCGCGTTTTGCAAATCCAGTAGCCATACCAGATCCAGACCGGACATTTGTGTACACTGTGGTTAAAAATAAAAAAATTAAATAAATGAATAAGGTCGAAAACGCCTGGAGAGCTACGAATAGAGTCTTTATAAAAAAATAATTATTAGTTACAGGAGCAGATAATACAGATGTCGGAATGCCAGTTTACAACAAAGAGAGAGAGAGTTCGTTTTCTAAATATAAGAGCTTTCAATCCTCAAATAAAAATGCTTTTTCTAAGTTTCGTTAAATTAATCAGAGCTCTTCAAATTTTCATTAAAGTCTTTTTACATATTCTCTATAATCAGAGCTGTCAATTCTCTATGCAACTTTAAAAAAAAACAAAGTCCTTTCGGGTTCTTATCGGTGTTTAACGGAATTTACGGAAGTAGATCGAACGAGTAATTCCAATTTCAATTCTTCACATAACTTTTAAAAGTATAACGATCTTTCGGGATTCCTATCGGAGGCGAATTATTCAACATTAACTCTTTAAGTTATTCGGCAGCAGGTTTCATTCGACATTAACTTTTTAGCCATAAGTTCTGTGGTAGGTGACCAGCCGTGGGTCATGGTTCCTCAGCTGGGAACCCTTTTCCACAGTTGTTATATTTCGACTGCAATTCCAGAAACTCTCCCCACAAAACTAACTTTTCTCGCTGAGTCTCCATTTTTATAACCATCCCCAATCCTCTCGGGGGATCTAGTCGACTCAAACATTTTAACCAATGAGATTATTTTCCACCCACATGATTTGCGGGGAGTCATGGCTCGACGAATGAAATATCAACAGCTCACATGACGTAATGTTTTTCTGTCTTCTTTCTTTAGATTGCATCATCGGTCTGCCGATCTCACAATTTCTGTTCCCAGGAACAACTATTGGGGATCTAACTCTACCTGAACTCATCAAGTAAATCCTGACATTTTGTTATGGCTACTTACAACATTTTGGCTTGCCCAAAACAATCCGCTTCGAACACGAAAAAAAAGAAGTTTAATTATATTTTTCTTTTTCTTTCCCAGCCGTCAGCCAATTTTTCTATTCCCCGAATTTTACAAGCACACAATAGTATTAAAAATTAGATTTTTTTTTACATAAGCTCACATCGAGAATTACAATAAAGCACAACTAATAATACTAGTAATATCAATTTCCCTTCCTCCGTTGTATTAAACCAAACAAAAAAAATATATCAGCGGGAGATAGTGTCAAATGGCTCATGCATTTCATTTTCTCTTTTGTACTCAGTATGCCTTAATAGGAATTTTCCAAGCCTTCTTTCCTCATTATTTGTCCAAGGAATTTAAGCTGTATTTTCCTGATTCTCAGTGTTTATTTTGTTGCTATTTTCGTTAATATATTGTTGTTTACTCGATCCATCCATGGAATGTTTAGTTTTTAGCTTCCTTCTGCAGAACCGTATGTCTACTGCCTAAAGTTTTCTTCACATCCGTGAGAACATTGTTCAGCATTCTCTGCCATAACACATAGCAATTCATCACTATCTTTTTTTGTTTCTAACAAATTTTGTCTGTTTCTCTGTACCTTGGTTAATGTTTGGAATCCTCTTTCGCTAGTTCAATGTGTGTTCGGATAATTGTGTCACCTTTCTACAATATTTAAAATTTTGCACATGTTGAATATTTATATCTCAAATTTTTAACACTCCACTTCGGCTTTTTCACCATCAATAGACAATACTTTATGCCTTCTAGCAGATGATAGTTAATACTTTTTCTCATTTTCTTATACTACTATGTTTAGAAAACCTTGTAGTGTCCTTTCCGAGTTGACCATTAACACAGTTTCATCAGCGATGATGCCCACCGATAATAATTTCCCTGAGGATAGCGTCGCTGTAAAGACTGAATAAATATTTCTATTTTGAAATAGCTACCAATTCAATTTTTATTAGCATGCAGGCTTTTTTGCTTCCAGTATGAATTATTTTAATACCCTTTCCAAGTAGATCAAGTTTCCCCAGTAGTTCAAATAAATCCTTGTCAAATGCTTTGCGTAATCCCCAAAACACTCTTCGGCACTTCTCTTTCTATGTTCAATACCTGATAGTCGAATATAAATAAATAGAAGGACATTAAATGTTATTTTTTAAAACGAAAATATATTATTTACTTGAAATATTGGCACAACTTGATTCTGTTCTTGACTTTACTATTTATTCGGATCAGTTCGCATTTCTAAACGATGGAACTAGCCTCAATTCGATATTACGTAAAAGGTAGTATCTTAAAATAAGGAAAATACTTCATCTGAAAGTTTGGTGCAACTTGATTTTATAATTGATGTACCAATGATGACAACGCACCCCACGAAAGACTAGTTTATATTTCCCATTCGCAAGAATAGCATGGCTTGTGTAGCAGACTAAATGTCAGATTTCTACGGCGATAGTGACCATAATATTATACAAATTTAAAGTTGCATGTGTAATTATGATCTTTTTAAGTAGGTAGGCCTTCACCATGGAGAAACTGTGCATAAAACTATTCCTAATCTGCATTTCTTTTCATTTCACTATAATTACACGCAGTTTGTAAATATTTATATTACACAAATAAATCAGTGCAAAAATGTAATACATTTAAATATCAGTAACAAAATGTAATATATATTCTGGTCAAAAATAGTTTTCAAGACTCTAAGATGTTGACTTTGATGAGTACAGAGTTAAAACAATGTCAGGTATATTAAAATGTTCTTTATTATTCATGAAAGTAGTTTAATGTAATAATTTAGAAGTATAACTCCGTAGGAGACATTACGATTCGTTTCACTTTAACGCATAGATCGAATAAGTGTAATATATTGTGAGAAACGTCCCGTAGGCATTCTTACTGTCAATTGTATTTAAAAAATAAAACGATAAAAACTTCATTGTGGCACAAAGACAAGCAGAACTAGATTAAGTATTTGTCAATATGTCTGAGATGAGTTAGTATTTACAGTATTTACATTATTCGGACTATTTTCCTCATCTTTGTTGCAATTTGTACGACGTTTGGGCCGTTATACTCTTCGGCCTTCTTCAGGTACTAGAAATTTCGAACCAAACCTTTATAAAATCACTGGGGTATATCATCCTCATTCCTTGCGTAAAGCTTGAGTGAAAGTCATGAGTTATCACTCTCTCACCCTGCAAGTTACTTGTTCACCACTGCTGTGGTAATGAACTCACAACTCTTTGGGTCAAGTCACAGTCACAGGAACAAACCGACATCTATATCTACTTAAGAACAAGAACAACTTAATTTTTGAAACAAACAATAGTCGGAACAATGTAAATACTAGATCAAATTTTAAGATTTTCAGTAATCAAGAACAAAAATAAAATATAATTTTCGTGTATTTTTTAGTAAGATAAATTTGTAATGCCTTTTTATGCTAAAACCCATTAACGATACATCTGTATTATAGATACTATTGCTCTGCACAGTAATTATTACATTTATTCTGGAAGACAAAAAAATTCGGTTTCTTTTTATTTGCCATTTGGTTGATTGTAAATAATCGATAAAAGCAGTTTTAGATTAAAAAAGAATAAAAAATTTCCTCAAAACGAAAATATTTAGTTGGTTTGTGCAATAAAAAATACAAACCTTAAAATCATTGAACATTCATAAAAATGTCCGAAGCTCACATACGGTTTCGTGATTTCAAAGTCAGCGATAAATCTTGTAAAGCCAATATTTATTGTTCTACTGTTTATATACAACCCATCACTAAAGAGGGTTGAAAAATATTCGGTTCCATTTTCCACTTCAGAAATTAACTGATTCCTTTATTTATGCTTTATTTTTACAACTGTCAAATTGGAGCCAAAATGGAATTTTTCTGTCATATCTTGGCTAGAACTTCTCCTTCCTCACTTTCCAGTCTTGACAGTGTTCAAAATCATCTTCGTGCTTATAGCGTGATTAATTATTTTGCACCAATAAACTTCTTTCCCACAGACAAAACGTTACAAGCCTCCTTTCAATACTTTGTCTATTTCCATATAAAATAATCTGAGAAGCTATATTTTTACTTCCAAAAGTACAGAACTTTGCAGTTAAGACCTGCCATGCCATATATGAAGAGTCGAATCATCCCTATTCTGTTTCATTGGTAAGAAAGAAGTGCTGTTTGAAAAGCTTCTTTTCAAGAAAATTACTTTGTGGGAACAGAACCCCAAGAAGATGTTATTTACATAAAACAACTTCATTCAATAAACATTTATTTTGAGTGGCTCCTGAGCCTTGTATTGGGTGGAAAAATACTGGCATTGTATCCGCCAAAAATTGCTGAATTAATTACATCTAAAAAAATATACAACTTTGTTTATGCCAGTTAAATGTATGTATTACAATAACAAACTTATCCCTTGAATGAATTTCTGTCCTTGTAATGATTTTAAAATGATATAACAATGTTACATGCATCATCATCATCACCATTGATTTAGTAGTGACATTTGACAAATACCAATGAATACACAAAAACAATGGAACATATTTTTCTGTTCCTTCTCAATCCTACATTCTTCTCTTTCTCGTAACGTTCAACTTTACAGAAATCGAACTGTCTAACAGAAAAGTGATACCCACAGTTTTATAAGATATGAATATACTTATATTTCTAGTAGGTTTTATTTATTATATATTTAAATAGAAAATCATAGATATTCATAGAAGAATAACATTTCCTGTTGAATGAAATAATTGGATGTGTGATACATCGGATTTAATGCGCTCTTTATTTGTTTTTTTCTTGTTTTCATCATAAAAATAAATTGTGTTGTTGTGCATCGAAGTGATAAATGTTTCCAAAAGAAATATATTCAGGAAAATATCTCAACAATTTTTCATTTATACTGCGCTCTCTTCTGTCAAAAAAATGACAGTTCACAACTTTGAGAATAAAGTGACTAAATGAATTCTTTAAACGCATTGACTTCATTCCAATGTCTTCAGCAAAACAGAATTTTATTTTATAATAAATTATGTAGGTGCTTTTGCAGATTTTCTCGTATATTATGCAAGTAACGTTTTCGTACGTACTACTTAAGGTTTCCTTAAAAAGTTCTATATTTTCAGCCATAAACCGTATCACACTACGAATTTAGCAAAATGACTTAAGGACAAATTCATAGATATTTGCAAGCGTAATTTATAATATTTTTTTATTCTTCAACAATTCGGAAACTTTTATGTCAAACTGAAATGCACCATGTACGTTTCTTATAAACCAAACTCATCTGAGCTGGGATCACTAATTCCTATAGCAGCATTAAGTAGGAAAATTGGGAAGCGAGACAGAGGAAGAGGCGAAAAGCCTGTGTGAAATAGGAAGGGTAAAAGATAGGAAAGCCAGAGAAAAAAAAAAGAAAAAAAAGCGAGTGAACGACAAAAATATCTATACAAAGAGAAGACGAAAATCATTGAGATAAAAGAAAGAAAATGAAAACGATTTGTTGGTTGTTGATATCAAGCGTGAAGAAATGGCGTAAAAATGGCGATACATTTCATTTCTCCGTTTCTTTAGGAAAAGAATAACAGAATGATTAATAACTGGGAGGTAACGGACAATATTTCCTGAATTCGTTATTCCCATTTCACATCACAAACTATTTTATGTTTGTAAAATATTTTGATAAAAACACTGAAACAGGAGAGAATGTTGAAGTATATGGAAAAGTTGAGAAAAGAGAAGCGTTAGAAGATAAGGAATAATCTTAGTTGGAATTTCAATAATTCTACTAGATTTATGAAAGAATTTTCAGTATTGTTTTTATAATTCATAGCTCTGTTTTCAGTTATTAAAGTAATTTCAGTATGGACCGATAACAACTTTCAGATGAATAGTACTTTTTAATGTCATTTTACTTCAGGAAGTAAACAACCATGGCACTTCACATATTCCTTTTGTGAATTACGATGACTTGGGAAAAGTTTTGGGTGGCTTCTTGTTGCCTTCTTCATCGCTTTGAATTCAAATCTTTCTAGTTTGAATGCTACCCCAGGATAGAAGGCTCAGTGTAGCACGATAGTGAAGCAATACATTCATGCTTTTGCCAATGGGATTTTACAAATTTGAACGCTTTAGATTAAGTTGCAATTTAAAATCGGCTCACCGATTCCATTTTTTACTTCGATAACCGATAATTTGTTTGTTTTAATTCAATTAATGCTTTGAAGAACTCATAGATATTTTCAATTGACTGAAAAAATGTTTATAGCAGAGAAGCAATCGACTGAATTAAAGTGAGCATATCAGAGAATTTTCAAGTTTATGTTCGATTGATGCGTTGTATTTGCTACACAAGGAAAATAAATTGTCACGAAGAAAATTAACTATACGGTTTGCTTGCATTGAAAAAGTGATTTTATTTTCAAATATGGAAATTAAACAGAATACTTCTCCATTCCAAATTCGGAAATTTTATTGATTGCACACTAAAAATGAATTCGAAATTTCTATATGCATCAAATATAGTAAAACATCTCGTTTGCAGTCACAGACGTGTTTTACATTTGAACATTTACTAACGTTGTTGTTACTGAAGGAAATTTCGTAGCTTCTTTTAGTGTTTTCGTGCAATATAAAAGATTTTATTTGTTGCTATAAAAGGAAAGGAAGCAAATATGTCAAGATTTAATTCGTTTATTATTATTATTATTTAGATTATTATTATCATTATTTAGATTATCTACTAAATTTTTAGTTTCACTAAACTAGGTCTATACGTGGTGAAGTAAACCAATATCAAACATTCTATAAAGTTCATTATGTGAACAGATATAATAAATGTGTCTTCCAAATGGTGATCATATTTAATATTTAAATATTAGCAGTGGAACAACAGACGACAGATAACGTGACAGAGAAATAAAAAAAATGCGCAAATATAGTGAAGGATATTTTACAGATATAGTAAAATATTTATAGAGTAAAATATCAAGATATTGTAAAGACACATTAGAATTTTTTAAAAAAGTATAACTACTGTGTAAATTCTAATCTCTCACATGACAAGCGAGGTTAAAAATGTCTTCAAGTCATAAATGACATTTTATTCTAATGATAAATGTTTAAATAATTTCTGGACACACTATGTGATAAATGAGAATAAAAACTAGAGAAAGAAACATATTAAATACATAAAACAGTTACTGAAGACATTTTTATACACACAGAACATGTCCAAAACCGCGATTAATATAAATGATATATAATGATAAGTTTGAACAAACACAGAGAAACACTTTCAGGAAAGAAAAAGAGAAGCCATTTAAGAAAAAAGTATTGGTGAGGACAGCAAAATTTAGGAAGTAGTTAAAATCTAGAATCACCCCCATGCTAAAGAGAAATAGAATAGGGTAGGCTCACCGAAAAAATATGAACATAAGAGTAATCATAGATTATAAAGTTACATTTTGACGACATCCATATGACAATTTATCCTAGTCCACACGTGATTTTGGTGCAGAAAAATGAAACTGACAAATAAATAAATAAATAAATAAATAAACCTTTAACAGTTGTGCTTCAATCAGAGGTTGATGATAAATATAAAGAATAATGATTTTAGGCAAATCGAAATAAATAGAAACATTAGTAATGGAAAATATTTATGCATGTAATATTTCTCCAGTTAATTTCTTCAGTAAAGTTTATTTCAATTTATTGGCATAGCAAAATATTTTACAAGAGAAATAATTTTCAGTAGGAATGCATTGCTAAATATTTCACGATTGAATTGCTTTGAAAATCATAGAAAGTAACTAGCAACGGCCAAGAATTGATGTAAGAAAATTGACAAAATTGAATGATTAAGTGGGGTTGTTGAAAAGCTATAAGATATTAATAGATAAGATATATAAGATATTAATAGCTAAAGCTATTAATATCCTATTAAGAAATATTCTGATACTGGAACATTTGGTTAGAATTTAGGGAGTTTGTCAGGCCAAAATCTTTGAAGAAACAACATGTATCTCATACTTAGTAATTTTATGGCCTTGTGATAAAAAAATTAACTTGAATTACAACTTTGTCCAGATAACAGTATACGACAATAATCATCTAATAATAACTAAAAGAAAGAAAAACTGTAAAAATGAATAGCAACTACTATAAGGAGTTTAATCGAGCATGCCAGTACGTATTCCAATGTAATGCATTACCATGCTTTCTTCTGGTAAATCAAAGAAAATATAGATAATAAAGTAAGACAATGGAGACCGATGCACAGTTTCCTGAGCACGAGAAAGATGTTGAAATTGAGATTAAAAAATGAATTAGAATTAGCGAATATTAGATTGAAATGCAAATGTTCTAAGAATACAAGTTAATACACTTATGAAAGAGAAAGGAAAGTTCAGTTATGTATCAAGATAAAGTCTATCTTGAATATTAATGATTTTTTGGGGGTCTGATATTGTTGTACAAACTAAGTACAAGATAACCTATTCATAATTATATGCCAATAGACAGGTTATAGGAACAAATGTTTGACCAATACAATGTACCATATTACCAAATAAATTAATTTGAACTCTTTGACATGCTTTCATACTCATCAATATTTCAAACATCGATTCTTTCAATGTTTTACTGTTTCAACGTTAACATGAATTGCAGTAGCTTTTATTGATTCCCAAATATATGTTTTGCTTGAATATCGTTTTCCAATTTCATAGATTTCTCTTTTATTAATAGATCCCAATATTATTTGATAGGAATATACTTTTTTTAAAATTAAAACATCATGATTTTAACCTGGAGAGCTAAAAAATAAAATTGCTTATTAAAAAATGTTACCATACCTCTCCCGTTTATTTTGACACCAACAAAACAAAGAAAATATCTAATTTTACAATATTCAATACTAAAACAGATCATAAATCATCTCTTAGCTGTTGTTTTCTAAAATATATTAGCTGACTGCTGTCACGAAGTAATCAAAATCTAGTCTATCCACCAGGTCTATCTAATGTCACAATAAAAATTTACTTCAATAAAATTTACCATTGAGAAATGACATTTGTTTTTGTTCAACTTACAGTTTAATTTTTACGATGTTTATTTAAAAATGGTGGTTTAATTGGTTTCATGTCATTTATCATTGTTCATTAAAAGTTTCATTGTTTTTCTTCTGTTCTCATTCGTAGCATAATCTTCTTCAAATTTCCTTAGTTAATTTACTTTTCCTCCTTATTCCCTTTTTATTCTTTTCAGGTTTCATTTTAATTGTTAAACAATCTCTTTCCAAATTTTTACCAATTTCAGCCGTTGCTTTTCTGCCATGCAACACTTTCATAACTTGATTCTCTTTTGATGTTTTATATTTCTCATGATCTATAGCATTAAATGTACATTAAATTAGAAAACAAATATCAACAACTATATAACTATTATAGATATTTATTTATGGCATCATGAACAAACTTCAAATTGCATCTCACTCCCCCAAATATTCTATTGCAAACATTTCTAATAAAATCAAATGTTAAGTGAAATATTTATCATTTGAATATAAATATCGGCTGATTAATAACACATTTATTGGGAATAATTTGACTGAACAACCAGTCAAAACAGATTAAATTGCAAACCACAATAACTACTATTGACTAATTATATATTTATCTCTACCATGCAAGAATGTAACAATTCTAGAATGACAAAAAGGATAAATAATGATTTTTCATGCAAAGTTCAGTTATTGATCAATAAGCTGATACTGTTGTTCCAAAAATAAATATCTAAAGTATACACGATAAAATATTAAAATATTTTAATGGATTTACATATTGGATCAATAAATTCACTAAAAATAATAAACAATTCTTCTAATCTTTTTCATTTTTTCAAAAATTACTAAGAAAAATTGAAATACCATCAGTTATCTCAGTCACCTTTATGATAAAATTAGATATGATATCTCACAGATGAACACTGGAATATTTCAATTTTTTTTCTTCCCTATTGTTTTGTATTGAATGAATACTACTCAAATTTATAACATATATTTATTAATCACTTGTTCTACATTTTAAAATATAGAAATTGGAGGAGACAGTAACTATAAATCTTGATACTAATACTGTTATTCACGAATGTCGTATTCTGCCGATAAAGAAGAATGTTTGCTCATAAATTCTTGTAATTATTCTTTTAACTCATTTGCAGTATATTTGCTTGATATTTCACTTAAAACTATGTCTCTCCTGTTTGATATGCACATAACTCCCTCCTTGATTTCTGTTGTCACTAAACTGAATACCCATAAGGCATGTTGAACTGACATGTTGAATCGATAGTATCCATGCAGTAGTCACAAAGAATTGACTCCTGAAATGGTTTGTGTCCTCTCTAAACTCTACAATAAATGTCTTGCCTTTTCTTGTTTCCCAGCATGTGGAAATTCTTCATTTGTAGATCTTGTTTTAAGAATGTAAATGATGCCCTACAGACATGAGATTATCATACAATTAGAACGAACTTTTAATTTAAAGAATTCACATTGAAACTCAACTGTTAATTCAGTAGTTGTAGGATCTCCAGGAATGATTATGAAAGATACTGATATGCACATTAACAATATTCAAGGAAGTGAATTTTTTCTGAACTACAAAAGATTGCTTTAATAAATATATTCGCAACTCTTTCGGTTAAATATTATCAGTAACTCCCAAATAAAATTTCTTTCTTTCTTATGTCTCAAGCGTGACGGATGTGCTAAATGAATAAATCAAACTGGACTCTAAACGACATCAGGCGAATGGATGCTAAAACAAGAAAGCTTCTTTCTAAGCATAAGATGCATCATCCAAAGGCTGATGTAGACCGTCTATACATACCCCGTAAAGAAGGTGGAAGAGGTCTTATTCAGCTGGAATTGTCATACAAGACAACAACTATTGGCTTACTAACATACATAGAAACAACAAAGGATTGGATGATACAATTAGTAAGGCAACATGAAGAAAGAAAGAAAAAATATTCAATAATAAAAGAAGGCAGTGAATACAAACAAGATTTACAGTTAGTAGATTCTGTAGAAAAGCAAATCAGAAGCCAAGAACCAATTATTGCGGCAAAAAATATGAAAATGAAAGCCAAAGATAAAGCTCTTGAACAGATGAAACAGCGCTGGCAAGACAAACCTCTGCATGGCCAATATCCAGTACGTGCCAATAAATCCAATGTTGACAAAGTTAATACTCATCGATGGTTACGTGCATCTGGATTTAAGTCTGAAACTGAAGGCTTTATTCTTGCAGCACAAGACCAAAGTTTTTTCACTAGAAACTTTCAGGCAAATATTATGCATAATAATATGGATCCAAAATGCAGGTTTTGTGATAAACACCAAGAAACAATAGATCACCTAATCTCAGGCCGTTCTGTGCTTGCCCCAAATGAATATAAAATCGCCACGATAGAGTTGGACAATATTTACATTGGGCAATGTGCAAACATTATGGAAAAGCTGTAAACAAACACTGGTATGAACATCACCCAGCACCGGTTACAGAAATAGAAGATGTAACCATTCTATGGGATTACACCATCTACAGACAGAAAAATTGAAGCAAACAGGCCAGACATTATTGTTAAAAACCAGAAGGAGAAAACTTGTCTATTAATTGATATGGCTTGTCCAGCGGATTGTAACATAGCAACCAAGGAATTTGAAAAAACTGTCAAAATATAAAGACCTGGAAATTGAAATAGAAAAAATGTGGAAATTGAAAACAAGAGTTGTGCCAGTGATAGTAGGTGCACTTGGAATGATAAAAAATGGAACAAAACAACACATTGAAAGAATCCCTGGAAACCCCAGCTTAAGAGATATACAAAAAATTGTCTTATTAAGTACAGCCCACACACTAAGGAAAACTTTATCTATGTAATGCTGGGGATGATAGGGAAGGTAGAAAAACATGAAATGGAGCCATAACAACACGCCACTACCTGCCTTAGGTCTCCCCGCAGACTTGGTTGGTAGTGAGACCAAAGCAGAAATCGAAATATGATGAAAAATGACATAATAATAATAATAGAACGTTTAGCTCATTAAAAAAATTTCGACGATAAACAAAGAAATCAATATTGTATTGCAGACTTTTTAAGTTATATATTTTGCTTTTTCCAAATCAGGTTAACACTTCGAATATTTACTTTGCGAAATAATTAATGGCAGTAAACCATCTTGTGTAATGGCTTGGAACACTTGCAAGGCCTTTTTATAACAAAGACGAATTTCTCATGTTTACTATTTTAATACGGTTCCGTGTTTACTCAAGTAACACATCCGTCAACTTGAATGCACTGTACACTCCCTAAAACGAAAATCAATACGAACAAGTTCCTCTCGGAAGCACATTTTTATATCGTGGCAACAGGAAAAATCTATGCATAGAATATTGATATATGGTCTTTAACAGCTCAACAGCTCCAAATAAGCAAAATATTCGTTCTCATAATTCATTAGGAAACACTCATCATCATGCGATCCGAGTTTAAAACATGTTTATTTTCTTTGCCACAACAGAATCGAAATTCGAGTCAATACAACGCGATACCTCATATATTTTATGTTGGTTTACGCTACATTGCAATTGGATATAATAATATGCCTTTATTCTGGACAATACTTTCGTGAAAAAATATCTATAGATAGTAAGAGCAATAATTTTGGTAAAAAATTATAGTTTGCGTAATTATAGTTTGTAATCTGTACTGGCATAAATGTTAATAGAAATGTTAATAACCCTCGAAAGACGGATGGAGACATTCTGTTTAAAATAGATGCTTTTATCGATTTTCTAGCTAAACTTAGAACACAAACACACTCACACATACTTTTTCACTTAACTTTTTTTCTGACCAAACAATGTATTATCTAAAAACACCAGCAGAAATATATCAGTTTAGAGAACGTTGATTAAAAGACGGTTTCTATTTATGGAAGTTGGTGTGTTGATATTTGCATAAAATTTATATAAGTTTTACGCGGTCTGTCCGGACAGTAACTAGCCATTTTAAATATCTTGAGAATTTTGTAAATTTTGTTTCAGACAATGACTTTATTTTCTTGCGTCGCACATTTCCGGATCAAAAATTGAGTAAAAAAAAACGGATGTAATTAAATTGAAACTAACAATGTACTAATTATTATACTAATTCTTTATAGTAATGAAAAGATCAGTTTCTGTCTTTGTCTATATTTCTGAGATGAGGTAGTATTTACACTATTTACATTATTCGGACTATTGTCCTCATTTTTGTTGCCATTTGTACGCGCTAGGTTACAAACATCTCCTAAGCCGACGAAGCATAGAGCTGAATACAATATAGTTCCTTAAAGACACATGGCCCAGTGGATATAAATAATTGTTAATTCAAGTGACTTCACCCAAAACGTTGTGAGTTCAATAACAGGCGACAGCAGTGGTGAACAAGAAACTTAGAGTCGGGTTAGAGGGAGATAACTCGTGACTACCTAAGAGGCTTTGTATAAGGAATGAGAATGGTATACCCGAGTGATCGTAATAAAAGATTCGGTGCAAAATTACTTGCACCTGAAGAAGGCCGGAGCGTACAACAGCCAAAACGTCATACAAATGGCACCAACGATGAGGACAATAGTCCGAATAATGTAAATTGTGTAGATCAGGTTCTAATGTTCAGATATAGAATCTAACCATAATTATTTTATCGTGATTCATGAATTAAGAAAATGCGTTTTTATTTCTTTGATAACGTCATCTGAAGTATTCTACCAAGCTACTAATATCATGCAAAAACTAGTATTTGTTTAATACTACCGAGCATATTGATGGAATTGTCAAATGACTATTTTGCAATACAGGAGCCATATCAGCCTTTAGTCTGATATGTTTCCAAACACGTGGCGCGCCTTACTGTTGCGGTGGAAGAGAATAGCAGGTTTAGCTGAATTATTCAAAAACAATAAAAAATATAGAGACTGTTTCAAAGAATTCATATGCCAAAAATAAATATGATTTCTAAATTTAAAATATTATTATGGATTACTTTTATTTGCCTACATGAATGCTAATATAAATAATTATAATTATTGACCGAATGTGGTATCTTTGTAGTATTTTTAATTATATTAAGTATTAAAAATATAGTAAAACGGTTCCGAAAACTAAAGGAGGGAGTTATCAAAGATCATTTTCTGACTTCCAATCCAGAGTAATCTCCCATGAATACATTCTCTGCGTTTTTCTTATTTTTAGATGAACTTTTTATCACATAAAATTTGGTGAGGCGCGATCAAATTTTCATTCCGGAAACGCGACCCAGAAAAAAAAGGTTTCGAACCACTGGCTGAATATGTTTATGTTTACATTTTTGATTGAAGTTTCTATTTTATAACAAATTTCGATATTAAATATTCATACGAGCTGCGTCCTTTAGATTCATCTGCCCAAACCTTTTCATCTATGACACGGCATTTTCTCCGTCTTACAAAGGTTAAACGAAAGTTCTAATTTCTTCTAAAAACTTCCACTTTGTGGAACAAACACTCGACGAGAGGCTCCTCTGAACATTACAATATTCTTCTTTCTTTTTTTTTTTTGGTCAAGAGTAAAATGTTATCTATCATGTTTATTCTCAAAGACTTTCCTTTATATCACCTATTCTGAATTCTGTATCAAACACCTTATTCAGCATTACCATTTTAGAAGTCATTGGTTGACTCTTGATTTTGATACTGGATAAATATTCGAATAAAAATCGGTTTGAAATTAAGTTAAATATAATGTTTAACAAACTAGTCTTGTATATCACTACTATTTGAATAAATTCAATTCTCATTGGATTCCAAACTCGAGACACACTAAACTTGGTTATAACCTTTAAAGTACCGAGATATGAATCACCAATTATCAAGCTCATTTTGATGATGATTAATCAATTAAGTGCCATACGTGATACACGTTCGGGCGATCATGTCTCGAAAGAGACATGACTGACTGGGTAAATGATAATCCTGCAGTAGGTTGGCACTAGATAAGCTTATAGAACCCAATCTGTCCTGTTATTCAACCCATAACTGGAGGGAAGAGACGGATTAATACCTTTCCCAATGGTATTTGCGCGTAAGTGAATACAAGGAATTCAAATGTAATTCAAACTCGGCTTCACGATTTCTCGTTCCGAGCCGATATCCACTGCACCACAGTGCACATCAATGATGATTAATAGTTTGCTAAATTCAGTCACCATTTTTAGTCTTATGTCAAACCAACCGAAGTTTAGTAAATATTTATGTGAGTGATTGTGAATGAATTCTGTGTTTTTGGCTAGCAAACTGTTGTAGGTATTAATGCATTCGATTGTCATCTGGTGGTTTACAATTGTAGTTTAGTTCCAGACAAAGATAAGCTAAATGAATATTGAATAAATATTGACATCAGATATGAACATGACTTTCAATATTCGTTATATACAGCAAAAGAAAATGGTGAGTCATAAATTTTTATGGTAAGTTCAAATGGTTTATTCGAAATGTTTGTAGGAACCAATAGAGACTAGAAGAAACTCCCTTTTCTCCTCACAAATGAATTCTATATCTTGATAATATTCACAAAAACACCCTAAATATATCTGTTAATGAGGCTTATTTTATATGTTGATCAATGAAAAGTAATCGAATAGTAATCGATATTGGGTACTGATCACTGAGGGCGAGCATTTTGATGGATATTAACGTTGTTGATTGGCGTGATTCATTCTTCAGGATGTCCGGTTCGAAATCAAACTTAAGCTGATTATTTTTACTTTGGACTAAAATGAATGCAAACAACCTTCACAAATAAAATATTGATAAAGTTATTTCAATTTGGTCGTTGATCAACTTTTATTTCCTTCTTTAAGGATTTTAAGAGATCGCTAATTTGCTTTGAGCTCCATATTTTGTTGTTTCTCTAATAAAGAAAACATATTTGTTATTGATATTTTAGTTTTAAAATAATTAAATGTGACAAAGAAAATATTACGAGAAATTTTTAAAAGAACTTAGCCCGACTAAGACGCATTTACTAAAAAGATTGTGTAGGAATCGATCATTTGCACTATTGTCCTTATCTTTATTGTCATTATTACGACGTTACGGTCATTGTACACTCCGGCCTTTTTCAGGCGCTAGAAATTTCGAACCAAACCCTTTATTACTATAACTGGGATTATCGTGGTCACACCAAGAAGTGGTCTAAATGCTACTGGACAATGTGAACTCAATAAGATCATCGATACAGTTCACAATGAAAAAAAGAACGACAAAAAAAAACGACATTCTTGGATGTACTAATATCTCGAACAGAGAGGGGGTTCAAGACATCCTTATACTGTAAGCCAACATTTATTAGATAATACCTCAACTTGAAGTCCCACCACCCATACAATGTAAAAAAAAGGGATCTTCTGCTGCATGCAACATTAAACAAAAAGCGTAAGCGGCGATCAAAAAATATACAAACAGGAAATGGTCAGCACTATCCCGAGTACATGACAACAGCACCAACGAACGTGAAATGGTGGAAGCATCAGAAAACAGCCTCGGCCTGTCTACTCTATGTGAAGAGGTTGTCGTAGAAAATATAAAGAATCTGTCGTCCATAGAACATCAGGTACCTCTTCTTAGTAAAACCCCTAATAGATGAGAACATAACTAAGGACAGTGTGTACTCATTTCCATATATCTGTGGAAAAAATGCAAAGGAGAAACGAGCCGCCCCCTTAAGATAAGGCTGCAAGAACATCGCAAGGCCGTAACACGAGTGTAGATAGAAAAATCAGGCGTAGCTGATCATATATGAAGGAACAAAGGGGATCATCGCTCCGTATCGGATGAAGTTGTAATAATTTATAGAGAATATCACTGGAAACTTCGTAAACTTAAGAAATCAGCACATATGCTAGGCCATATCTCCTGAGCCGATTGAGAATAGAAATGAATACAATATATGAACCAATGATACGGAGAGCTAAAGAAAATCATTAGAGTCAAGGATTGCAATTTGAAATCTGGTCAAAATTGCTAGAGAAAATCATTAACATAAAAAAGATTACATGAGGATTGGTAAAAGAAAATGGTTACTGAGACATAGGTCCTAGAAATTCATAGTTTGATGTTCTCAAAGATACATGGTTTATTGGATATAGAGGTAGTGATTTGACCCAAAGAGTTGTAAGTTCCATGCCATGCTAAATCGGTGGTGAACAAATAACTTAGAGAGTTAAGTTAAAGGGAGAAAACTACATAATGCACATGGAATGTGAATGATATATTCCAGTGATCATAATTAAGTGTTCGGTTTGAAAATCCTGAAGTAGAAACGTCGTAATAATGCCAATAAATTGTCCGAACAATGTAAATAGTGTAAATACTACCACATCTCAGAAGTATAAATACTGTTTGAGCATTTGATCAAAGTTTTGGAATTGGACCCGACTGACTGCTTATCAGCATCCCTTTGAAATTAATTTAGTCGAAAATGGAACTTTAGATACCCTGCTTTACCCGGCCTTACTCCTCCACTCTTAAATTCCAAAATCGTGACGTCTGCTTTACACGCATCAGAAACAAACGGACAATTAATTAAATGAATGAAGTTTCTGAATAGTTTTCTTGTTTTCTTTAAATATATCGACACTATTTTTTTTCAAGAAACTGATACTTTAAGTGTTTGCTTTGATAAATCTTATTTCTGATAATTATACAGAAATATTGAAGGGAGTAATCTTATTTATGTTATTAATAGTCATTTGAGTCGAGAATTTCTATTAACGCATAATCTATGAAAATCGTTTGGAAAGGAGTATATAAAGAGTAAAGTAAACTGCAAAATAGTAAATATAGTCCGTGCAGAGATGAAACAGTAAATTCCCTATTAGGAACGGCAATTCACTTATAATTGTAGAAAGGTTTGTGAGTTTCCCATTATATAGAATGATGTAATGGAAAATTCAGCAGATGAAACAAACCAGAATCTTTTCTGAAGAACAGAATGTTAAATTTTAATATTAAAACAACTCAAATTAATATATAAATACTAATGACACAACAATTTACTACTGTTTCGATAGTTGGTCTCATCAGCTCGATGAGGTAAAATTAATGACTGATCTCAAAAAATGACGTATAGTTTTTGTTAACTGGAGCAAGTAATGGCTTGTTAATTTTAACGCCTAAAAATAAGATTGCTATCTATTAATTATCTGAGAGTTCCCTTTCTGCCTGATGCGAATGTCAGGGAGAGTGACTCGTTGCGCCTTCTTGGGCAAATATTATTTGTTAACATGAAGAGGAAAGACTATATTGAATCCATGGTTAGATCAGCTGCTGAGAAAGTAGGTTCACTACGTCGCGCTAGAAAGTTTTTATCTCCTGAATCCATCTTACATATCTATCGGTCTACCATTCGTTCATACTTCTAATATTGCTGTGAAAAATGGTCCGGTGCTCCTGCTATACATTTAAAAATTATTGATAAAATCCAAAGAAGAATCAACAATATTATTAATCCTGACCTGTCGCCTCGGTTTCAGTTGCTTCCCTGTGCATTTTCTATAAATACTTTCATGGTATGTTTTGAACGAGCTCTTTGTTTTGGTACCTAGACTTTATAAACTAAGCGCCGTACTACATTAGCAACAAGGTCTCATCAATTTACAGTTGAATTGGCTTTGAAAATCAACATTCGGATTCCAATGCTCCTTTGAAGAAATATTCTAGGAAAAGACGAGTTTTCATTTGTCTCACAATTTCCAGAGAACAAATAATCTAAAGAGAAAATATCAAATCAATGTATATGTGAAATCAATTATGGAAGTGATTGTCAAATATTATGCTTGCATCTTGTCTATTTTTTGTGGCATTAGAATAAAGCTCAAGTCATTAGTTCTTTAAAAAAACAAATGGAAAGAAATATATTCCTGTTAACTTGTGTCCTGAGGCCTTTCTTCTTACCATTTCGACTCATAGGAAATTATTGCATTTCCGCTGTGCTGACTTCGTTTCGCTGGATGAGAAGCCACAAAAATGTTCTGTCACTTCGTAGATAGAAAGTCATAACTCAAATTTTGTACTGTTTCTGTTGCGCACAAATTTGGACAAACCTATTACTATACGCTTAAATCTATTTCAAATAGTTTAATGAGAGTTCAAAACTACCATCTTTGTAACAATCAGTTAGCTATTTGTAAATTGTAACCTGGTTAACTGCCTTATTTATGGATAATTCTTGCAGAAAGACTCTCCCGTCTCCTGACATTTAGCGATATAACCAAGATAAATATACCATGTGTTTCGGACAAGTCGATGTGGATAATGTTTGGCAGCTATGCAAATCAATATTTCTCTTTTGTAACCGTCTGCATGATGAAACATAGCATTTCAAGTACTTTGCACTTACTTTTCAAGCCCAACTCTAAAGTGTAGTGATACTTACCTTAGTAAATTTAGTCCTTATAATTGTGAAAATTTGTAAAATTAAATATAAAACATTTCAAATTATTTCTACAGCTTGTTATTACGATTTTGATTTTCACTTATGACCTTATGTCAGACTAAGTTAGTTTTGCTAAATAGCGTTTGGATACAGGTAATATTGCTTAACATAGAAAAGTGAGTTTTTACTATTATAGACAACTTGTTCCTCAGCCACACATGTGATTATGTTTCCTAGTGACATAAGTTTATTAAATACCTGGGAGATGCACTGTAATATTATAGTGAGGGAATTGTTCTTACAAAACATTATACCTGTATTAAGAGTTCGATTGATGATTTATTATATACTTAGGCGTTCGGTAAATTGGTGTAATATAGTTACCTCCATTACATCACAAAAAATCCAGCATAGTATGATTTAAAAATGTTCAAAACTTAACAAAATGAACTTTTCTATCAAAATGTCTATAATATTATTAAGAGGAAAGATGAAAGTAATTCTTATTTATTTTATCAAATTTTTTAATCCCTTTTAAAATGTTCGAAATTTTGACAGAAAATTTTGTGTTCATTTGCAGAAAATTTCAGAAAATCTTACGACTGTTTACAATCGATTACGTAATTTTTTATGTAACTAACATTAATTTGGAAATTCTTGCAAGAATCAAATAATTGTCGGATTTTAATGAACCTTTCAGTATTCATTCACAAATGAATAAAATTAATTTTGAAATTATTATTTTTTAAAATATTGATGAAAAAAAAAATTAGCTTTGTTACCCCCACTCCACATACATTCATGAAATTGTAATAAATTTTAATTTCTGTAAAATATTTTTTATTAGTTAAACGCAAAACTCATCGGGGAATATAAATAATTTATTTCTTTTATTTAGAATTATTCGGCACTATCCGAAAATCTGCTCCGAAGAGTAAAATAAAAAATGCAATAAAACTTTGATATAAATTGATTTATTAAGATTTGAATTGCTGGAATAAATAATAAAAATTAAGGACATTATAGTCAGAAGAAAAAAAAATTAGATTACTAATAAAATTTTAAAAGAATTGTTTTATTTTTATTATTATGTCATTTTTCATCATATTTCGATTTCTGCTATGGTCGCACTACCAACCAAGTCTGCTGGAAGACCTAAGGAAGGCAGGGGCGCGTTGTTATGGCTCCATTTCATGTTTTTTCTATCTTCCCCATCATCCCTAGCGTTACATAGACAAAGTTCTTCTTACTGTGTAGCCTGTACTTAATAAGACACTTTTTTGTATATCTCTTAAGCTAGGGCTTCCATGGATTCTTTCAATGTGTTGTTTTGTTCCAGTTTTTATCATTCCAAGTCCACCTACTATCACTGGCATATCTCTTGTTTTCAATTTCCACATTTTTTCTATTTCAATTTCCAGGTCTTTATATTTTGACAGTTTTTTAAATTCCTTGGTTGCTATGTTACAATCCGCTGGACAAGCCATATCAATTAATAGACAATTTTTTTCTTTCTGGTTTTTAACAATAATGTCCAGCCTATTTGCTTCAATTTTTCTGTCCGTGTAGATGGTGTAATCCCATAAAATGGTGACATTTTCTATTTCTGTAACCGGTGCTGGGTGATGTTTATACCAGTGTTTGTTTACAGAATCTTCATAGTGTTTGCACATTGTCCAAGATAAATATTGCCCCACTTTATCGTGACGATTTTTATATTCATTTGGGGAAAGCCCAGAACAGTCTGAGATTAGACGGTCTATTGCCAGCATTGTTTCATCTGTTCAAGAGCTTTATCTTTGGCTTTCATTTTCATATTTTTTGCCGCAATAGTTGGTTCTTGGCTTCTGTCTTGCTTTTCTACAGAATCTAAGAACTGTAAATCTTGTTTGTATTTACTACCTTCATTTATTATTGAATATGTTTTCTTTCTTTCTTTCTTTCTTTCTTTCTTCATGTTCCCTTACTAATTGCATCATCCAGTTCTTTGTAGTTTCTATGTTTGTTAGTATACCAACAGTTGTTGTCTTGTATGACAATTCTAGCTGAATATGACCTCTTCCACCTTCTTTACGGGGTATGTATAGACGGTCTACATCAGCCTTTGGATGATGCATCTTATGCTTAGAAAGAAGCTTACTTGTTTTAGAATCCATTCGCCTGATGTCGTTTAGAGTCCAGTTTAAGATGTTGAAACTATATTGGACAACTGGGATTGCAAGGCTATTCATGGGCATAATTCTGTTCTGAAAATTCAATTCAGTTTTTAATATCATTCGTAGCCTTCTATCGTACACTTTACGCACTATAGTACTCTTTACGCACTTTCATTGTTTTATGGTGAATTTTTTCACCCTCGTTTACACCTAGGTATTTATAAGCTTCTTCTAGCTTTAATTCTTTTATTGTTACAGCAGGGTCTAAGCTAATTGAGGATGTTTCTTGTAGAGATCGACGTAAAACTGTAGCTTTAGCACATTTATTCAAATCGAATTTCATCCCAATGTCTTTGCTAAAGCATTTTACCGTTTGAAGAAGACCTTCCAGCTCATTATCATTCTTAGCATACAACTTTAAGTCAACTTTAAGTCATCCATGTAAAATAGATGGCTTATTTTCTTTTGGCCTATTTTATAACCACAGTCTGTATTATTAAGTTGACTGGTTAGTGCTATTAATGATATGCAGAATAGTAAGGGAGACGAAGAATCACCTTGAAATATACCTCTTTTGATGTTTATTTCACCAGACTTATAGGTTCCATTTATATGATTGAGGTAAAGGGTTGTTTTCCATATCGACATGCACTTTGATGAAATTGATGATGAAGGGTGATATCTTGTATATATTTAAAGTCTTTAAAATCCAGGAATGTGGCACACTATCGAATGTTTTACGATAATCTATCCAGGCAGTACTATTATTTTTCTTTGTACTGTAGCAGTTTTCCAGGATCATTCTGTTAATAAGCAATTGGTCTTTACATCCGTAACTGCCACGTTTGCCTTCTTTTTGTTCAAGCGGTAACATATCATTTCTTTCCAATAATAAATATGTCTGTTTTGTTAAAACAGATGTTAATAGTTTATATGTTGTCGGAAGGCATGTAATTGGTCTGTAGTTTTTCGGGATGTTTGTGTCACTATTCTCGGGTAGAAGAAATGTAATTCCTTTGATCATCCATGCAGGAATTTTAGTGGGATCGTCAACCATTTCTTGAAGTTCTTTGGCTAGTTTTTTATGTGCTGTATTTAAATAATATAGTCAAAAGTTAAGCATTTTATCTATACCTGGAAATTTCCAATTGTGTTCTTTTTTAGTGCCAATTTAACATTCTCTTCTGTACTTTCAGCCCATGTCTGTTCTGGTTTATTTTTCATTCGTTCTATCTCTTGTGCAATCCAATCTACTTCTTTGTTATGTTCTTTAGGGCAAGCCCATATTTTTCCCAGAACTGTATAACTTCTTCCATTTTTTTAGGGGGGGACTGTCACTTCAATTCTTTTTTTACGTATTTCCCTATAAAATTTCTTTGCATCGGTTTGAAAAATCTTGTTTTGTCTGTAGAATCTTGATCTTTTCTCATAGCGTATTATTCTTTGAGTCTTCAGTTGTATTGTTTGCTTTATTTTTTCCTCAGTTGATAGGATTTCATTTTCCTTTCTAATGTTGTATTTTCTTCTGCTTTTTCTAGTTCTTATATTTATTCCTCTAGTCAGTTCATCCAGTACTGATAGTTTACTTCTAACTTGTTCGATTTCTTTTCGATTTCTTTTTCTATTTTTCTTTTCCAATGTGGATCTTCATGTCTGCGAGACTGCCTTGTTTTTAATTTGATGTTCAGTTTTTTAGTTGCTGCTATTGGTGATGCATATATTGCTTCCTTGAGATTTATATGAGTGTCTTCTTCATCCAAAATTAATTTGAGTGCTGCATTGTAGAGCTTCATAGTTTCTAGGTTATGCTTTGTTGGTTGTAATTTTGGGATCTGTTCTCATTCCTCCATTGCAATATTTTGTATTTGACTAATATGGTTCTTGATTTCTTCCTTGGCTTCTTGTATACTGTTCTTGTTTTTCGTAAAATTATTCTGTTCAGTGTGTTCTGAACTCGTTTTATTGTCGTCTTGTAACTGACTCAGATCACACATTTCGAGCACTTTGAAACTTACAGCATTATCTTCACTATGATTTGTGTGTATCACGGTTTCTACATTATAACCTGTGGCTTGTTTGATGTTATTACTTTTTATTTCTGATTCCGGTTCCTTTTCATTTTTTGTTGATTCGTCTATTCTGGTTACAATTCTTTTTATCTCGTTAATTTCAGCCTCTGTCAATCGGTTATTTCGCATGATGTATCTTCGTACATTGGCTAATTTATTTTCGTCAATATACTTTCTATTTGCTTGACCAACTTTTTTCACGCCAAATGTCATATGTTTGGCGAGTGATATTCTTTTGAGGTTTGAGTAACGCTTCATGAAATGCAGTCATAACGACTTTGTACTCCTCACAAGACCATTTTATTTTTTCTTTCTTTAAATATACGGTTGAGGATCTAACTGGAGAATTTTCAGGATTATCATTAGGATTATCCTGGTTGTCGGGACCTGAAGATTCATTCTTTGTGTAGGAGTTTGTTCCTATAACAGATTGTTCGACCTCCTTGTTTCGTCATTCCTTAAACATTTAAAGCAACTTTTACATTTTAATTCCGAATTTTCTAATTTTGTTAAAAAAAAATATTTGTGAAATTCAAAATTTGTAGAGGTACCTAAAAATAATATGAAAAATAGATATTAAAAATAAAAATTAATAAATACCATAACATTTCACAAATTATTGAGTTACCTTTGTCGTTATTTTCATTCTGTTATAAAATTGTATTTTTAAAAGAATGTTTTATATTATTTTTATTTTAATTTTTCATAAAACATCTTCAAACGTAAGCCTACAAAGCTAAACTAACTAAAATTTCATCAAATATTGGATAATTGCTGAAAGCTGTGCTAAACTTTTAATTTTAACATAGTTATAAATAAAAAAAAACGATTTGTATGAATAAGATTTATAACAAGTTCGTCTTCCATACTTTTGGCCGGATACTAAATCATCACTTGTCGGCTGCTCTTAAGGTGCTGATAAGGTGTTGTTGACAGCTGTGATAACAAGGCTACCGTAATTGAGCAATGCTTTTTTAAACATTTTTCAAGCAGTAAGCAAGTAATTCTTGTTTCAAGTCAACCTAAAGTAAGTTTAAATTTGGCAATTTGAAGACAATAATGTGTCAGCAAGGTGAATTTTATTTTCGTAAGATTTTTTAAAATCGAAAATTGGCTTCTGTCTACAATCGATAAAAAATGGCGGAAAATTTGAAATTTGTAATTTCTTTTTTTTTATTTAGAAAATCTTTGATTCCGATCAATATAATTTCGGTTTGAAATACATCAGGGTATTATTTTGTTTACTGGAATTAGTAAATTTAATCCCTTGGCCTTCAATTAAAGCTAATTTTAAAGCTTGAAAATGAGTTATTTATTATTAAAATTTCAGTTTAAATTTAGGTATAGAAAAATGAGTGGAGGTACCTAGAATATAATCATTTTGCTTTAATTTTCTCACCTTTTCTTCCTTCTTCGCACTAAGTTAATAAATATAGTAAAATTAGTAAAATAGTCTAATAGAACTGAAGTAGAAAAAAAATAGATTTGTTTTACAACTTCTGTTCCATAATATTTATTACATTTCCGTACGTGCTATTTCGCGCGACAAAACATAGCATCTTTTATGGAACAAAGTTAGTAATGTGTCCCTTTAAAAGATTTTCATTTAAGTTCTGAATTTCTCTTTTAGCAGAGTTCACTAAACAAAAGAGAAGTAGTAAATATTGACGGTAGTAAAACTTTAACTTAAAAAATGGTCAGTGTTTTGTCCTTTTCATGGTTAGCTGCACAGATGAAGTATCATTTAAATTGAGACATCTTTTACTCGTTACCAACATATATTATTAATTTTATCATTATTATTGTTTTTGTTGTTGTTATTATTTTAATAATTTAGGTGATTCATTGTGATTTAATATTAATTAGTTTACGTAATTCGTGTCTTTATGCTTTGTTACTTACTATTTCTATGCTGTCCCCTATCAATGTTGAAATAACGGTTTTAAAAATATTAAATTTATTTATATGCGCATACATGCACTGATACCCTTCGATCTCTGCGAAGCGTCGCAAATGAAAATTGAATGCGTTAGTTTTCATCCCTGCTCTGCTGACATGAAACTTCACAGAGAGAAACTATACAAATACACTTGACATATCCTATAGTAAGACTTTTGATTTACATTTTTTTTATCTTAATTTCAGTAGACTTTTATCACCGCAAATCAAAACGTAATTTTACATTACACAATGGGCTCCAGCCTGTCGGAGAAGATAAACTATTATATCGTTAGATCTAAATGACTGCAGCCGGAATTTATCTTGAAGTAATTGCTAAGGCAGCTGTCGAATTAAAAACGAGCCTTCCAAGAAAAAAAGACACTACTTCAAGTCTTAGCCTAGGCTTATTCTTTCTTCCATACCTTAAGTTCTGACGTCGGCAGTAGTGATTTTAATTAAAAGAAAGAAATACTTGTCGAAAATGTGCATTTGACAAGTTTAACCGGATAATATATACCAGAAGGATTATCCTATTATAATTAAAAAAAAACACAAAAACGCAAACACTAACACAATCTTGTTACACAGAATTAAGAAATACTTAGGAATTCCTTTTAAAATTGCTTAAATCTTCAATCTTTTTGTTATTCAGTTAAATATCATGAGAGAAAGAAAACGGATTCCCCATGAATTTAGCAAAACAAATAGTAGTCGGCATTATGCGGAAAATGTCAAATGTAATTTACACACACACACACACACACACACACACACACACACACACACACACACACAAAACACGCGCACACACACACACATAAACACACACACACACACACACACACACAAACACATGCACACAAAGATTAAAGTGAAGAGTTTTTTTCACTTAATTGAGTAGTGTTGTTTTAATCTTGCCGTCTTCGAATTTTCCTGAAGGCATTATTGTGGTGTCTTCACTCATCAGTTTTTCAGCTTTTGCTTCCCAGATTGTTTTGATTTTATATGAAGTTCAGCGAAATTTGATATCTTTGTGTGTGAATTGCTCTTTTTGCTTGGTGAATTTTGTCTCTTAAGTGCTGTAGGTGATTATTTTTTAATTGCTTTTTATTGTGCTAAACTCTTTTTAGCGAACTTAATTGACATAGGAGTTATTTCTTAAATGGTGTATGATTTTCAGGTTGTTAATAACTTTTTATTGCTATTCAAGTAGTGTATGATTTGTAGGTCTTTAATTGCTTTTTATAAACTTCTCTTTTTAGTGTGCTTAAGTGTCTGTCTGCTTAATAGCTTTATATTAAGTTGAACACTTTTTATCATTTTGAGTTGACTTCTATTTACTATGTTGGGTCAACCTTTCTACTGTGTTTGCATATAATCTCGCTTAAATTTTCTTAGGCCATGATTGTTTTTGTGTATATGTGTGTTGGTTGTTTTTGTATTCATTGTGGGCGTGTTATGTTTGGTAATTGTATTATCTTGTTACTTTTTTGCTCGCTTTCAGTTGAGTGTTTATATATTCATATGTGACAGTTTTGTGGTTGCATCTTGTGTTGTGTTTATTTGTTTTTGTTGTATTTAGGTAGCAAAGTAAATATTTATTCAAAGGCTACATTTATTCCATTATATCTTTTTTCTTGTTAATAGTTTACTTTGATATTTAAATTAAATTATCGCTATTTTTTCTGTAAGCATAGTTTGCAACTTCTGCTATTGCTATTGTGTGGTGATGCACGTTTTATGATTTTCCATTTCATTTTGGTGGTGATGTCAATTTTTTTGTGGCTTTATATATATTTGGATAGTGCTGTGCTTATTTTGTATCTTTGTGTTTTGAATGTTGTTTTGTGATGGTTAATTTTTTCTTTGAAAATTGTGACTGTGGCTCGTATGAAATTTCTTTTGTTTGAGTTAATGTTACGATGGCTTTATATATTATGTTGTTGGTTAGACATTTGGTGTTAAGTATTACTTTTTCTTTGTTTCGATAGTTGACTTTATTGCTATTGATTTGTTGGTTGATGTTATTATTGATTCCCTTGACTATTTTTTACTGTTTAGTTATTATTTCCTCCATGTTCTCCAACCAACAAAGCAACAACAAAAAATGCAATTGCCGAAACAAAGACAACTGATCACTTAGTCTGGACAAAATGAGCACTGTAGTTCAAACATATATATATATATATATATATATATATATATATTAAAAAAGGATTAATTCAAAGATGTTGAATGGCCATTTCGATATGACGATCCCCACGGGGAGCGACACATCACCTCAGCAACAGAAAAAAACCTTTCAGAGTTTCTGAAAGGTTTTTTTCTGTTGCTGAGGTGATGTGTCGCTCCCCGTGGGGATCGTCATATCGAAATGGCCATTCAACATCTTTGAATTAATCCTTTTTTAATATATATATTTGCTCTGTAATATTTTATTACATGGAGCTCTCTTCCTGTATCATTTTTTAATATTAAAATAAATTTTTAATATTAATTAGGATCGGGTTTTTTGGAATTTACCTTCCTGCTTTTTTCCTTTGGATTGAAGTATCTGAATTAAAATATATATATATATATATATATGTATAAAAAAGTCTGTGGTTGGTTACATTACTTTATTATTCATCATCAGTGTCAATCCACAAAACCTGTAAATAGTAAATACAACAATTGATAAAAATAAAAAACAATAAATTAAGAAGTGAGACGTAATCAGCAAGGGAACAAAAGACACTCACACAAACACACGCGCGCACACTAACACAAACGCACACACAAACACACACATAAGCACACACACACACACATATATATATATGTTGTGAGACCCATACTTACCTACATCATGGACTCTTCCAGTACTATATTACTATGTGAACGATAGTATTATGTAAGCAGTAGTAACAACAGTCGTACGCAGTCGCGTACGACTACCAATATTGGACATCACTGGAGAGTAAGCTTCGCTTATGCTAACACTATTCTTTGTAACCTTTCTGTTTAATATATCTTTCTTTACCTCTAACTCGTGTTCCGTGTTTTCCTTCCGTGGCCCCCACTTTGGGTCCACATCAATATATATATATAAATTAAGCAGAAATTTGACATCGACTCAAGAAAATGCATTAAAAATATTTAGATATGCTGGAATAATAATGCTATGATTTTCATGAATAATAGATTTTGTTAGAAAAATCCTCGAGTCATTTGAAAGAAATTCATATTTTATTACTAGATTTACTTATCTTTATTATTGTTGTTTTTGATCTCAACTTTTTGCGTAGGTTCACTCTTCGACCGCTGGAGCAGATATTCAAAAGTAATTCTACCGTGGAATAAAAGAAAGATGGCGTATATATCCAAACAAAAAAGAATTACAAGAATTATTACTGATTTGTCTTTCTTTGAATCACTCATACTTTTATGATCGATCATGTCAAGATAGAAAAATATCCGACATTTCAAAAAGTTTGCCGGCGGTTGTTGGTATGAAAGATTTAATTGGAAACACGACTTGATCTAATTAGGAAAAATACTTCAAAAATCAGGTTTAAAAAGAAAATTATTATCAAGTTGCAAGACTAGATTGATAAATTATATCTCTAATCCTCTAAAATAAGTTTCAGACCAAACAAAATTCCTAAACCTCTCTCAAAATGAGCTAATTTTATTTATCGTCAAAATGTAAAATTTATTGTTCAGCCTAGACACCATATAGTGCTGTACAAAATGTTTTAGATTTATATTCAGTCCAGGAAGCGCTACAAATACCGCTTCTGCTTCGGTCAACGAAGTCAAGCAGCAGTATTTTGATGGAAGACTACTTGTAAATATAGTGTTGGAATATATTTCAACTTTGAATAAGCGACGCATGGTTAATAAACCGTAGCAAATCAATCAATCAATCAACAATCCCATTTACGAAGAATGTTTCTTGTTTACCTTTAATAAAATTTTGCACAGTAGCTTCAGTTTTGGCATCGAATAAATATATTGACCTTTCAATACATTTTTAATTTCAGAAACAACCAGAAATCAGGTAACAAATTTTGAATAGAGAGTGAAGCAACAGCAAATTTAAGGTCTCTCAGTATTTGTGGCGTCTCTTAATGAAACAAAAATAAATTCTGTATTATTCGGTGAATTCCTTTACTTTTATGATTTTCTATTTTTTATCTTTTTTCTTTGTATCGTATCTCGTCAAGAAGATGTGCTGACAACAACTTTTAACTTTTAGCAGTTGTTGACTTTTTACTATCTCTCCCTCTCCCTCTTTTGCTATCCATTTAGACAAAATTTTTAGGCAAGTTACTCCATGTTTCCCTCTGTTTATTTGCTTTTAATTTGTTCTGTGTCAAATTCTTCAAACCCTCTTTCCTCATTATGTGTCATAGAAGTTTAAATCCTCTTTTTTTTATTCTAAGTATAATCGTTGTATTTCCTTCAATTTTTCTTAAAACTTACTTGTTGCTCATATGCTGTATCCATGGTATTCACATCATTCATATGTTGCCTTAAGACTTCTCTTCCTCTCTCAGGAAATTGTCTAGCAATAAAAGGTTGATATTACACAGAAGTTCAGGATCAGATTCATTGTTTCTAACAAAAATTGCATGTTTTAATACTTTGTTAAGCTTTTATAACGCATCATTCACGATTCTATTACGCGTTCTGTCTTCGTCACCACACTTTATGTAATCTTTTAAAAATGTCTTGCATCTGTGAATTATGATTGGCAAACTGCCTCTTAAAGGTAAAATGTCTATCACTCCTCTCTACTTATGTGTATTAAGTTGTTACAAAGTTATGGGCGCTCGAAATGTTGTATCTTGTATATATATTAGGAGAAGTGTTGTATCTTGTATATATATCAGGAGAATTTTGGTATATATAATAAATAATGTGTGCTCTTTAATAATTTTTAATTTATTTTCAAACAGAAATATTCTCGAAGCATCAATTAAGTGTCATACGTGATACACGCTTTGGACGATCATGTCTCGGAAGAGACATGTCTGACTGGGCAAATGATTATCCCGCATTAGGTTACCATTGCTTTCTGCGATAGACTGGTTGCCAGCCAAGCCTATAGAACCCAATCTGTCCTGTTATTTAACCCATAACTGGAGGGAAGAGACGGATTAATACCTTTCTCAATGGTATTTGTGCGTAAGTGAATGCAAGGAATACATGTCCGTTAAACGTTAGCTGTCTTTTCCTGGTGCTAAGTATTAATTTTTGTGCGTAAAGCATAGAAGCCCTTAATTATGAACATGACAAAATATGATCTTCGTTTATATTTTTTTCATGAGTTCAGACTTGGGCACAGTATCTCTAAAAATCTCTGCCAGTATCAACAGATCATGGGGAGACGGGTCCACAAGTGATTGGACAGTACGAAGGTGGTTCCAGAGATTCTGTACTTGTGATTAGAGCCTTGAAGATGAAGAAAGTAGAGAATGGTTATGCAGTTTTGAGAACGAACAATCGCAAGCAGTTATTGAGCAAATCCCACGTCAAGATGTATGAGAAATCTCACGTCATTTGCAGAGTATTGGCGTGGTGAAAAAGCTCAATAAATGGGTTCCTAATGATCTCAATAAAACTCAAAATCTTAGGCGTTTTGAAGTGTTCTCTATGCTCTTTCTGTGTAACACCAATGATCTCATTCTTAACCGAATTGACACTTGTAATGAAAAGTGGATCCCTTTTTTTAACCGTAAGCGAACAAGGCAATGGCTTGATTGTGATGAGTCCCCCAAAAATTTCTGAAAGCCAAAGTTGTACCAACAAAAGATTATGATGGTCTGCAATTGGTGTTATCCGCTACAGCTTTTTGGGTGCACATCAAAGCATTAATGCAATGCTTTACTGCAATAAAATCTCTGAAATGCATGCACGCATTCAAAAAATGAGACCAGCATTGATAAATCGACCTGGTCTTATTCTGCTCCACAATAATGAGCGGCCACATGTTGCAAGAATGACGTTGCAAAAACTCAGAGACTTGAAATATGAGAGTTTACCACACCAAGTATATTCTTCTGATCTTTCACCCACTAATTATCATTATTTTAAACACTTAAGCATATTTTAAATGTTAAAACTTTTAGGTCCAAATCAGAGGTGGAATCAGCTTTCAAAGATTTCGTTGCATCACAGCAAATAAACTTTTATCAACGAGGAATAGATAATCTCATCGATCGATAAAAGAAGTGCATAGATGCTCAAGGCTCGTATTTTGACGAATTTCTACATTTTTACAGTTAATTTGTCCAAGAATCAAATTATGTTTCTAAGATTGGCATTTATTTTTGTAAGAACGTAAAGATTATAGCGTAGTACTCTTGACTTACAGACGTTATTAAACATTGCCGTCATACATCGAACTGACACAAACATGAGATTACAGATAGGTAATTGTCTTTGAAAGAGAGTGTAGAGGCTATTAAATGTTCAATCTATTTCGATTGCTAATAGTAGAGACACTGCAGGGGAGGAGGTTTTACTTATCAAAGAAAACTCGAATATTAATGCCAACTTGATATAAATTTACTGGATAAGTCTTTTGTATTATATTTTCAAGACGTTCAAGGCATTTTTACATTCTGTGATTGATAAGTAAGCAACTTGGAATCAAATTTAGTGAAATAACGCGTTAACAATATTTACACTCGCATCCTGTTTCCTTGGAAATCTGTCTAAAATGGACAACGTCTTATTGCTGAAACTACAAAAGCCTGTCAGCAAATTTGTCATAAAGACACATCTTTATCAAATTTGCAACTTTATTGACGTTGATTTTATATATATAATCAGATACATCCAGTGCTTGAAAGAGTGTAAACGTTAAAATCATAATTTTAATTTACATGAGATTCGTTATATTTGTAAATAGAAAGAGCTTTGATTTTAAAATGCGCATGTCCCATAAAAATGTTCGCGTCAACATAACAATGAACAGAGTAAATTTTGTACAAATATAGATAAATATTTTTCTAAGATTAGTTTGGTATTTTTATTAACACTTTTACTAAGATAGTTTATTTTTATTCAAACAAATATAATCTATGCGCATCTCAACAGATTCCCTCCGACTCTTTTTGCTTGACGCATTTAGAAAAATCAAGATGAATGCTTAGGTTTTGATTTAAATTTTCATAAGTCAAGCAAGGTTTAACAGATAAAGTAACATCTAGATTCTGGAATATCATATCGTTTGTATAAAAACCACTCTTGAAACCGTAACTTCCTAATTACATATGTAAAAGAAGGGCATCACTTGAATTGAAAAGAAAGCTTTCGTCGTATAAAAAACTAAATGGTGTCAATATATTAGCTTAGATATATCAATCGACAATTCACTACCTATATAAAACAGACTTTCAAAAATACGTGATGCCAGTTCACATATTATTGGAAAACTCTCCATAATTTTCGCTCCAACCAGTTCTTGTAGAAATTTAAAACGACTATAGTTTAAAAGAGCTGAAGTTGAAATGACCAATGATAAATATGTTAATGTTAACACGGGTGAATGAGGATTAAATAATGTTCGAAAGGAAGAAGAAATATCTTTTCATTGTCATTATTTGACGAGCGTTTTGGACATTGTCATCATTACAAGCATTACAAGCAGAAATTTGAATAACGTTTCTGGATAGAATGTGGAAAAGCGTTGATTGCGTTTCCGTTGTTTCCCATTGTTCTTCTTTTCTTCAATATGCCAAATATCAAATTCTGTAAGTGTAGATCTAGAATTGACAGAGAGAAAGCTCTTATGAACGACATTTTAAAATCAAAATGTTCATTTCTCGAGGAATCCTGAGTGCCAGCTAGCGTGATCTTGCTTTGAATTGTTTATGGAAAAGGCGGAGGAATGTTCATAGAATTTCACTCTGTGATCCTTTTTATACGTTTATATTGAACACTATTACAAATGGAAATTGTTTGATGAATAATATTTATTTCTCCACTGATTTTGATTGACAAAAAAAGATGTTCTTCTAGATTCACTTCAACTTACTTTTATGAATGCATGATCAACTTTGTATATTCTATTCTTATTTTTACCTCTGCCAGTATAGTGGAACCAAAAATTATATTTTATCATGTTTGTCTATTTGTTCACACAGTATCTACAAAACTTTGTAGCATGTTCCGTTGCAAGTCAAGAAACACTTCATTAAATTTTATGGTGGATTTACGATTTTTACAGTTGATAAATATGTCATTTATTAAAACATCAGTGACATGGAAATGTTAACTCTTCTGAGACGTCTCTATGAAATAGATTGTCAGTCCGAATTAAGATTTTTATTGATAACGATTTATTTGTTAACACTATAAGCCCTACTCATCAGATACGATTAAAATTGCCTCCAGTTTTGAAATGGGGCCAAATTCGCAATGCACACAATCAAGTGAGACTTAAAATTTCCATTTACTTCCGTTGTTCCGTTATTCTTTGGTGATTATCGACCAGTATTTCATGTTTCTTTAATTGTTATCCATTTTTATCTTTCTTTTATTCCTTTGCTTCTCCTTCTTTTTCTTCCTCTTTTTTTCTTCTCAATCTCTTCGCCTCCAGCTCCTCTTCCCTTTTCAATACTACATTTTGTGCTTCAAAGTCGTTTCTTAACAATGAATTGATCTGAAAAAGCTTAACTAAAATATAAAGTATTAAAATTTTATAAAAAAATCAGATGATGGTGGGAAACTTTGCTCTGAGTTTCCATATTGACATTAAATGCATCCATGCAAGGTTAATTACGAGAAACAAATGCAAAAAGATGGTTCAACTTGCAAGTATATTTATGGACCAAAAACAATACATCTAACTCGTTAGGATTTCAAGATACAGTAAGAACTTTGGCTAGTCGCGAGAACAGAGATATATTGCTTAAGCAAGGAAAAGATTCAGGAGACCATTTTAAAGTAACCAACCCATGAGATCTTCATACATTCATCCTAATCTTCCATTCCAGTTTACGAAGCAATATGAAAATCCTCATTCGCGATCGTTATCAGTTGTCTCGTTGTGATCACTTTTATCTTTAATTTCATTCAAGGTATGAAAGTTCGTACGTTTCATTAATAATTTAAAATTTTGGAAGCGCTCGTCGTAACACGGAGCCAAATCTCTAATGTACAAGAATTTACAATTATGGCCCATGAAATATTTTGTTAAGCCCGTCGTCAGCATAGGGTACACAAGATTACTCAGTGGCATCGCAGTAGCAAATGAGTCACTCTAGTGGGGAGTTTCAATTCATTCATGCACAGGAAATTGCTTTTTGATTGATTACTAAATTTTATAAATGTCACAGAACCGGTACACCATTATCTCTTTTACTCTTTTCTCCACACGCAGCTGTATTTTGGAAATAAAAAAAATTAGCAACAGTTTCCCAAAACTTGAGAAAGATAAAACAAAAATAATGATCAACTAAAAAAATATATAAAAGCAGATAAATCTGAGATAATCTCTAAAAGTAAAACCAATAATTACAATAAACTAATTGACAAAGAAACTACTATATTTTATAAAACCACAAATAACGAAATAGAAAGTGATATAAACAAAGATGCTAAATATAAAGCAATTAAACTAAAATTAGACAATAGAATAAAACAACTAGCAAAAGTAGAAACATATAATAAATTAAAAGACTATAAAGACAACATTACGACCAACCCAACATACAGATTACTAAACCTCGCAAAAAGCAAAACGCCTATTAAATATAAACCAATGGAAAAGCACATAACAACTCTTGGTTTAATAACATTAATTATTAAAACGTTCATTCACGTAATTATATATAAAAAAATACTTGTATATTAATAAGAATAAATTGAAACATGCACTAAACCTGGGCCATAAAGGGCCAAAACAACAATGAAATAATTTTGATACAACAATGGGAAGATATGATGACGAGTTTTGTGATCTCGTAAGCATATAAATAATCAACAAAATAGCAAAAATATAATTAAAAAGATACATTCTGCTCTACGTGGATGATATTCTATTCATTCTAAGAAACTGAAATTGTAAAACTAGACAAAATAAGAAAAGAAATAAGAAAAGACTTTAAAATTCTAGAATTTACATCGATATAAATTCCAACTAGATATATAGAAAATTTCTTAGATATAACTATAGCGGGTATATCTTCTTATTTATTCCTTTTCTAGTAGTAGGATTCAGTTCTGGTGAAGGTTAATTGTATACCGTGCAGGTTAACGGAATTTGGCCTTGTGGGAAGATAGCCCACTATGGTTGATAAAATGATTATAAAATCAAGAAAGGCAATTTGAGTATAAAATAACATTCATATGTACACATTCCAATTTATGTTTTACAATTAAAATAATACTTGAATATAAGTCCAACGGAGGCTAAATTGTTCATGACAAATAATTATGAGAGATTAAAGGCTTAAGCGTGTGGAAGCGTCTTGAAGTTAATGGGATGGTCATTTTGAAGTTGCCGCTTCTAAGGTCAGTAAGTCAGTAAGTATTTTTGAGGAATGTCTTTGAAGAGGTCATTAAGTACTTATGAGACAGTGGAGAAAGAAAGAGGTCATCATGGTAGCTGCTCGACTTAAGTCAAGGGGAGGCACTGATAACTATCCTATCACCGTCTGTCTAATGATGCTTTGTCTCGGCTTTTTATATCTGCCTTTTGGATCAGAAGCTCGTTTGGAATTTCATACTTGAATTTGATTCTGAGCTTTCCATTGGCTGGTAACTAAAATTCGCGTAGGCTCGAGAAATGGTAATTTGATATTTGATTAATTTTTATTTTTCAACCTGAACATCTGCGCAAATCCACCTGCGCGGAGATGATTTTTATTCATTCGCTTTTTGGTCGGCATAGAGCCAACATCCGGTCTCGTTTTTGCTTGGTCGGTATTACCACATAACTTTCAACCTCAACAATGGAAGATGCAAAACATACAGGGAACAAAATAACAAACCAATGCACATTAACAAAGATCCCATCACATCGTAATCTATTCAAACCAAAACCCTATATCTATAAATAAAACTGATTCTATTAGTTTAAAAATATTCAATGAAAACAAATATACAAGCAAACAAACACAACACACGAATGAGCCGTAAGAAACAACTGATATTTAAACAAACTAGTATCCACAAACAAAAATAAAACTAAAAACAGAAAACGAAACATAATTTGGTTCAACCCCTCCAAAAATAGAATAAAAAGGAATAAACAAAATATTCGTCAAACTAATTGAAAAACCATTCCCTAAAAGCAGCAAATTGGGTTTTATAAAAATTGATCACACAATAAAGTGTGCTTTACTTGTGTTTAACGATGGCAAAATATTTATTAAAGATCCTTCTATGTATTTCCGACATAATGCGTTATACTCATTTCGAATTATAGTTTGTTTTATGTCTGTGTGTTATGAGCAAACTTAAATGGTAGTTCCAACGTAGGTTTCTCTTATGTACATAGACGCAGGCTTTTAGATTTCTAGACGTTTCGTCAATGTAGCTCTTTCTGCATTACAGACGTTTATATCATAATTCATATTTTTCCTTGGTTAGATTTTGCATTTGACGCGTCAATTCAGCTTTCTTACTATGATAACCGCTACGATGCGAGTATATTCATTAATTCTGAAATGTAATGATAAAAAGAAAAGAAAAGTTTACGTGTTTATATCAACACTGTGCCTTTTTATTTAAATGACACCTGTTCAGGACTAAAAATATTTAAGTTACAAGTCAAAGTAGAGATATTTGTCTATATTTCTGAGATGAGGTAGTATTTACACTATTTACATTGTTTTGACTATTGTCCTCATCATTGACTATTGCCGTTTCCACGACGTTTTGGCCGTTGTACTCTCCGGCCTTCTTCAGGTGCTAGAAATTTTGAACCGACCCCTTCATTACGATCACTGGTGTATATAATCATCATTGCGAAGCCACTTTTAGTAGTTACGAGTTATTTTCCTCTTACCCGACTCTATATTAGTCGTTCACTACTGCTGAAGCCTGGTATTGAATTCACAAACAATTCACAAACAATTGGAAACATGGCCCAGTCAATATAGACGTTGATTAGTTCCAGTGAGTTGATCCAAAGTGTTGTGAGTTCAATACCAGGCTACAGCAGTGGTGAACAACTAACTCGGGTTAGAGGAAGATCACTCATGGCTACCAAAGAGGCTGCACACAAAGGAATAAGAGTGATACACCCCAGTGATCGTAATAAATAGTTCGGTTCGTAATTCTTAGCATCTGAAGAAGGTTGAAGTGTACAATAACAGAAACGCCGTACAAATAACAATAAAGATGAGGACTATAGTCCGAATAATGTAAATCGTGGAGTTCAGGTACTAATGTTCAAACATAGAATCTGATTCATCTGCAAACCTTAATTATTGTATCGTGATTCATGAATTAAGAAGCTGCGTTTTTATTTCTTTGATAACCTCATCTCAAGTATTCTCCGAAATTACCAATATCATACAAAAAGTATTATTTGTTTATTGCTACCGAGCATAGGGATGAAATTGTCACGATATTTGCTATAATTTAAATTCCCTGCTGAATAGGAAATAATATCTGATTGGAAACACACACATGCGAAAAAATATCGATTAAAAATATGTTGAATTAATGTGAATATTTTGAATATAACTTTATTCCAAAGGTACCGTTGATTATAATTTTACGAACAGAGTAATTGTTAAAAGTTTTTAAAAAAATTCTCTCACATAATTGTTTCAACAATATTCAAATTTCGTTGACTACGAATTTTTTTCACGGTTATTCCTATCATTTTATATCTTACTTTTACAACTAGGAAATATTCTCAAAAGCATTATTAATTAATATTTATTTTTATTAGTATTTATTTCCTCTTTTTTATCTTGTTTTTAGAAATAGGTCCTGTAAATTGTGCTAGAAGGTGATAGAAATTAAAATCTGAAAAGTTCTTGTAAAATATCAAGAATCACTGTTTTAACCAGTTTACTATACGTTTCGTTAGTAAAAACTAGGCTTCTGACAAAGCAACTAACCATAACTCTATAAATAAACATTTTCTATCTTGAGTAGATCGCCAGGAAGCAATGATTAACAAGCGGACCTCGATTATCCAAACTCCTCTATACCGCGTGTCCTACTTATTTCAATTGTGTCAAAACAAGGTCGAGAGTAAATGCCTAGACGTTTCTCTTCTTTTGTTACTTTGAAGTGTCCGGATAAAAATCATTTAGTGTACTCAATTGTTTATTTTTTTATCTTGAATAAAAGTTAAAGTAGTTAAAATGCATTAAAATTGGGAGAATATTAATAGGCCCCATTGATGAAGATCTTTATATATGTGTCAAAATACGGACCTGTGTATTTGTATGAAGTGTTACAATATTACATTTTTAAATAGAGATGATATTTGCGTTTGAGTAAAGAAATCCGATACATGTCTGTTTAAAAGATATTGACGCTTTCAGTCTGAAATCGTTATGTAAACAATTTAATATTGAGGCTTGTTTTGCGTAAACAGATTGAGCCCATTCATGCTTATGTAGGATTTTGGTGAAAAGAGGTTTTACATTTTAATAACGGTTTCAGTCCTTGTGCAAAGATTTTTGACGTATAAAATGTCAACTTATGTCTTTGGGTTACGATTTTAGTTCTTATCTTTGATTACATTTCAAATATCAATCTCTGCTTCGTTTAGACCATCTTAAAACTTCATAAATACGCGTCACGATATTTAACTTTATAATGTTCATCTCTTTTTCTATATACTCTTTAACAACTTAAACAGATCTAAGCTCTTTGCTTTTTAATAGATTACAACTTATTTTGCGTAAAAATTTAAATTTGAATGTCAATTCGTTTTCTCAATGTATATGAATGTAATATTTAAAATAGTTCTAATGTAATATAACAATCCCGCCCCACCCGAGGAAGCTGAGCAAGCGGGGGCGTTTCCGGTCGTTGAAAGGAACGGATGTTTGTTTGACCTTATTTCCGGCAGTAGCGGAAATGGCTACAAGAGGCAAACAGAACAGGTGTCTCTGAGAATTACGGGGCGTGCGTGGGCGAGGCAAAATCCGGAAGTACAGGTTTGGAGATTATGAAAGACCTCGACGCACGGATTTCAAGGCACAGGCAGAGAGACAGAGGCAGGCGAGAGAGCCAGACCAGACCAGAGGAGCAACAGATACGACCCCCCCGTCAACCCTTAGAAGCGCGCTCTCTCACTCTCTGTTCCCTAGGCTACACGGTCCATCGTTCATTAATAAAAATATCACTTGATATATTTTTATATACAGACGTGTTTGTTGTTTATTGATATACAACACTATTTTTCAGGTAAAGTATTTAAACAAATTCTAATCTTTGTTTAAACATTTTAATGTCCATCCTTTTAACATTTTATAGGATTCATCATCATTCCTTTTCATGTCGATCAAGGTTTTTATGTAATGGGTAGGATTTGTTTTGGTCTTCATGGTTTTAACTTTTTAATGCCAATATATGTTCTGATGTAACGCGTGTGAATCTATCAGTGACGATCTGTTTATATTTTTGCTCAACGTGTTTTAATACGTTAATGCTGAATTTGGTTTTAGCTCATATGATACCTATCACTTTTTTTCACTGTTTTAAGTTTTTAAGGTTTATCTCTATAAATTACCTTTGTAATGATAGCAATGCACGTGTGAAGTGTTTAAAACCCGTAGTATTGACCTTGTTTTTTTTCTGGAAATATTTTACTACCTTAATTCCGATTTCCGATTTTTGTTTCACGTGTTTTGAGACTTTACCTTCTTTGTAAATGGCTTACGAATTTAAGAATTACATTGTTCTGCTTACAAGGTTGTTAAAACTTAATCAAGCTCTTTAACAGTTAAATACGCCTCAGGGGTTTTCTATAAATTTATTTCACATTTTAATACCATTGACTTTTTTTTTTCCAAAGTTTTTTTGTATATATTTTGAGGCTAACATATGTATTTGTATTCTTTTTGGTAACATATTAAAGCCGGTTTTTTTATGAAAAGGTTTGTAACAGTGAACTTAGACAGATATTGAATTTACTAAGTTAATTTTAAAAAACCTTCTCACTTTCCTTTATATACACACACAACACACACACACACACACACAACACACACACACACACACACACACATATATATATCTTTAAATACGGTTGACAAGGTCGTGCGATTCAACTTTTTATTAATATTCTTTCTGTTCGTACAAGTGTTCTTTTTTCTTTTCTTGACATAAATTGTGTAAAAAATCAAATAAAAATCTTAATCGCGCTACCGTATCAGTTGTCTTTAACGATAATTGTATAAAAGAGGGATTACTGCTCAAATACACAATTTCTACATACCTCAATATAAGTTGGAATTGATTCTCACTTGAGTTATATGTCAAGATTATTTCGAAATTTTAAGTATTTTTTAAATTAATGATGGTGGGATACAATCATACTAAAAAGACATCTTTAGTCTGCTTTAGGTAAACTCATAGAGCCTGGTCAATTCTTAAATGGGTGAAAACTTAGAAACATCATGCATCCTACGTCGTCTGTATGCTGTTTGTATGGAAAAAATCGAGTCATTATGAATACCTACATAATCGGTTAAATAGCCTTGATGTAGTTTGTTCAAAAATCAGGGGAGATCTTACTGCAGATGTGTGAACAATAAATCCCCATGTCTTTAGTGAGACGTCAAACCTTGACTATTTGTATTTGGTCATTGTCGTATTCACAATGTCCAAGCGAGGAATTCGAACAGTCTTGTATCGTACTTTGAGGATTCTGAACTACTGTCATCGTCCAATGCTTCCAAACCATACAGGTCAGATTTAACTTCATGTAGTTCCTGTTTCAAAGAAAGTAAATATCATACTATGGACGAGATCCGGCAAAGGAGACAAAAGACAAAAGACGCTGGCAAAAGACGCTAACTTAAGCATCTTTCGATATAAGTTATATGTCAGAAAAGGCAAAAAATCAGCAATGTCAAAGTTTAATTTTTATTAATAAATACCCTGATCATCTGTTTTCGGAAAGATGTTTTCTTCTTCTTCCAAACAAATAAGTTAGAAAAATAAACTAAACATGTTGAATTTGTATGGTTTACAGTTGATTTATACTGAAGGAAACCTTTATCCGTTTGATCAGTTCGGAATAGTGGAATATTCGGAATCTATAGCCATGTTTCGGCCCAAGAAAAACCTCGTAAGATACAGTTATATTTTTTTGTTGTTTCCCGTAAAACGAATCTTATTCAATATAAGAATCAAGAAAAGAATTTGATAAAGCAAAATAGAAACTCAGTCCCAATGCTAGCGAAAAAGATCGACTATCAAAAGCAAATACCAACGTTTTATAAATTTGGTCGTTCATCTACATTTTAATCATTACTTTTAAACTTTTATTCGTCTTATTTTATCATATTCTTACTTCCAATTCACAAGTCTTTTCCATTGGCAAAAGATTTTTACGCGCTGTTGACGTGTCCACACTCACCTGGAGCGAATATCATTGTCTTATCTAGGCTAGACACTGACAAGCAGATGTAGACGTGTCATGCGCACAGCGGATTCCCATTGAAAGTAAAGCGAAAATAATGCTAAACACAATGTTATCAGATGAAAACTAAGAGAAAATCCTAATGAGAAATAAAAACACAAGACTTTGTTTTAGTCGTAGTTGGGGAAGAAAAAGTTTTATGTTACTTTTAAAAAATTGTGCAAAAAAACAAAAACAAAAAACACTATCAAAACGTGAAGTTCGATATTAAGCTTTGCTAAGCAGTCAGTAAAAAGCTGAACTCAAAACTTTTTGAAACCGATTAAGTTCCTATAAATAGTTAGTTCTCGCGCAAAAACCATCTGCTTTCGGATTATTTCCAGACGGGAATCATCAAATCTGAATTGCTCACAATGCGAAACAAGCTGTTTTATTTGGTCTCAAAATGACATTATCAACATAGAGCTAACTTTACAGCTATTCGACATAATCTTTTCGAGGGCAAAATATCTCTTTTCTTCAAAGCAAACAGCGCACAACCCGCAAAAAGCCTGACCATTTGCCGACAGTTTAGTTTTTACGTTTTCTTTATTTACTTTATCGTTAAGATGACATTCTGAGAACATTTTTTACAAAAATATTTTATTACAATGTATCACCTTTGCAAATACATGTTTGCAATTCGATTTGCTTTTATCAGTCCAAGTCTACGTGTCACATTTCAGCCAAAGGATAAATAAGTTTAACACACACTTACATTGATGTGACAAAAGAGATGGTGCAAGAATTTCTCCTCTTGTAAGACACCTTCTAGCCTGGCAAAATGACCAATTCAAAGTAATTTTATTTCACAAACGGTTGAAAGACATCTGAAAAAATGTTCAGCGAGCTGTTTTGAGAGTTGTTCACGAAACCTTGGTCATTGTAGGTGTCCTGCATATAAATACACTAGCCCATTCATATTTCATAAATACTTCATTGAACGTGACAGCCATACCATTGAAAAGAATGATCTTTAAACCAAAACCGTAGCCAATCTCCAATTCAAGCCAAACGTTTCTGGTCAAGATTTTTGTAAATGACTTAACTTTCATAAATGACCTTGCTGATGTTATCATTTCTTGGCTTCAGTCATTTTCGCATCGCTTCCCTGTGTCATTTTTATAAATATGTACTTTAATATTATTTGTTCTAAACTTTCCCCTTTTGTGTCTAGATTTATGAAATTCTGCGCACTACGAGATAGGCGCAAGATCTCATCATTTTACGGTTGACATGGTTCGATGAAACCGATACTGACGGTTTCATCTCTCGCACTGCTCGCTTGTGGAATTCTCCCTCGGCTTCTTGCTGCCCAGTCAAATGTCAGCTTCCAAAATTAAAATATGAATCGTTCTTGTCTATATTCCTAATTTTTGTTCTTTTGTTGCCCTTTCTCCTTCTTCGTATATTTTTTTCATCTTCTCTAAATATCAGTAACTTCTTGCATTTTAATTGCTTTATTGCCTTGCTTGAGAGGAAATAATTTTTAAAAACCATTAAAAACCCGAGATCAGTCAGTAAGCTATCGAAGGTCGGTAGTAAGATTTTCTGTCAAATATTCCCGTTAGACAAAAACACCATAGACAAATATCAAATATCCACACAATTTCAGAATTGAAATAGCTCATTCATCTGGCGCCACCAATTTCAAGCTACCTTAAAGTTTTATGATTCATGTCGCTTTGTTATGAGCTGCCAATCGATTAATTAATTGTCAGTACATGATTGTTATATTTTTGAGTATTTTCCATGATTTCCTGTCATACCACCTACCCTTATCTTTATGAACTGCTACCTTATGACTACTCTATTATCAGTGTCTATATACTTATAAAATTTCGCAGAACCACTTCTACGAACTAATGTTTATTTAATCTTACTTATAATCGCAGCCCTAGTGACTATTAACAACCAGATCTCTGTGAATAGAAACTAACGCACTGACATATATCACAACACGCAAAAATCATATGAAGGCTTGATCACAATTTTAATTTTATGTTTATTTGTTAATTTTTAAAATGTATCTTTTCTTTATTTTTTATATTTCAACAGACTATATAATTGTCTTTAATATTTATTTGAAGCCTTTTGTCATAATTAAATGATTCCTACGTTGAAATACGAGATAATTAGAAATTAATTCAACCCCACCATACTTATTCAACTTGTGACAATCTAGACTTAAGTGTTTCATTTTCAATTTACATATGTCCAGACTATATAAAATACAGAAGACGCGACATTAGCTACAAACCAATCTTCATCACTGCCGCCTGAACTAGATTAGAAATTGCAAGGTTTTTCACAAAAATCAGACCATCAATGAATTTAACAAATTATATGCAAGAACTAATGTCTATGCTTATCAACTGAAAAATACTGAAGTAATTTTTACATTACTGACGAAAGGGTCAACATTTTTAAAATGATTCAATCCGACGATTTTACCGTAGACTACTTGCAGAATGTTTGCCGCAGACGCTGATTTTGAGTTGACTCGTTGCAGAAGAAATTTTGATAAAACTTCTACTTGATTCTAGTATCCCCAACCTGTATTTAGCATATTAGGCTGCCCTTTTTGCTGATGACCATGCATTCGGTTTTCTTGCAGTTTATTTGTAGTTCTTTCTTGTTACTTTCTTCAGCTACCTTCTGTAGGAGGTCTTGTAGTTTCCTTTCTGTGTCTGTGATCAGCACTGTATCATCTGCGTACCTTAGATTGTTTAAATTGTGGCCTCTGATGACAAATCCAGTCATAACGTCTAGAGTCCTTAAAATATTCTCGCTGTACAAGTTGAACAGGTCCGGTGAAATGACATATCCTTGTCTTACGCCTCTTTCTATCTTTGTATATCTGCTGAATTCATGACCTATCCGTATACAAGCGGTTTGCTGCCAGTAAAGATTCCTGATTACTCTCAAGTCTTTCCTAAATATGTCAAGGCTGCCGAGTATCTCCATCAGTTCTTTGTGGCGTATTTTGTCAAACATCTTTGCATAATCAATAAAGCACAGGTGTAAGTCCTTCTTCATTTGTATTGCCCTTTCAGAGAGCATCCTAATCATAAATACCTACATTACTATCTATCCAGAATATATTTGAGGAGATAAGGGTTCATCAACTCATTTCTTGTCATTAGTATTATCATTATTATTCATATATCAGTTTATACTGATATGCACTTTGATACAATTGTCAAACATTTCAATGTATACCTAATGTAAAACAACTTCTTCCTATGATGTTATCCAGCGTATTCGTTCGAAATATTATTTTGAAGTATGGGAATAATAATCACTGGCAAAATCTTTTTTAATTTAGATAAATACGGATATCCTTAATATGTGTAGCATTATACTTCTTAATCGTTCCCAGTTCACCTGCTCGTACTGGATTATTATTATTATTATTATTATTATTATTATGATTATTATTATTATTATTATTACATAATGTTCGCTGCAGGGCTGACGTGTTGTTTGAGTTGGAGATTAACTGACATCAGTTCTTTTATTGGTTCTTTTATTGGTACACAAGTTTCTTAGCTTTCCAGTAACGTCGAAGACACTCATCAGATTATCATCATCAGCAGCAGGATCATTATTATTGTTATTATTATTATTACTTGTAGGCATTAGGGTGGCTCACTAATTGTAAGTTGGAACTCTCTTTGGGGATCAAATATCATTAAGCCTATACAGTATTCTCCCTGATTTCACTGATGATGTCATCGGCTTTGCTTGTTTCTTTCACGGATTTTCAATTCTAGACATTCCTAAAAAATTCTAAGCACGGCAATCTTAATTCCATATTTTACAATATTATCTTGAATTGTCAAAATATTTTGTCAGCTTTTCACTGTCTTTAATTTATAATTTGTGATCTGCTGCAACAGCAATATTCATCGTTTATTTCCGTTTTTACAAAAAACTAGATTGGTTGAGTGGACAACAAAGACTACTTGTCTGGCTCAGCAATCTGTTTGGAAGCCAAGGAAACAATAGAATTTTACTTATATTTATTATCTAATATTATTACATGTACCATCTTTTCTGCTATTCTTCAGTTTAATATTTTCTGTCTTGGATTTGGGTGTGACTGACTTTGATACATGGGTCTGTAAGCAAGAAGCTGCCGGCAAAAAGCAGTATTCACAAATCGAAAAAGAAGCATTAAGTATAATCTTTGCTGTGACCAAATTCCACAGATATCTGCATGACAGACATTTTACTCTACAAACCGATTACAAGCTGCTGCTGACGATATATGGAAGTAAAAAAAGAATTGCCGGTGTACACCTCTAACAGACTTATTCGATGGGAAACAATATTGTTGAAATACAATTTCAAAATCGAGCATTTGTCTTCCAAGAACATTTGCCATGCTGACCGATTATCCAGACTCGTTCCTAAAAATAAAGTGTTTTTCGAAGACTCGATAATCGCAACATTGAGAACGGATTGCGAAATAAAAAACATGATCGCCAATACTATAAGAGAGCTCTCATTTACATTATCCGACATTAAAAGGGAGGCACTGAAAGACGAGTTCATTACGTCTACTAGGAATAAAGTTTACAAAAAAGACTCAAGTGTGCCTGAAGTTTTTTCTCTTTGTGATGAGGTACTATTATACAACGAAAGAGTGGTGATGCCAAGAAGTTTACAAAAGAAAATCCTTCGGGACTTTCATATGGGACATCCTGGGAAAAAATAAACGAACTAAAAGCCTTATGCGATGTTATGTCTACTGGCCTAACATGGACAGAGATATCACAGACATGATTGACGCATGCAAAGGGTGCGCGTTTGCTGCTAAAGCTCCACCAGTTACGTGTAATCCTTGGCCAAAGACGGACCAGCCATCAGAGGCTACATGTCGATTTTGCGGGACCATTAAATGATCACTATTACCTCATAGTCGTAGACAGCCACAGTAAATGGTCGGAAGTCCTCAGATGTAAAAGACCAACCACAGGATGCACGATAGCTTTTCTGCATGAACTGTTTGCACGTTTCGGCGTTGTGGATTGCATAGTAACTGATAACGGAACGCAGTTAATATCTTGCGAATTCAAACAATTCTGCGAAAAGTTTCAAGTGAACCATATCACGACTCCACAATATCACCCGAGGTCCAATGGGCAAGCGGAACGTTTCGTCGACACATTGAAACGAGCACTTAAGAAAGCACAGGGCACACCTACTGAGAAGGCGCTGCAACAGTTTCTGCAGGTGTATAGAATTATTTCAAATCCCAATACACAGGCGGGACTTTCACCAGCAGAAACGATGTTTGTGAGAAAAATCAGATCAGTTTTCGACAAGCTTATCCCCAAGCAAGCTAAATTCAAAATAACAATCTCACTTCCCAGAAAACGTTACTCTTGTGGCGAAAAAGTACTTTTTAAAGTATACAAAAATAACATGACGTTTGGGGAAGTGGGTGCTATAAAACAAAGAGTGAGAGACCTGGTCTACATGATACAAGGTCCCAAGAATATACATAAGCGCCACCAAAATCAAATAAGGAAATGTCGGACAACTGACATAAATAATTCGCCACCGTCAAATGAAGAGCCGATAGATACCATCTTCGAGAATTTCGACATCGAGGCACCCCATGCATCACCCGAAAGAAGGCGATCTAGTAGGAAAAGGAAGTTCAGGGATCCTTTGATCGTCGACCCTAAACGAAAAAAATCTTAAACAACCAACACCTTGGGGGGGGGGGCGGTGGTAAAGCTCTTAGAAGAGGGGTCTTGTGGGGATTTACCCACTTAATAATGGACTCTTTTTTGCCTATATTAACCGAGAGTTAATTACTCTCGATGACAGAGCCGGTGTGACGGAGACACTGGTTTCCAGTACGACTTCAGTTCCGCTCAGCCTAGTCTACCTGTCTGTCGGTTACTTGTAGCCATGCTATTATTACTCTTTCTCTTTATATCTCTTTGTATCTCTTGTTGATGTAATATATGTTTATGACCTCCCACCGTGTTGACTCATTATTTTATGGTCCCATCCCGGATCCATATCACCATGTGTGGATGTTTGTTGTTTTATATGTGTGCGTTCATATCTTTTCCTCGTTTAATATATGAATAACTTTCTAAATCTAATAAGTGTTTGTTAAACTTAGAATTTTAAATTCGCAATAAAAATAGTGAATCTAGTAGTCGAATAATAATGCTGACCTCAATTTAATTAAATATTAATATTTATGCCCCCCCCAAAAGGTTTTTTTTTGAGTCTGCTCACATATTCTTCAAATTAGAAGTTACTTTACTCTGATTAGTTCACATTCTCTATGCAACAATTAAGGAGGTTTGGCTTTTAAAATCCTTTAATTTGAAATAACCCTCATTACTTCATAAAACACAAGTAGTGTCAAAACAAAATAGCTATTTTTTCTAGTGATATTATAACATGTTCATGTTATAATTTCTGAATAAATATTATTATCTCTACTTTGTATTGAGCAATTTTTTAAGAAAAGTGTTTCTTTGGATACGTAATATTATTTTATCCATACCTGTATATATATATATATATATATATATATATATATATATATATATATATATACAAAAAAAATTGTCTATTATATACGCATCGCTCATTCAATAATGAATTAGAGCACTCTAGCTATTGAACGTGTTTATACGCGCTAAAAAGCCTGCCTTCTTCTACCGGACGCTCGTGACCAAGGGTAGAATCGCCGACTGACGCCGATTCGGTCGGGTTTCAATCCTGGGTTAGGAAGCGATCGGAGTCTAAGTCTGTGATACAGCGAAACAGATCTGTCTGCGGATGACTATATATATATATATATATATATATATATATATATATATATATATATACTCTCACTCGTCAGCCCTCCCGAGTGGGAGCATCATAACGTTGTCCTCATGAAACTTCGATGTTGGCATGACTCTGCTCAGTGAAAGAGACAATTTTTTTGTACTTATCAAAACTTTATCCTCATCAAAATATCGAGTACGTTATGATAAAAAAAGCTGCTTACCAAAATAGATTTTATCAGAAAAACATTATCGCAAACATTATCACAAGTAAACGCTATTCAAGCTCCAGGAGGAAAGAAAATACGTCCTAGTCGAGCAATTTCGCAGAAACTTATTCTTTATACGGCCAATTTCTGACAGCCTAGAACTGACCGCCCACTACTATCATAACATAACTACAACTCACCAACAAAGAACAAATATAAATCAATTATTCTCCTAAAATCTACGGATTTTGATCAGCAAAATGCCTACCACAGAAAGACGAATTTATCGCATTTAAAAACGACATAATAAACATAAAAACAAAAAAATAAACAACGAATTCTAAACCCAACTCAAACAAAAGATCAAAAGATAAATAACTTATAAAAATTATATATACAAGCTCACATATCTAGGAAAAACTATAAAATTAACATTAACGACTACAAAACATTAGTTGAAAAGGAAATTACCAAATTTTATACCAACAATAACATGGAAAACATAAAAAACAATGAAGCAAAATACATACACGTTAAACTGAAGCTTAACAACAGAATCAAGCAATTACAAAAATATGAAACATTCATTAAATAAAAAGACCATAAACATAACTTCGTAAGTAAACCTACATGCAGACTAATAAACCCCACAAAATTCAACATCGGAAAAATAAACAAACTAATGGTAGAAGAAATTTGCTCAAAAACAAGGTTCAGACTAAAAATAAACCAATGGAAGAATGCAAAAGAAACAATCAATTGGTTCAACAATATTATCAACAAAGAGGAATTCTCATTCATAAAGTTAGACATAAAAGATTTCTAATCATCCATCAACGAACAAACATTAAATAACGCACTAAACTTAACAAAACAATATATAGATACTTCAGAAGGCCTAAACATTATCAAACATTGTAGAAAGTCAATTCTATATCATAAAAACAAAATGTGAAAAAAAACACAGCACCACCAACAACAATACCAACAATAACTAAATATTTGACGTAAAAATGGAAGGCTACAACGGTGCAAAAATCTGCAAGATTATAGGCATCTACATCATCAACAAACTAACAAAAATTATCAATAAAAAGAATAAAAAAAAGATTATACGGCGACGACGCACTTTTCATTCTAAGAAACTGTAATGGCAAAACTAAGGAAAATATAAGAAAACAAATGATATAAATCTTCAACACTCTAAAATTTAAAATAGACATAAAAACAAATTTAAAAATAGTAAATTTCCTGGATATAACACTCAATTTAAGCAAAATCACATACAAATCGTACAGAAAAGAAAACAACAACCCCATATATTAACAAAAATAATGATCATTCTCAAATACATTTAGACAATTACCAATATCTATAAACAAAAGACAGTTAACAGTATCTATAAACAAAAGACAATCCACGAACTCAAGTAACATAAACGTATTCAATGAAAACAAAGAAACATGACTCAACACTTAAATATAGCGGACACGCAAATAAACTTGAATACACAAACGGAGAGAAACCGAACAAAATCAATAGAAAAAGAGACATAATCTGATTTAATCCGCCCTAAAACAACAATATAAAAATGAAAATAGGAATAATATTTTTCAACATAATAGAAAAACACTTTTTCAAACACAACAGACTATAAAAAATATTAGCAAAAACAGTAAACATCAGCTATAAATAATCTCATATGTCCGCAAAGGTGGACTTTGCACGAGTTCAACTATTTATTTTATTGACGTCGACTATTCGAAATAACGAAAAATCTAATCGTTAAAACTGATATATAAAAACCTGGATTTTTGCCAGTTGCATATATTAAAGCCAAGTTAAAATTTTGCCTCAAGTTTTCTGATGGAATTTTGATATCACAAATCAATATTCACTTAAAATAAATCAATATTTTAAATGATCAAAGTTATAACGCATATTAAAAAATGCATTTCAAACGATTTGCGACTGAGTAACATAGAACAGAAACTTCTCCATCAATCTAGTAAGTTCCAATCCCATTTTATATTTTTATTTAGTTTCTGAAGCCTAAAAAATGTTTTCTTGATGATCGAAAATATAAAAATGGTCAATCTTTGCTGTGTAGCAAAGTACAAAGGAAAGTTCAGAGTTGAGAGATTAGACATCGCTCGATTGGTAACCGAATAGCAAAACGCAATAAAAAGGTTCAGTGTGGGAAGATTAGACATCGTTAATTTGATTAGGTCAATAGCAAAATACAACTGAAAGTTCTATATTGAGAGATTAGTCACCCTTTGATGAGAAGCCTAGTAGAAAAGTACAGTGAGTTCACTGTTGAAAGATTAAAGCTCGCTCAATTGGCTAGGTGGGTATCGAAGTACAGCAGGAAGTTCAGAGATGCAAGATTAGATGCCGTTAGACTGGTTTTCGGGTAAAAATATAGAATATAATGTTCAAAGTTGAAAAGTTAGACATCGGTTTGTAACAGTGTAGCAAAATACAATAGTAAGTTCAGGGTTGGGAGATTAGACTTTGCTCGTCTGGGCAGATAACAAATTAGAATCGACAGTTCAGCTTCGAGAGAGCATATATCGTTTTATTGTAGCTCAAGAGGGAAATAAATTAGAAAGTTCAGTGTTCAGTGATTAGATGTTCTTCTTTTGCTTAGGCGAGTGACAAAGTAGAATTGTAAGTCAATTGTTGAGAGATTATACAGCCTTTGGTTTGTGGCCCAGTAGCAAATTGCAATCGGATGTTCGGTGTGGAGAAAATAGATCATTCAATTGGTTAGGTGTGTAATAAATTACAACAGAAGTTAAGAGATGAGAGTTTAGACATATTTCAATTTATAGCCCAGTAGCAAAGTATAACATAATTTTCAGCGTAGAGAGATGGCACACTGTTCGATTGGTTAGTCGAAGAGCAAGATGTGATAGAAACTTTAATGTTGAGAGATTAGACATTGTTTGACTGTTAGCCAAGTAAAACGTAGAACAGGATGTTCAACTTTGAGTGATCTGACATTGTTCGATTGGTTAGGCGGTTATCAAAGAACAATTAGAGTTCAGTGTTGATAAATTCCACATCGATTATTTGCCGAGCGGCTAAATACAATAAAAAGTTAAGAGTTGAGAGATTGGACATCGTTCAATTAGTTAGGTGGTTAGTAAATAAGAATAGAGAGTTCATTTTTGAGAGATTAGACATCGTAGGTAGCCCAGTAACAAATTACAATCGGATGTTCAGCGTTGAGACATTAAAAATCTTTTGTTTACTTTCGTCTGTTTCAATGCACAACAGTTGTTCAGAGATGAGATATTATAAATCCTTCGATTGGTAGCTGAGTAGCAAAGTATAATAGAATTTCACCCCGAGAGATTATACATTGCTAGAAATATTAGACATCGTGCGATTGGTTAGCGGAGTATCAAAATTTAATAAAATGGTCAGATTTTAGAACTTAGACATTTTCGATTGATATTCGAGTAGCAAAGCATATTAGGAATTTTAGCATTGAAATATTAGATATCACTTGATTAGTTAGGTGAGTTACAAGTACAATAGAAAAATCAGAGTAGAGAGATTAGACTCAGTCTATCTTTTAGGTGGGTATCAAAGTAAAACTGGAAATTCAGAGTTTGTAGATTACCCATTGTTCCATTAGGTAACCAAGTAGTACAGCAATCAGTTATATTATACATCACTTCATTGGTTAAGCGGGGAGCAAATTACAACCGGCATATCGAAGTTGAGAGATTATTCAACATTCGATTGGTTAGTCGGGTAATAAATTGGAATCAAAAGTTCAGCGTTGAAAAATTTAACATCGTTATTTTGGTTAGGCAGGTACCAATATACAATAAAAGATTAAGGAATGAGATAAATTGTTCGATTGGTAGTCAGACAGCCAAATACAAATGTAAGTTCAGAGTTGAGTGATTAGCATTTGTCTATTGATGTCGGCGTATCAATTTTCAGTATGAATTTTAACGTTGAGAGATTAGAGATCGTTCGATTGGTAACCAAGTTGCAAAGTAGAATAGAATCTTCAGAGTTGTGAGATTTGATAGTGTTCGATTGATAGCCGAGAAACAAAGTATAGTAGGGATTTTCAGTTGAGAGATTAAATTAGATTAGTTAGTCGGATAGTAAAGTGCAACAGAAAGTTCAAAGTAATGTGATTAGACATCGTTCGATTGGTAGCCGAGTAAAAAATGATTTTAAAAAAGTTCACAGTCACATGATTAGACATTGTTCAATTGCTTATTTGCCATTATAATAGGACTATCGGGGGACAAAAGGAAACCGACCTTTTTGGTGTATATTTAGCATTTAAGTATTCTTAGTAAAAACAGTTCGACATCTACAATAATTCATTTTCCCTACTTTTTGCATGGTTTGCAGTGTAACTAAGTTTTAAATACTGTCAATACGTAAATGACTTATTTAAAGAAATTATTCATTTAAAAAAAATTATTCTATGCTGTACTTATTATTTAATACTCTCACCTGGTAAGAAGAAAATTCTCTTATAACTACACACCATGCAAAATATCACAAAAGTTGTTAACTTTTAATGATATGACCACTGTTTATCGTGTGCTTTGCTGCTGAACTCTTAATTGGAAGTGAGTACTTGTTGATTTTCAGATATTATCACAGACATACCAAGTTAAATCTAATAAGCAGTTTTTATAAAAATTAGTTACATTAAAGTATTTAGAAATCCTCAGTTAGGATGTTCATAATAGTTACAATATCTTTTATTTAGGTACCTCCACTAATCTTCAATACCTAAATTTTAAAGTGATTTTGATAAATGAAAAAAGCTTTCCTGGAGCTTTTATTTTAGCTTTAATTGAAAGCTAAATGACTAAATTTACTATTTCCATTAAGCAAAAAAAAAAAAAATACTCTGGAGAATTTCAAATAGAAATTATATTGATTCGAAATTCAACATTGTGAGGTTTTTAAAAAATCGGGCTTTTTTGCCTATTGTCACATTTGTAAACAAAAGTTAATTAAGAACCTTTCAAAAATAAAATATACATCTGTGATACATTATTTTAGGAAAGTTAGCAAATTTAAAGTGAAATTAATTTGATTTGAAATAAGTATTACTTTTATAGAATAAAATGTAGTATACATGCATTTCTTAATCACGGAGGTATTGTTTTTTCTGGTGTGTTGATGAATTAATGACAGACAGACGTGTTGAAAAGTTAAGTATGGTTGACCAGAATTGACATAAATTTAAAAAACCAAAGTGAACATTTTCTTTTTGATTGTTAACTACCTAGTAATTTTTAAAAATTAACAGTTTCAGCAATAATCTAATATTTTATTGAATTTTAATTACTTCAACTATATAGTCTTACGTTTGAAGATGCTTTCTAAAAATAAAATTTAAAATAACATAAATTTTTTAAGATCAATTAAAAATAAAAACTAAGATAATAATGAAGTACCCTGTTAGAGGTAACTCTATAATTAATGAAATGTTATGATATTTTATTTATTATTATTTATATTTATTAATATCTTATTTTTCATTTTATTGTTTATTATTAATTTTTATCATGATTATTTTGACATGGTGAAGTTATCTTATTAAATTTTTAGGAAATCCTACAAAATGGTTTTACAAAACTCATGATGTAGTTGTCATATTCTTACACCATCCATTGTTCAATTATTTCCTATAAGAGGAACTACTCTTTGTAACAAGAGACCTTTTAATGATAATATCATATGAAATACCATGCTTAAAAAACGAACTGTTCTATGCACACAAAAAATAAAAATTATTTTAAAAGTTTTAGTGAGTGATGATTTGCATTAAATTTTTTAAATTTTCGATCAATAAACATAGTCTTCCCTCGATAATCTAACACAAAGAGTGTTTTGAAGAAATTTAAAAATATTTTCGAAACTTTATAAATATTTACATTTAAAAGAGAAAAACGAAAACAATTCTTGTAAAAATTCATCATTAATGAAAAAATGTTTTCTTCAGATTGTAAAGTCCTTAATATATATTATATATAAAAGCATATTTAATTAAATAATGTCATAGTTCTACTGCATTTTTATTTTACATGTTGGAGCAGATTTTCGGAAAAGTGGCCATTGAAAAAAACACTAACGATTTGCATTTTCCAAAATTCATTGCAAAAGATGAATTTAATCATAGTAAACTCTGGTAAACTTTGGTTCTACGCGGATGTAAAAATAAACAAGTTTTAACCAAAATTTTGTACATATTAGAAAAGAGTAAAAGTTAAAAAATAATAAAAATACTTTGGTCTTTCCTCATAATAATAATGTAAACATATTGCCGATATAACCTTTTTTATTAAGTTTGGGTTCTTTTTACATCGTGCTATGCTGTTTTTCTGCCAATTAGTAGAGATGCCTACTTATATTCATTTATTTGTTGTTTTTTTTTTTTCGCTTTTGTTATTTTAATGCACTGCGATATTCAACAGTTTAATTTTAAGCTACTTTGGTTGATTTTACGATAATAATCCTTGTTGGGTCATTGAATGTTTAGGAGTTATGGGAAATGATTAATTTCCCCCAACACTATATTTTTTAGGCACACAAATGAATGACGAAACTTGCTTTTAGAACAACAACAAAGGATGGTTTATTATACAGCAAACGTACAAGATTGGTAGTATGTAAGTGTCCATGGTGAAGCTAGCAGCAGCGTCTTCCGTGGAAGCATTCCATGGGGAATCAGTGGCAGCGGTGTGAGAGAGGCGTCCGTTACTCGCGCTGGCTCATGGCTCTGTGCCTTTCCTCTGTTCTACAAACAGCACTAGGGAAAATAGTTCTAGAGAGGAATTAATGCGCTCCGCCCGTTGATTGGTCAGTGAGTGACCGAATCTCCCGTCGGGGGCATTGATTCGCTAAAGGAAATAGATCTGTGGCTGCTACATCACCCCTGCTTAGGCGGAAAGCCGACAGAGAAAAAGATAGCGGCCATAAAACAAAGAAGGGTACAATTTATATATAAACAGTTTTACAGAGCTTTTTGGGCCAATGTACTCGTCGACCACTGCGTGTGGTGGTGACATAATTGTCTGTTGGCATCGTATTTTTTTCCACGGGTGTGAAGATATGTTCATGTATGTAAGTAGGGGGAATATGTGGCTCTTGTGTGTTTGTGTTAAGAAAGGCTCTTTTCACCCTGTCAGTAGATACAGTTTCTTTTTTGCCACTAATGTCAAGAGTGAGAAGTTTGTCAGTGCGTGAAAGCACGCGGTAAGGGCCAGTGTAAGGTGGAGTGAGAGGGGCTTTGACAGCGTCCCTTCTTAGAAAAACGTGAGTCCATGAAGAAATATCTTTTGGGACTGATGATTTGATGGTCTGTTCCCTAGGGTGCATTGGTGGGAGACTACCAAAATAAGATTGCAGTCTGTTTATATACAAGGCAGGATCTGTTCCTGTTAAATCTATAGGGTTCAACATCTGACCTGGTAATGATAGAGGTACTCCATAGACAAGTTCTGCTGGAGAGTATCCTAGGTCCTCTTTGATAGCTGCATGACAGCCAAGAAGGACAACAGGTACATATTCGCTCCATCGCTGTTGGTCAGGATAGGCACGTAATGCGGCCTTTAATTGGCGATGAAAGCGTTCTATCATCCCGTTAGAAGCAGGGTGATAGCTCGTAGTTCGAATTCGATTGATCCCTAAAATTCTGGAAAGTTCCTGGAATAGGTGGGATTCAAATTGTCTGCCACGGTCAGTGGTAATTGTTGTAGGAACTCCGTAACTCGTTATCCAGCCTGATATAAGGGCTTGCGCTACGGATTCAGCTGAAATGTCCTTTAGGGGAATAGCTTCGGGCCACCGTGTAAAGCGATCTATACAGGTCAGGAGGTAAGTAAATCCCTGACTGACCGGCCATGGTCCAACCAGATCAATATGGACATGGCTGAACCGAGCGTCTGGGGTGCTGAATGTTCCGAGGGGTGCACGGATATGTTTGTGCACCTTTGATTTTTGGCAGGATACGCAAGAACGTGTCCAGGCAGTGATATTACGCCTCATGTTTGGCCAGAAAAATCTAGCTGTAATCAGCTTCACTGTGGCTTTGGGTCCGGGGTGTGCCAATTGGTGTAGTGTGTCAAAAACAACCCTACGATGTGTCATCGGAACAAAAGGTCGAGGTGCGTCTGTTGAGGTGTCACAGATGATCTGCGTATCTGCAGTAGGCACTGGTAAGTATGCGAACTTGCAAGTTGCATATTCAGGTGATGATAGATCAAAGGTGTCCAGGTGTGGTTGGTCAAAGGCCATCTGTCGTAAGTCGATATCTGAAGGTGAGAACAGTGAATTAATGGGAAGGCGAGACAAGGCGTCTGCCGCAGCATTCTGTTCACCAGAGATATGTCGGATATCGTTTGTAAATTGCGAAACAAAATCCAAGTGGCGAGTTTCGCGAGGAGAATATCTGTCCGGCTTTGAGCGCAGAGCGAAAGTAAGCGGACGGTGATCGGTGTAGATCACAAATTGTCGGCCCTCTAGTGAATGCTGAAAGTGTTTCACTGCGAGGTACATTGCCAGGAGTTCACGGCCAAACGTGCTGTAACGTTGTTCTGCCGGTTTCAGCTGTCTCGAAAAATAAGCGAGAGGTTGTAGCTGTTGCTGTTGCAAAACTGCACCTACAGCTGTGCCCGATGCATCAACGACCAATGAAAACTGGGAGTCGGGTACAGGATGTGCAAGTAGCGATGTTGTCGCTAATTTCTTCTTCACTTCGTTAAAGGCTTTTAGCTGTATGTCATTCAACAAAATCTGCTCATTTTTCTTTTTCCTGTTACGTAGCATGTCAGACAGAGGAGACAGGAGATCCGCACAGTGTGGGATGAAACGTCTGTAATAGTTAAGCAGACCGAGAAAGTGTCTCAGTTGGCGAAGTGAAGTGGGTGGTTGAAGGTCTTGTAGAGCCTTCACTTTTTCAGGTAAGGGAGATATCCCTTCGGGGCTTATAATGTGTCCCAAGAAAGTTAGCGACGAAGCGCCGAAAACACATTTACCAGGGTTAATCCTCACCTGGTACTTTTGAAACCGTTCGAACAGTAGGCGGAGGTGAGTAACATGTTCCTCAGGTGAGGCACTTGCTACGAGGATGTCATCTATATAATTATAGACGAAGTCCAAATCACGCACTACTTCGTCCATGAAGCGTTGGAAGGTACTAGCCACGTTTCGCAAACCAAAAGGCATAGTTAAAAATTCAAACGCTCCAAATGGAGTAGTTACTGCAGTTTTGGGTATGCCGTCTGGGTTCACTGGTATCTGATGGTAAGCCTTAACGAGGTCTAGTTTGGAGAAGGTCTTACAACCATGCAGGGATGAAGCGAAGTCTTGTATATGTGGGATTGGGTAACGATCAGGTACCGTAATGGCATTTAGTCGTCGATAGTCCCCAGTCGGACGCCAATCTCCAGAACGCTTTGGAACCATATGCAAAGGGGAAGCCCATGGACTGGACGAGGGGCGTATAATTCCCAGCTGCAGTATATGGTTAAATTCTGCCTTCGCCGCCTTTAGTTTATCAGCAGGGAGGCGACGAGGGCGTGAGAACACCGGAGCGCCTGTGGTCTCGATGTGGTGTTTTGTAGAGTGAGTTGATTTGCTCACAACGAAATTTAAGTTAGTTAACTCTGGGTAAGAGCGTAGTAATGTTTGGTATGGGTCGTCAGTGGCGGCAATGAAAAATACCGGGCTGATAGGTGAGATATTTGCCTTAAAACCCATGACGGAAAGTTCCGTATTGCAGTCAATAAGTCGTCGCTTGCGCATATCCACTAAAAGGTTGAAGTGGTGCAGGAAGTCCGAGCCTAGAATGGGGTATGGTAAATCAGCTACAGTAAAAATTCATGTAAAGTCTCTCCGTAATTCCAAGTCCAGAGAACGAGAAATTTGACCGTACGTGGGAATAGGGGAGTGATTTACCGCTTGCAGTGTGATGGGCGACAATGGCGGCTTCTCAGTGAGGAGTTTCAGTGGCCAGATACTGCAAGCTGCTCCTGTGTCAACCAAACAACGTGCTTGGGACCTGGAGTCAGTGATAAAATAGGCACGGTTGTTACATAGATCTTGTGGAGAGTGTGCCGTGCTCAGCTCTCCAGATTTAAGTTTTCCTGGTTTGAAAAGGAGCAGAGCATTTTGCACCTCCGAGCCTTAGCGCCAAAACAACTGTGATAATAGCATAGTCCTGGCTTGCTTGAATGGCGGCGGTGGTGTGGGGATGGCGAACGACTTTTATGTCGACGTCTAGGCTGTTGTGAATTAAGTACGGTTAATTTACTTACTTAATTGGTAAGCTGCACTAAAGCTTTGAGTATCGCCACTTGTGTGGTACCTTCGCTTGTGTTCCCAGCAGCAGAGAGGGTAGAGACTTCAGCCTTTGGCTGAGGAATGGACGCGGTAATAGGCCCCTTGGTGAATTCCATTACTTTATCTGCAGAGGATGCTATTACGTCTACAGAGCTTTTCTCTACCATGGGTGCTAGAATTGCCTTTACTTGAGGGGGCAATCTTAAGAAGAAAAGTTGCTTTATAATGGCACTATCAGCAGGGACATCTTCTGCCAGCTCTCTCATTCTGCGGAGCAATTCGCTTGGCATGCGGTCTCCCAACAGCTCGTCATTAACTAAAGTTTGGAACCGCTTTTCCGCTGATAGCGACGTCCGGAGCAGAACTTCCCGCTTAATACTGTCATAAGTAGCATTAAGGGGGGTGTCAGTTATCAAATCTTTGACAACTGGTGTCAATGACGCGGGAAATGCACTAAATAAAATAGGCAATTGCCGCTCCTCCACGACGTTGTTCGCTATAAAATATGACTCGAGTTGGGTAAACCAAACTCGAACGTCGCCAGCGAAAGCAGGTAAAGTAGTCGCCATTTTCTTTTTAATATATAGCGTGACAACAGACCACCAAAAAAAAAATCAAAGAAACACGTCTCAATGAGAAAGAAACGAGAGGGAAAACATTTCAAAAGACACAAGAAAATAGTGATATTCGTGTTAAACGAGAGAAAGGTGCTGCTTTAAGGTTCCTTAGTAAGGGAGATAACTGTCAGTTTCAAGGCCTGTCTTAAAAACAAAAGTTGGAATTAAAGATGGCGTCGCCCAATCATCATTTAGGCGGGAAAGTTAAATGTTAAGGAAGGAGGCGCTCTATTAGCTTTAACTTTCGAAAAAATAAAATGTAAAGGTGTATTACTCACTTGTATTTTTTTTTTTTTGTTATTGCAATAAAAATATATTTTTTTGTACCACGTGGTCAGTTGAAAAGAGCAGAGTAGTAAGTTTCTTCTTTTTTTTTTTCTGCCTTGTTGGCCAAGCCGAGGGTAATAATTTTTTTTTTTTCTTTAAACTTTCTTTGAACAAAATGTAATGTTCGTTATGCTTGCTTGAGTTGGTGTTTTTCTTGTGTACGGGCTGAAAAGAAGGTACTTCCTCGTCGGAAAGTTTTTTGGGTTTTTGTTGTGAAGGCACGTGTTCAAAAAAATGTTATTTGAGTAAAGGGAGAATCTTTTATCTTCCTATTTGACCACTTGGGAATGGGCGTCGGTATGTCTAGCAAAACGAAAGATGATATCTCTGTTTAGAAAGATTGTTTTACTGAGGGCAAAAATTTTTGCCAATGTCTTCTCAGCCGACGAATGAATTTAACGCACACGTGTGTCACAAACAAAATTCGTGGGTGGTTGTATTTTTTTTAATTTTTTTTTTTAGGTTCTTTGAGTCAGGAAGCTTTTTCTCTCTCTCCTTTTAACTTTGCTTGTACTGTTGTCCGAAAGTGGAGGCCGAGTTTCGTGTTGTTATTTTTTTTTTAAAATTCGTTTCGCCATCCTAAGGTGCCATTCGGGGTCACCATTTTTTAGGAGTTATGGGAAATGCTTAATTTCCCCAACACTATATTTTTTAGGCACACAAATGAATGACGAAACTTGCTTTTAGAACAACAACAAAGGATGGTTTATTATACAGCAAACGTACAAGATTGGTAGTATGTAAGTGTCCATGGTGAAGCTAGTAGCAGATAGTATGTAAGTGTCCATGGTGAAGCTAGCAGCAGATAGTATGTAAGTGTCCATGGTGAAGCTAGCAGCAGATAGTATGTAAGTGTCCATGGTGAAGCTAGCAGCAGATAGTATGTAAGTGTCCATGGTGAAGCTAGCAGCAGATAGTATGTAAGTGTCCATGGTGAAGCTAGCAGCAGCGTCTTCCGTGGAAGCATTCCATGGGGAATCAGTGGCAGCGGTGTGAGAGAGGCGTCCGTTACTCGCGCTGGCTCATGGCTCTGTGCCTTTCCTCTGTTCTACAAACAGCACTAGGGAAAATAGTTCTAGAGAGGAATTAATGCGCTCCGCCCGTTGATTGGTCAGTGAGTGACCGAATCTCCCGTCGGGGGCATTGATTCGCTAAAGGAAATAGATCTGTGGCTGCTACAAATGTTAAAGTTTGTGTGGGTAAACAAGGTGAGATGGGACTCAATGTTATGGTCAAATGAAATACTGAATAGTCACTCGGATTAAGGAACCGAGAACTGGGTTCGAATTTCAGTCGAATACATTACATTCACTTACGCGCGAATACCCTTGGGAAAGGTATGAATCCATTTCTTCTCCTCCCCTTACCAGTAATTAGCAGCATGGACAGGGCTCTGTAGTCATGGATGTCAACCGGTCTTGGTGACCTCTATTCAATACTTACCCAGGAAACATGACTACCGCGACAATCGTTCACATAGCGCCTATGCAATCCTAATGGTCCACGGGTTAAAAACAAGAAGGAAAATGTGACCACGATAGGTTCGCTATTACTTCACAACAAAGATGTCTGATTCTTTCAAACACTCGGGAAATTAACATTACCTTCAGACGCAGGTTCATTACAGCGGGGTGGGTGTTTATACCTCTCCCAAATTAACAATTTTAATGCTGAATTTTTCATATAATCTTCTTTGTCCATGTTCTTCAGTTGGTGACGAATAATGAACGTTTTCATTAAAAATGAAACAATGACACACACACACACACACACACACACACACACACACACACACACACACACACACACACACACGCACACACATATATATATAAATAGGATTTGAAGATTTTTTAAAATTTATTTAAATAGAGTAGATTTTAACATTTTAATACTAAAAAAAGATATCTGAGAAATCTTTTGGCCACCTCGTCAGAGAAAATCGTTTGCAAAATTATTATCAATTTGTTTTTTTTATAAAAATAACTATGAAAAATAGTTTTCTTTCTTTGGGACTAAAATGGAAAACAAAAACTAGCATATATATATATATATATATATATATATATATATATATGTACGGGTGTGTGTGTGTGAGTGTGTGTATTTCTATGTGTGCGGGTGTGTCCTAGAAGTGTTACATATCTTGAAAATTAACATCCAATTTTTTTTTTATTGCCTGAACCTCTGTATGGATTCATTGCGTTGAATATGCAATTATCTTAAAACACGAACGCTTGCCTATAACTATTTTCATATTTAAGTTTTCATAAAAAAGTAAAATTGATGGAATATGATTTTGCTTACATAAAAACTTTAGCCATCAAACAGGCCAATCATCTTTAAATTTCTTATTTAACCTACATACTAGCGCTGATCTAACTTACTAACGAAACAGATTTGGAACTTGATCATTTCAAAAGCTTCACGCATAAACAAAATTATAATAATTTCAAATATTTTAATGAAAAAAACTATTTGAACCACAAAAATGTAAATAAAAACAGCTTATTCAGTTTTATCGAAATATTTGAATTCCGAATTTCGTTTTTACTAGATAGCGATGTGGTGAATACAGAATTAAAAGTAACTCTTTTCTCTTCTGCACTTTTACAAAAATTCACGATTCCGTGTGAAATTCAAATCTTGACAAATAGGAAAAGTATTGGCCCCATACTGAAAGAAAACAGCGAAGCCAGATTCGCGATCCGGTATTAAATTAATTTTCTAACCAATAAGAGGAAGCGGTTTGCAAAAATGAGGGAAAAGTTAACAAACCTATGTTAAAAAGTCTTTCGCTACCAAAACAAATAAAGAAAGCTTTGAATCAGTCAGTCAGATGGGAGCAGAGAGACCACACGCTAAAATATGACAAAAGAAACTTCAAACTAATGACCCGGATATAAAGTCCCGTCACATTCGTTCTCCTTCTTCACTCATGTTATTTTCCTTTACCTCTTTTCTCCATTCTCAACATTCTCGCAGTCAATAAAGAAGAAGACGGCGACAATAAAAACAAGATCCTTCAACTGAATCTCATAATTAACGTCCGATAAGTACAATTTCCTTTACTGTTTTATCTTCCAATTTACTTTCTCGTCGGCCATCTAAAAAGGAAAGGAACACAGACTTAATAGTGACCTGTTAAGCTTTCTACATACACACATTTCTGCTTACAACTACAAGCTCTGAATACGCTTGACTCCTTACTGCTATTTCTCTTGGAACATTTAACTACGCACTACATTTTCTCTTCGAACATTCAACTCCTACAAATGCATGTTATTCTGTTCGGTTAATAAAATTCCACTTAAACATACAAATGATATACTTTTATTCTTCCACACTCCAACATCCAAGCTGCCACCTTCTAATGACCTGATATGTTTTGAAATCTAAACGATTAAATTTACTCTTTCCAGTAAGCAAAATACTCTTGTGTATTTCAAACAGACATTTTATTGTTTGAAATCTAAAATTTTGAGTTTATTGTGTAATTTTACAATTTTCGACCGTTTTTGAGGGATCGAGTCATTTGTAAACAAAAGTTAATTCTCGGTTTTAAAAATTTTGTAAAAATAAAAAATATATATGACACATTAAATTTGCTACTTTTAAAAAAATAATGTTAAATTAATCTGATTTAAACAAGTATTACTTATTTATAGCATGAAATTTAGAATGAAACTATTTCTTAATCACAGAGTTAAACTCTTGACGTGCCCGCCGGTGTTGATAGATAAGTGTATAGCCATCACGAGTAACATAACAGTACAATTTTTTCGGGTAAGGGGAGGAAACTCTGCATAACATGACCTTTTAATCTACGCATAGAAATTACCATACAAAACACAAAAAAAAAACTTCAAATACACAAAAGAAAAAATATTTTAATAATAGGGAGGTAGAATTTAATTTGTATTAAATTTTGTAATTTTCGATTACTAAATATAACCCTCGCTTAAAATGTTTTTAAACTAACCACAACAAATCTTTGATGTATTTATAAAATGTTTTTTAAACTTTATCAATTATTATTATTGAAAAAAAAATGAAAACAATTCTTTTAAAATTTAATTAATAATTGGAAAAATTGTTTTCCTTCAGATTATAATGTCCTTAATTTTTATTATTTATTCAAGCAATTAAAAGCTTTTCGGAAATAGAGAATAAAATCTTCCAAAAAATAATAGATGATTTACATTTCCCAATGTGTCCTGCATTTAACTAATAAAACCACCTTGCAAAAACTGAGTTTTGTAATATTACTTTTTCCATTGTAAACACTCGTAACGATTTGGTTACGCGCAAACTAAAATCAAAACAATTGCGACGTGTTCGAAGGGATTAAAAACGTTTAAAAAATACTTAAAAAACACTTTGATCTTTCCTCTTAATAATAATATAAACATTTTCATGGAAAAAGTTTGCTCTTATTAAGTTTGGGGCCTTTTTTATTCATACTATGCAGTTTTTTTGCGATTGACTGGCGGTATCTAGGTTTTATTCTCTAAAATTCTTCAAGCCTTGGAAAGGTGACTATTATTGAGTAACTCCAAAACGTTACACTTTGCTTATAACTTGGGATACTTTGTTTAGGCAATTAAGTATTTAAAAATTTGAAAACACTATTTCCCGCCTTAAAATATGTGCCTGCCTATAATATGCTCCCCAATTTTTCAGCTCCAAATCATGAAAAGACAAAAGTACATTCTTCTTTTTTATGTGTCGTATCCTTTAAGAACGTCGGCAATCATGGCCCCCATCATCTTCCTGTCCTATTTCGCCATTTCTTCCAAACCCTGTTCTACCATCTGTTTACTCAATCTCATCAAGTTTGTGACGCGTTGCTTTCCATCTTGCCCCCAATCTGTCCTGTGAGGATAAGAGATTTCAAGATCTCTTTTCTCATTATGTGTCCAAGAAATTTCAACTATCTCTTCCTGGTAGTAAGCATAAGTTTCCGTTTAGTTTCTGTTTTCTCTAAAACCTGGTTGTTAGTCATATATTTGGTTCATGATATCCTCACCATCTTTCTATAGAACCATATTTGTGCTGCTTCAAATCTCCACTTCATCTTTAAGATTGTTCAACATTTGCTGCCATACAAGAGGACATATTTCGCGTAACTGTTCAGCACATTTTTTTAACAAATTTTTTTCTGTTTCTGTTTCAGCTCAAACCCGCACAATTCCCGCCATGCCGGAGCTACTTCGTTGACTTTATATATTCACCTTTCATCGACAAATTTCAATTACATCCTTACGTATGTGGTCTTTTAAAAAAAAAATTCCTGATAATTTTTTTGGATTCGGTTGATCATTTCTTTTCTTTCTCCGAGAAAGAAAGGGAGAGAATAACAGACAAACAAAAAAAAAAAGAATTCTCTCCCCTGACGACCATCTGTTTTTTTTTTATAAAAAATCGTTATCATCAACAATGACATCTCGTAAATGTCCTGTATTTCGCCTCTCTCTCTCTCCCTCCTTCCCACCTCTCTCTCTCTCTCTCTCTCTCTCTCTCTCTCTCTCTCCTCAGTCAAAAATCGGGACAAAGATGTGCGATAGCCTCAAGTACAATTCATCGGGCAAACCATCCAGACCTGGAGATTGCCACTGCTGACTTCTTCAAAGCCGCGTAGACCTCACCCATCGTAATCTATCTATCGCAACTAGCCGCTTCAGTCGGCGAAAGCTGAGGGAAGTCCGCCGAATAGCTGCGAAACACCTCGTCACGGACCAGGCTCCTTGGTAAACCGGCTCTCGAAATGCCGCCGAAACGCCTCACACATGTCGTCATTTCTCGAATGCACCGATCGCTGCCTCTACGAATCCCTTCCTTGCGCAATTCTGCACACATGTTCACAGCTTCGGAAGACATCTTGCTTAGCTTATGCCTAATTACCTGACCCATGTATCGCTTGCTAGCCAAACGCTCCAGGGCCTCCCTAGCTAAGACTATCTTATAGGTATCCCCCAGCCTCCGCCTGCTCTTTAACAGTCTTCAAGCCTTATCTAGTGCGAGCCGTTGGCTAAATTCGGTGGTGAAGGACCTAATCCTATCATAAACCTCTCCCATCACCTATTTCCGTTAACCGCCCCTACTAGTTCCCGCTGCACTACATTACTTAGCTGCTCCCGAAAGTCCCGCCTGTTCAGTAAGGACAGATTGAACTTCCAGTAGCCAGCAATTTTAGTCATAATGTCTAACGCCACCCGGACACAGACGAGTCTGTGGTCCCAGTAGCCTAACCAATGGAACGTGGGACAATTTAAAAGGCTTAGGTCAGCTTCTCTAACTAACAGTCTACCCAGGTAGATAGCTACCTGGGTAGACGTTGACTTAAGAGCCCACGTTCACATCTTCCCCCCAGGGTGACTGACCCGGTATCTATCGACGAGATCAACCAAGCTTCGATTTCCCGCTCTCCTGCTAGCTCCCTCCCCAGTCTAGTTTGAGGTCCTGGACGGCATTCCAGTCTCTTGCTAAGACTAGGCGCGTTGAATTTGCCAGGATGGGCCCTAACTGCAGAAGAAATGAAACACGCTCCTCCCGGTCATTAGGTACATAAACAGCGACCAGCAAAAACGAGCTGTTTTTCACCGCAATATCGGCTAAGACCAAACGGCCCTCAGCCCCGACATGAACAAGGTCCACCCTCGTGTCCAGGATACGCTTGACCAGCAAAGAAACACCTCTGGACTCGTCTTTCTTTGGGGGTTTAACTTCTCCTCATTATCGGTCGTAATCCATCCGTCAGGGACAATACCACCGACGTTCGTAGGTTACGTTAATTTTAACGCCCTATATAAGAAAGGATGGAGCAACACCGGGACCCCTCCTGCACATAATTGCGCCATTTTACGAAGTTCCGGGGTGGCACTCCGGGTCATGGTAATTTTTTAAAACTATTCTTTGGCCGTGACCAAATGGTTCCAGACCTTGAGGTAGCCCCCGGTGTTCTGAATGAGTGTAATTACACCAGGGGCACTTTGAAAGTCTCTTGGATCCTTTGTAGATTTGATGTCTACAGAGGAGAGCTTCAAAAGGGGTCTCAAGAAGTTCCTTCGTTGAGATGACATGTTATTTTCAACTGTTTTTGTCCACCTAGACTATGGCCTGCCCTTGGGAAAGGAATTATTTTTCTTGTGAGGGGTGGGAAGGACAATTTTGTTTTTGTTGGCGAGGTGAGTGTGTAAGTGCAGGAAAGTGTGACGGTGAATATTTTGGAATATACAGGGGGTCCATTATACCTCAGTACCATTACAAGTATTTATTGCTCGCAAGCCATATGGCATAGAGTATTGCATTTTTTTTTGTAAAACGTTGTACACACCTTCAAGTCTCCTGCACATTGGTCTAATGGTGTTAGGACACTTCTGCTTACACATTTCCCTAGAAGGTGTATTGGCCATGACGAACCAATCGCATTGCCATCTCACTCTCCTGATCTTAACCCCTTGGATTTTTCCTTAGGGGTGCGTTAAGGATTTTGTCTACCAGTATTATTGAAGTTGTCCGAAAAGTTGAAGTTGATATGCTGCAGCACCTATGCAGGGAGATGGAATATCGTCTTGACATTTTGAGAGCAACTGGAGGAAAACATGTGGAATATAGTCAATGAAAGCTGTGAATGTAAACTTAAGATATACAACATTTTACAGAAAAAAACAACAATACTCTATGTCAAATGGCTTCTGAGCAATAAATACTTGTAACGGTACTGGGATTCTATGGACACCCTGTATTTCTGAGTGCTGAATTAAAAGAAAAACATTTTAATCCTTTATATAACAATCCTTAATAATTTCATTTTTCCCTTTACTAAGTTCACAGGATACATATGGATGCTGTATTTGAAATACAGCATATTTTTAATACAGTATTTTTCTAGGGCACAGATGTTCATAGAACTTGATTACTTAGTGAACCATTTAACTTAAACGTATCACCAATTGACGCAAACACTACTCAGTTAATTATTTAAACAAACTAGCCCTATATAATCAAAGATCCTTTTTATACCCATCTGTCACTGATATTATTGCCAACTAATACTGCTTTATTACTTTTCCGTAAGTAACGAAATAATCGTGCTGTGAAGTAATTGTTCAGCAGTGAAGTAAATGTTCAAAGTAACAACGTAATAAAGCGATTAATCAAAATAAATTATGTCTGCGTGAATGGTTATATTCTTCTAGTAATAAATATATGTTGAAAAAAAATATTCTTCTGGTATTAAATATATGTTGAAAACAATATATATTTTATTAGTAATCCAAATTATAGCTAGAGCACAACACAGTGATGAGAGATAGATTTGTTTTTTAGGCTTATTTAATCACTGTGAGTTATTTAAAGCCGAAATATTATGATTCTAAGAAGAATTCTGTTTTTTATGCGAGAGAATATTGCATTAACAATTGTTTGGACATAACAATAATTTTTCCAGTTCCAAGTTTTACTGTTCTATTCATAGCTTTAGGAAAAGAGATTGATACATAGCTTTCCAAAAAGTATTTGCGTGTAAATACAAATAATTAACTCGGCGTAAATTCGAACTTAGATTTCATATTCTAAATTGCTATCCTTTAGACCACCCGCATATCTGATTCTACTAGGTTTCAACATGTTTAATAATTGCACATTTCTCTTATTATATTCGCTTATACAGAGTCTGGTGTTACATCAAATATTTATTTGAAGATGTTGTGATGCTAATTTCATGTTTTCTTTACGTTACAGATAAATTTGAATATTGTTGTGCTGTTATCGACGATATGCCTACTCGAAGTTGAATAAACAGGCTTGATTTTTTATCATATTTATGGAAAATTTCTAATGAAAACAAAGAGGCTGGAGATAAATAGATTTTGTTCATAAAAAAACGTATATTATTCCTAGTTTGGAATAATTAGATCCATTACATTGTTTGCTTTATTTGTGCTAAGATAATTAAAAAAAGGTAAAAAGAAATTTTTTGCTTTTGGAATTTAATTTTTTTTGTTTTTTGTTTTTCTTGTCTTTTTTGTTTTGTTGTATTAACTGGCCATTCATGCTTGCTTCTTGGGAATGACGTGTATCCTCCAACCTCCTCGCTTAATATATTGAAATGTCAGTTAACCATCGCATTGTCAAAAAGCTCTGTTGGTAGTCGATTGAACTGTCCAAATAAGTTACTCTGATAAAAAATTCAAGAAATAAACTTAACTGATAGTTAAACGGATTGGTTTGATTTGTTTGTTTTTTGTATTGTTTTGTTTGGTGGGAGGGTGTTTTATTTTTAGAGGTATGGCTTTCTTAGATTTAATTCTTTAATTCTAAATCTGTTATAGATAACTCGACATTTATTAAGCAAAAACATAGTAACCTTTTTAATATGAGTAGATAATTCTTCTCTTGAGCTAGAATAGAGGAATAGTTTCTCGCTTCTTTTTCTCTCCTTAGTGGTGCTGTCAAGAGTTTTTTGTGATATGTGTGGATGGTTGCAACTTCCGGACTGCTAGGTCGAAGCACGAACTTTTGCTTAGCACCTTGAGAGGCTACTCTGATCAACAGTTGAATAATATTGGTGTTCTTACAGTGTCATGTCGCAGACAGATGGGTGTTTCAGAAAGCACTCCTAGTGGGAAACTCTGAGGCGACACTATGCTGCACTCTACGCTAGCTTTCTTTGCACACATGTTATGTTTGAAGACCGATTGATACTACTACCCTAGGACGCTTGTTACTAAAATAAGCCACTATGACTATAAGCAATGAGATATATAAAACTAAATCAACAAAACATCTAAACCCTTCAATGTTTCTTTCTTCAACATGCGTGGTATTCGTATCAACTTTTACAGTATGGAATCGTTTCTATTTGAAAAGTCCCCAGACATCCTAGCTCTTTGCAACTCCGCAATCTCCCTCCAATGATTTTGTTTTTATTGCTGTCTAGATTTCTTTCTTTAGGAAGGACATAAATGTCTATATTCAGGATCTAGAAGTTTGCTCGAGAATATAGCCCGCTTGAATTTTCAAACCAATCTTGCACATGTCTCCATCTCCCGCTATTAAACTCAATTAGCTATCTCTCATGATTTGCGTGCTAGATAGTATTTCTGACAATACAGACAAGGCTATTTCTCTACATTCGTTTAGATATATATTTGTGTTCGGGGACTTTAATGGTAATTATTCCAAATGGCTTAACCACTCTGTCACTGATCTGCCATTCAAACTGTGAAATTCTCAATCACTCGATCTCCCATCTCTTGACTTCTTCACGCGTTTCACCAGTAACTCTGAAGGACACGCTTCCTTCCTAGATCTCTTCTTCATTTGACTCATGTCATATTATGCAGCTCTGCTCTCTTGGTAACTTTGATCAATCAGTGGTGCCCACAGACATCTCTTTTTGTTCCCCCCCGCCAGCCAAGAAAATACCAATAGAATACGTTTCAGTTAGCAACTTGCGAATTGGACTCGTTCCAAGATTTCTTTCTTCACGTCCCTAGGAAAGAAGTATTTTGTCTCCGTAACAACAGATGCCTCTATGTCTCTTCTCATAAAGAAAGCAAGCTTATCTTAAAGTAAGTAAATTTATTGATTGCTGATAGAATGAAGCAACTCGCAAATTCGGTTCTAGAGTTTTTTGGTAGCTCTAAAAGAGTGTACTGACCAACAGAAAACCCCAATTCCTCCTCTGTTCAATCAATTCAAAATCTTGATATCTAAATTAGACAAGTTTAAATACTTTATCCTGCACATTTTCTTCTAAAACTACATTCGACTCATCTGATGTACACTTGACTCGTCTGAAGCAGCCACACCCGATTTTCAACATAGAACAGAGGCTCTATTTAGTGATATGTTTCTGTTCTCGGACATGATTTCTAAATTCGACTCCCATAAGGCAAGCGGAGGTGATAGAATCCCAGATAAAGAAATATGCTTCTCAGCTCCAAATCTCTTTAAACTCTACAACTATTGCCTCTCTACTTTCTGCTATCCAGCTTGTTAGAAATCCTCATTTGTAGTTCTTATTGTATTCTTCGACCCATATAACTATCGCCCTATTACCATCTTACCACTTTTCGGCAGAGTATTCATAGCTCTAATCAATGCTGAAGTAGTTAAACATCTCATCCTACAAACAATATGGTTTCCTCTTCGCTGAGTCTACTGCTGATGTGTATACGGTTATCACTGAATATATATACTTGGCTCATAATCATAATGGCGAAGCGCGAGCTTTGGCTCTAGATATCTCGAAAGCGTTTCATAGGGTATGGCAAGGTGGTTTTTTAAGCAAGTTACAGGACTACGATACTACAGGAGGATTGTTTGGCTTAATCCAATCGTTCCCATCAAATTGTGAACAGAAACACATCTGTTTATTTTATTCCCTGATAACTACAATTTAAAAAAAAATTTAATGTAACGTCAGTTACCAATTTTTATCTTTTTAATCATATTCATCTGTTATCCATTCTCTCAATATCGCCTGTAACCTGTATTTATTTCACTAACTCACTGCGTACTAGTGGCGATCCCGTTTTTCTTGGGATGAAATAATTTAAAAGAAGAACCAAAATCATTGTAAAAATGTTTGTGTTTGTTCCTGCCAAATTTAGGGATGAAACAAAAACAAATGAAAAGAATTCGCTTTTCCTAACCTTCCATCGGTAACAAGACCTGTACCATATGCTCCCTATTTAGCCAACCCGATTGCACCTGATAATCCTTACTATGTAGTAATTCACCCGAAGGAGAGAAGTGCTGCAGATAAAGATGAAGAATTTGTCCGAAAATGTTAAATAATTGAACCACAGCATATCTCTGGGAATTAATTTACTGATTTAGGGAGAGATATCAGTCTTCCCAACACGGTTATTTGGCTTTATGTCGAAAAAAAGAAAAACTGATATTTCGTCGAAATAGAGAAAAACATTTAATACCAGATGTCAACAAAGGCAGATCCTTTGCTTAATTGCTTTAATTTAAATTGGCTTTTGTAGGAATTTCGTTTCTATTACAATGCAAAAGAATCGAGATTATTTATATATTCAACTTAAAAAAAATCTAAAAGGACCAATTCTTCACAAAAATAAATAAATGTTAAATGATAAATAGATTCTAAATGTATTTAGTATCTATAAGTGCAGAAATAAATCATTACTCAGAACGGACACAAATTTTACGACTTTAAGTGCACACACGTGTTTTTTACAGACAACCTTAGCTTGCGAGATGAAAATCTCAATGTAAGAAAAACAATAAAACATTTATATATTTATTCTCACTAAATAGAAGCAAATGCAAGGAAACTGAGATGAGTATAAATTGTAAACGGAGATTTTTTTCTGTCCTCAAATCAATGATATTTTAATTTGAAATAATATCATTCACAAACTATAAATGAGGTTGATTAATAAATCACAGCATGAAAATGTAATCGAAAATCCGTGTTCAAATACTAGCATAGCATATTTTGTATGCGCTATTTCTTCATTTATCTGTTCAGTAGCAGGTTAAGCCTTGGTTAAAAGCCAGTTTAGGAAAACAACTCTGAATTTAAAGCCGTGAAGAATGCAAAGAAAACCACGTAAAATTGTTCCCTCAAACAATAAACGACATTGCAGGCAACAGATATTTAACAAAGGGGAAGATGTCAAATGCCATGATGTTATACTTTCTGAAGAGACGTGTTACTTAAAAATGCTTGATTTTTTTTCTTCATTGCAAAATATTTGACTCTTTGAGTTTAATCCTTATATTTATCTTGGAATGATGATGCTGGTTATTAATACAGGTAACGAAGCTATTGGCAAACGGTTTTAAGTCTTTTAATTTATAGAGGACAAAACTTTAAATATTGTTCAAGATGTGTCTGTCAGGTAGGTGAATCTGATTTAGTCTGACATGATATTTTCTGCTGAATATTTTGTTTTTACTTTCGAAAATTACACAATACACTGTCATATCTAAATAATGGTGAAGGTATTTGAACTTAGTTTTGAACCAAGGCTTATGAGTCAAACAATCTATATGATATCACTTCCAAACAATTTACAAACTGTTGTGATCATTATTAGGAATTTCAAGAGACTTGGGCGTGATCATTATTAGGAATTTCAAGAGATTTGGGCGTGGTATAAAGAAAATGTCGGACAAAACAGAAGGTTATCTTGAAGAAAATGTTTAAAATAACCCATATTTTCTGACTAAACATTTCAGGAATAATCTTGAAGCCGCATGACGGAAGTAATCTGGAAAAATATTACTATAGTTTTGCCAAGAGCAGAACTAGTAGCAGTCAAACATCATAATATTGCTTTTCTAGAGTCTTCTTCTTCTTCTTCTTCTTCTTCTTCTTCTTCTTCTTCTTCTTCTTCTTCTTCTTCTTATTCTTCTCTGTGACTTGCCCATCCAGTTTGGGGGTTAATGTCACTTTTATTTGTAAGTGTAAAGTTTTATGCCTTCAGTTAAATGAACACCGCTCCTCCAACAAAGAAGGTGTATAACACTCTCTATCCCTGGTGGGTCTTTCTCCTGTTACACAACGCAACCGCCTTTCTACCATCCATCTGCTCGGGCCAGTCAAGAACGTTGCACGCTGTTTTCTCCTGTCTCTCCTTCCCGCTATCTGGCCTATTAGTATCAGGTTCTGCAAGCCATCCTTCCTCATTGCATGTCTCAGGAACTTCAGCTGACTCTTCCTGATGTATTAATTTCCTTTTCGTCTCCATTCTTTCCAAAACCTCATCATTGCTCACATGCTTGATCCATGATATTTGCAGCATATATATGTAGAACCACATTTCAGTTGCTTCATGTTTTTCTTTCATTTTCGATTGTATTATCCAGCATTCACTGCTATATTGAAGCACTGACATCACATAGAAATCCAGTACTTTCTTCTTTGTTTCTAGCACATTTTTCCTGTCTCTTAATACTCTACTCAGCTTCTGAAATGCGTCCTTTGCTATGCCAATTCGCCATCCTCGGATCTCTGTGTACTTGCTTGATTTTAGTATCCCCCAACTGTATTTGGCATTTTAGGCTGATCTTTTTGCTGCTGACCATGCATTCGGTTTTTTTGCAGTTTATTTGTAGTCCTTTCTTGTCACTCTCTTCAGCTACCTTCTGTATGAAGTCTTGTAGTTTCTTTTTCGTGTCTGCTATCATCTGCGTATTTTATGTTGTTCAAATTGTGGCCTCCGATTACAAATCATGGCATAACATCTAGGGTCTTCAGAATAGTCTCGCTGTACAAGTTGAATAGATCCGGTGAAAAGACACATCATTGTATTACGCCACTTTCAATTTTTGTATATCTGCTGAATTCGTTACCTGTCTGTACGCAGGCGGTTTGTTGGAAGTAAATATTCTTGAGTACCCTAATGTCTTTCCCAAATATGTCCGGGTTGCTGAGTATCTCCGTCAATTCTTTGTGGCGTATTTTATCGAACGCCTTCGCAAAATCGATAAAACATAGGTACACGTCCTTCTTCATTTGTATTGCCCTTTCAGAGATCATCCTAATCATAAATATGGCTTTCCTTGTCCCAATATCTTTGGTGAATCCGCACTGGTCTTGTTCTATCTCTAGCCTAATTTTGCTTCTCGCTCTATTCATCAAGATTCGGACGATCAGTTTTGCAATGTGGCTCGTTAAACTGATATTCGGTGGAGTTCGCACTCGTTTGCTCCTGGCTTCTTAGGCAGTGCTATGAAAATCGACTTACTTAGATCGTCTGGTATTACACTACTATTCTAAATTTAATTTATTATTTCTGTAATTTTCTCTCCTCCGAATTCTTTTAGGGCTATCAGAAGCTCTATGACTATGCCGTCTGGTCCAGCTGCTTTGTTTCTATTCAGCTTGTACATTGCAGCTTCCAATTTGGACTTTAATATTTCCGGTCCGTCCTTATCTTTGTGTATTATCGGTCGCTCTCTCTTGTCGCGGAAAAGATCTTTTATATATTCTTCCCATCGATGGAGTGTTTCCTCTTTGTCCAATATGCCCGTTTCATGGATTTTATACATTCTTTTTAGGAGCAGGTTTTTTGTCCTGTCAGTTCACTTATCTCTTTTTGCATGTCTGCATTATCAGTCCTGCTCAATCTCTCAACTTTTGCACATTTGTTGTTGAGCCATTCCTCATTAGCCTGTCTGCATTTGCTTCTTATTTCCGTATGTAGTATTCCATTCCATATCTTGGCATTATTTTCTGTCTCCTTTGCATCATATCGAGAATCTCTTCAGACAACCACTCGTTTTTCTTCTGCGTCTGATTTCTTTGGGGCAATGTTGCTTGCTGATGTCAGTAGTGCTTCCTTTAATGAGTCGCATTTTGAGTGTACTTTTCCAATTTGTTCTTCGTATTTGTTTTTCACGCTGTTAGTGTATTCTTTCTGCAGGTTGAGGTCATTCACAAGCGTGTTATATTGCAGTATTGGTGTTGCACTAGGTTTCTTCATTCTCCGGAGTTTTACCCTTGTTTCACTGGGAGGTGGTCGCTTCCACAATCGACAGTTGGATAGGTTTTGCATTGAATCACTGCATTTATGTATCTCCTGTTTCTGGTTATGTAGACTATTTGGTTTTTCGTGTCCCCTCCTGGGATTCTCCATGTTCATAGGCGTCGTGGGTGTTCTTGGAACCAGGTGATAATTATTACCTGGTCATTTTCTGTGCACATTGGACCCAATTTTCTTCTCGTTCGTTGCGGATTCCTAATCCAAATTTGCCTGTTGTGTCCCTTTCCCTCTCTTTACTTACCTTGGCATTCAAGTCACCAATTATGATTCTAATTCTTTGGCTTTTGCACTGAACTTTGGTATTGTTCAGTATGGAGTAGAATGATTCTATTTCTTCATCAGTGATTTGCGTTGTTGGTGCTTAAACTTCCTCTCAGTTTTGCCAAGAGGACTCTGTCGGAAAGGTGGCAGTATCACTGCCACATTTATTCATCTCTTTGTTCAGTATTAAGCCTTTTTCGTTATTTTTGACTCCTGCGTATATTATTCTGTGGTTGTTGCTGCTAAAGTCATTATTAGGCCATCTAGTTTCGCAGGATATTGATGTTCAGTCTGTTCATCGTCTTCTTGACATTCTCGAATTGACCACAGTTGTTAAACGTCTTGATGTTCCATGTTCCCAAGATCATACTTTCTTTGTTGCGCACAATCGCTGGTTAGTTGAAAACTCGTGTACCCTTCGGGGATCACCATACTGATAAAACTGAGATAATATAACGTGACCAGATGAGATACAACAACAAAGTTTGGGGCTTAATGTCACCTTTATTTGTAAATGTCAAGTTTTATGCCTTCAGTTCAATGAAACCGTTCCTTCAACAAAAAGATGTATAACACTTGGTGAATATTACTCTGCAGAAAGAACTTTTGTACGAGGTAAATATATAATAAAAATGAGGAAAATATTTGAAATGCTGAATCTTAACCTAAAACTGTCTTTTAGAAATTTGAATCAGAATCATTCCTGGAGCTTTAAAGAAGACAATGATAAAAAAAAAAATCTTATCGAAGTTATCGAAGAATATTACAAAACTTGATAACTTAAAAAGAGTATAAAATTGACGATTAATTTTCTAACTTTAACTAGTTTGCTTTGTTTATAATTATTCAAATGGAATATTATTTTTTCTGTGAACAACTGTTTTCACCGAAAATTTTACAACCCAATTCCAATAACATAAAATAAAAATTAGACAATAATAATAATGTATGTTCGTAGAATATGCATGGAGTTATGATAGAGGTACCTAAACTCATTAGAAACTCTAAATTTAAAAATGTCTCGTATTCCCGGTGAGAAAGACCTGTCAGATTTCAGAAGGAAACAAAGTTTTTAGCAAGGTGTCATAATTTAAAATAGCAATTCATTTGTAAATAACATAATCAAACATTAAAACTGTTAAAGTAATAAACAAACACAACATCTATTTCAGATGAACTTGGGTGATCTTAGAAAAGATGTCTTCGTGCAAATAAACAAGGAACTGAAAATATCTTGTTGCAAAATATACAAATGTGTCTAAATCTGCCCTCAAACAAGAGCGAAATGTCTTCATCATTCGGATAATTATAACAGAACAATCAAAAGAACTTTGCTTTTAAAATAAATTATTATTCATCAAATAAAATGAAACATTTCAAATTAAGAACAATTGATATTTCAGCACGTTCTAATACTTTTACATAATTCTTTAATAGCTTGATTTTTTTAAATCTCGATTCGACAAGTTAGTCAGTTAAGTGCCTTACGTGATATTCGCTTTTGGCGATCATGTCTCGAAAGAGACTGACTGGGAAGAAGATTATCCCGCAATTGGTTGCTATTGCTTTCTGCGGGTGACTGGTTGCCAGCCAAAGCTATAGGACCCAATTTATTCTATTATTTAACCCATAACTGGAGAGAAGAGACGGATTAATACCTTTCGCAAGGGTGTTTATGGGTAAGTGAATGCAAGGAATTCAAATAGAATTCAACTATAATTCATTAATAGCCAAATTTTTTTTCATCTCCATTCGTCAAAGTGCACTTGAATTGCCTGCAGCGCACAATGAAACATGACGTAGTTTTCTTTTTCTTTATGTGGAAAAAATGTGAAGCGATGTCTTCTGACAACATCAGAAAAATACATACCAGTTCTGGAAAAGGAATATCTTGCAATGTCCTGTAAGAATTGTTCCCATTAAAAACACCAATTTCAAATTTCATATGAAATGAATTTCTACATCATATGACATAAAATAACAGAATGTTCCAAGATGTACGACATGCATAATCATGTCAGTTTTCTGATATGAATTTTATTGATTGGACCGTGGCCTTTCTTAGATCTGCAAATTAGAACTGTCGTGAAAACATTCGAGAAAGGGAAATTTATTCCATTTTTTAAACACAGTTGAATGCATAACAAGAGTAAATTACAAAAGGATTGCAACTCCAGTTAAAATATTTAAGTTTTGTTGCAACTGGTAGCATCATTTGATGTCTGAATTCATTGGAATTATCATTATTGACATTCGAACTAATGCCCACATTTTTTGTTTATATTATCACAGCGTATCGGTGTATGTTAATATGGGTAACTTTTTAATTTCAAATATATGGATGGTAGTCCGAATGTAATTAAAATAAATAAATGTCACTATTACGATTTTTATTTTTCAAAGAAATGTTTGGCAAATTAGAAGATTAATCCATTGCATATATCCTAGCTGAATTTGCCTACAGATAATCTTTTGTCCTATACAGCAATATTAGTAAATGTGGGGACAATACTAGATCTTATCAGTTCCATTCCTGAAAGAGTAGAAATCTTTAAAACCAATTATTTTTAAATTCTACAAATTATTATTTTTGAGGTTATTAGAGTTATGAGAAATAGCATCAAATAAAAATTTCTTTATATATATATATATATATATATATATATATATATATATATATATTAGAAAGTTGTTATATATCACACACGAGTAAAAATATGGGAAAAGTTTTTAAGAATTTTGATTTAAAAGAACTTTATCGGCTTGAAGTTTCTGTTATTTTCAAAACTTAAATTGAGATGGAAACGTGTATTTCTGTCATGATATGCCCTGCAACTAACTGAATTTGGAGGACGCTTTTCATTTTACGCTTTCTTTTTAAAGTGCAATCTGCTAGGTGAATTATGATCACATAATCAAATATTGTAATTATTGCGTCAAAATGATTGTAAACTTTTGTAAAATATTAGGAGTGTTATAATTTAGCAAACGTGGCTAATGACAAAAAGTGTCAAATATCAGGAATACATTTTATTGGCAACCCCAAAAAGTTCCCAATAAGGCACTATCAACTTTTCATGATTGTCGACAAGCACGTCGGATCTAACGACGGTATCTTTTTAAAAATGGAAAGAACCTTGCCGAATACGGCATTTTTTTAAATAAGATTGCTCGAGTGGTCAGGCCAGTAGACGAAAACAAATGTATATATACTGTTTAATAAATAAACGGAGCGTTTACTCAAATATGGCTATCCACTAAAAACAGTATTTAAGTAATAATATATACGCATATAGAGTTCGAAATAGCAAAAAATCATAGCAAAGAATTTTCGTTTGTCAGTAACTAAACTTCTATTAAGTAAAATCTTCTTCCCATATACACCCCTAAATAAACACCCTCCATATATATATATATATATATATATATATATATACTTTATAGTGCTTAGTAATGATTGTCGAATGATGTTCTGGAAATTGCGATGAGAAGCAAATGAAATTAAGATTAAAGAATAACTGGTTAAATGCAAATAATCAGTCGTTAATACCAGTTCAGATATTGTTGTTTAATCGACAAGTGATAAACTCATTTTTTGCAAAGAAACTTCAAAGCGTTCTGACATAAGAAAAATTACTGAATGAAAACAGGCATAAGTGAATTATCCCGAATATGTAAGTGGAAATGAGGAAAGACAAAGATAAAATTGTTAAAACACGAACAACAACAACAACAACAACAACAACAACAATAAAAAAAACACACTTTAACGAACTTCCTGTTAAAAAATAGCAAATTGTCCGAATGAAGATAAACTTTTCTTTTAATGTAAGCGAAACCAGAAAACGTGCATCTTTCGAACACAAACTCTTCTTCGATGAGGCATATCCTTTCAGGAGGTGGCGGTCTTAGTTCTTCACAATTTTCTGTTGTTCCTAACTTTTTTCTTTAGCAAACCTCTTTATATCTTAGGATTTTGTTCTTCTATCCATTTATTCAGATTCAGTTAAGTAGGTTACTTGTTGTTTTTTCAGATTCTTGATCATGAGCAACAGTTACTTTGTTATTTCTCTTTTACCAAAAAAATTCTCTTTTCTAACAGGCGTTTTCTATATTATCCACTATTAAACCACTGCCGTTTCACGTCCCCTATAATCTGTGAATTGTCCAATATGCAATGATATATATCTGTTTAGATATTTAATAGAATTCCAGTGCTGATTTTTGTTTCTAGCAACAGTTTTCAGCCCCTTCATACTCAGTTTTTCTTAATCAGATTTGTGTTGTCCTATTTTATGTTGTCTTTTATTATACGACTAACGTTATTAAGTTTTTCACCAGAGATGTAACTTACGGCTTCAGTTGTCTCTTTTGTTAAGAATTATGCATTCTGTCTTCTTGCAGTAAATTGTCAGTTCTAACGGTCTTCTAGCCCCGTTATGGTAGCCCAACTCTAAAAGAAATAACAGGATTGTGTTTTCTCTTCAGATTTATTGACGTTTATCAAATTCCATCCTTATGTACTTATTAAAATCATCTTCTATCTGTATGCAGGCTATTTGTTTCCAGTAGATTTCTGAATTGCTCTGATATATTTTCCGTGTAAATCAAGTTTTTCAAGTCGGGTTTGACTTCTACCCTATCACAAGCCTTTGTAAAATATGTGAAATATATAATTTGTATCGCCCTTTCTTATAACATTCTTTCACTTTTTTCAATGTCTTGAAAGAAGCCACAGTAACAGTGCTCTATTTCGAATCTATTTCTGCTATTCATTAAAATTCTAATCAAATATTTAATTATATGTATTATTAAGCTGATCGTAATGTTGATTTCACATTCATTTGTATCTAGTTTCTCTAACAGCTTTATAAAGATTAATCTATCGAGGATTTACGCTATTTCATCACTATCGTGAATTTAATTTATATCATTGCTATGAGTATAGATCCACAAATCGTCAACATCTCAGTTATAATGTTCACTGTTTCTGCAGTTTTGTCCCCTTTCACCTTTGAAAGTGTTAATCTAACCCTGAAATTTAATTCTGCATGTCCTTCCATATTTTATGTATTATAGGTTGTTGTCATGAAAGAGCACTTCAATGTATTCATTCTCGCTGTTTTCCTTTTTCTTTATTGATCATGTTTCGTCTCCCTTTTGATTTAATTCTGCCAAACAGTACGTTTTCTCTCCTAATAACCTTTTTATTCTATTTTATCGCTCATTCTCACTACATCTACGTTCAACAGTTTTTCAATTTCGTCGCATTTTCAATTTAGCGACTCATTATTGGCTAAGTTGTACTTATTGCTTACATGCGTTTCCATAGATTATTCTGCGCTGTTTGTGGACATTATCTAGTGTTTCTCTTGCATTGACAATTTTGCATGTCATTTGCTTATATTTTGTTGGTCTTTCTCACTTACGATGAATCTGTTTATTGTTGTTTGTAAGTAATTTCCCTTAATTTATTCCACATCCTCTATCTTTTGAAACTTTAATATTTGTTCTTACCTGTAACTGCATGAGTTTATTTCCATATGAAATCGCAGTGAGTTTATGTTTAAGCTATTCCTTTATGTTAAAGCTATTCCTTTTTTAACGTTAGTTTACATACAATTGCGATTGCTTGCACAGTCAGTATTTGAGCATATTTTAATATCGAAAACCGCATATCTAAATGATGTGCAAGTAGGCTATATTAGATTTTCTGTCTCCTAACGGTCTTTTCTATGTCGTCAAATGTTTTAAACGCCATTCCAACTAGGTCTTCATTCTGTCTGCATTAACATACTTCGTACTATAAGATAATATAACTGTTATGCCTGTTTAAATTGTAATCAGACAGAAGAGTGCGAATTATGGCTTCTTGTAAACGTAATCAAGAATGGCATGAATCCAACACTTTTTGCAATTTAACCGATCCCTAGATACTTTAACAAATGTCTTCTTACTGGAATGTCCATACGGGTAACAAATAGTGCATCTATATAAGAAACTCCTCTACTTGTGCTACTATGTTAGGATTTTACAACCATTGTTGATTACTTTCTAGATAAACTTTTTGGGATATAAGAATTTTATCTACAGCACACTGGAAAGAAAACAGACGATCTCCGAAATTATGAGAGTATGGGAACAAACAAACTACATTAATTATATCTCGACAAATTTTATCGTCAGTATCACAATAAAAGCCTGGACAGATTGAGAGGTGTGGTGTCTGTGGGCATCGTTTGATTTTTAATTTCGCTTTTATTCTTTTTACTCTGAAGAAACATTTAATAAATAGACTACAATTTGTCCTTGTTCTACACAAAAGTATCATCAACGTACCTGAAATAAATAAAAGGTTTAGATACTTTGCCAAAAACCAATGACCTATTTTAAGACTATTAAGTCTTTAAAATCTAATAATTATATTTATATTTGTAAACTAGACAAGGGTGCTGGTGTCGTTTTACTTGATTGAGTAGATTACATTCAAAAGATGTTGATTATTTTGAATGACTGAAAAGTTTCTAAAAATTGGTCCTGCAGAAACTTGTGACAATGAAACGAAATCAAAATCCAGAAGCGTATATTGGGTTTGTTTAGAAAAGATTACTTTTCTAAGGAGATCTATGATATGATTAGACATTCTGCTTCTCTTAGACCAAGGCTTTATAGTCTTCCTAAAATTCATAAGAAGAACGTTTCGTTGAGATCAATAATATCAATGATTGGTTCAGCCCAGCATTCTTTGTCTCAATGACTTTTGCATGTCATACAACTGGTTTCGAATCATATTATTAATAACTACGGAATTTCATTCAACTGAAGTCTTGGGGCCTTTTAAGGGTCCCGTTTATTTGAAGGTTTCTTGGATTGGAGATAAGGGCCAAAGGTTAGTTAAACAGGTTACCAAGTCTGTTTATGGTTGTTTTCTTTTGGTTACTCTGCGTTGTAATTTTCGGACTAGGCCTGCGTTTTCGTCTTTTCGTATGGATGAATTGCTCTGCATCAAATTGAATAATTTGGTATATGAATTTAATTGCCAGTGTACTGCTGGTTATGTGGGGCGTACAACCTTACAGATTGCTTTTATATTCATTGTCTGATACATATAACATAAAGTTTCGCTTTCGTAAACACTAGCTTCCATCAACTACGTGATGCTTTTTTCATTTATTTTTTCTTGTTGAACCAAAATAAATGTGGAGTTCATTACCATAGTCAGGCTTTTAATTCACAGGCTCCAGACAACCTCAACACGTAAACCTGTTATCTACAGGGTTACCGCCCTGAATGCCATGTAATGGCATGCTTATAAGCAATTTTTTTATGAAATTAAAAAAAGGAAATAAGAGATTTAAATGAAAATGAAATAAGAGATTTAAGTATATAATTATTTAGTAGTTCAAAATAGTTTAAAAATAATATTCAGTAAATTCTTTCTAATAAACCAATTTATAATAATGATATCTCCAAATCTAAAACATCAGAAAAAGTTGCTCAGAATAAACCAGAATGAGATTTTTGACTTCTCTGTAATTTATTGTATAAATATTTTTTGAGATTAAAAGAAAGTGACGTTTAGCTGATTATTTACAAACAATATTTGAGTCATTTTTCATTTCTACTGTAACAATCTATTTTCATTAGCGCTAAATTTTCTCTTCATTAATGAGTACATGGGTTTTCAATTTCGAATGATTTCATTTTATTTTTTACTATTACGTGATATAAAGGCAAATATTTTTTATTTTTCTCATTTATCTTTCGTTTCGTTAAGCGAGATTGAGTAACAAATGGAAAATAATCTTTTGGCAGAAAGCAAAATATTCATGAACGCTGTATATAATCTTGACCATGTGTCACTTGTTTGAAAACTTGCACACTCATTCAAAAGAAGTTTTACGTTCAGTCAATTCTTTTTCTTTATTAAGTTAAAATGAATACTAGGCAATGAATCAGATATTAGGGAAATATAGTAATTATGGTTTTAAGTTGCATTCTTTTTATTTTTGGTTGATTTATATCATGCCCTTCTCGGTCGAATATTATCAAAGAGTTAAAAATAAGAATCATAGGGACTTAAAATATTCCTTGAGTTTGTATGTATATCTAGACAGCCTATCTTTTATAAACCTTCAAACGATTATAGTAGAAGATCGTAAACAAAGTATATGGCGTGAAAAGTCGTAAAATATGTGTCAATATATTTTTTTATCTTTGCTACATAGGCTTTCGTGATTGTATTGGTGAACTCGTTGTCCATGAAGTATACATAGTGTATAAAAAACGAGTTATAAATCTCGGAGAGAACTATTCTGTTTATTTCAAAGGTACTAATCCTATAAAATTCTTATTCTAAGCAAGGCTATAATGACACTAAAATATATTTTCAATGAATATTGGAAGATTATTATATTCGAATGAATATTGGAAGATTATATTTGTCATTATAAAAAGAAAACGGAAAAGAGCTCCATAAGCGAGAAGTGGAAGAAAAGCAACTATAAGAATAGAACTTACATCTAGCTAATTAAAGCGATGTGACCTAATTGCTCATCTAGTAGAATGCTTAAATTCATGAGATTAAAGTGTCAGTAAGGAAAGCTCATTAAAACAATTGTCATGAAAATATTTATAGAAAAGACAGAAGGAAGTCACATGACGATGATGAGAATGTAAAATGAGATGCATGAAGATCAAAGAGAATTGACTAAAAATTAGTCAAAATTTTTTAATATTCTTTGAGATATGTCAATCTTCGATATCCCAGTAATTTTAACATTTCAGCATCATACCAAGGCACTAACTGCCACTAATATGCCAACATATTCCCAAAAAGTAATTAATTTTAGACTTAGTAGTAGTATATGCATAAACGACAGTGAAACAAAAAAGGTGATGGTTAAAGCCGTGTTATTTATTATGAAAGCCTCAGAAAGTGTAGAAAACATTGTCAAATGGATCGAATAAAAGGTTTTGTTCGATTTCCCACAAAGTTTTTTTATATTAACGAAGAAAAGTCCAGACAGTCAAGCGACAAAAATGTAATAAAAACAATGAAAATGCTCAGAAGTAATCAATATATAATGGCTTACAAACAGAAGACCGGAGGTTACAGTGAACGAAATGTTGGGAAAGTGAAAATAAATTGTTAGACTGAACCCAAAACTAAAGCAACAACACTTCATCTAAGAAATTCCCACAAAGTTGATAGGGAGAAAAGTTATAAACGTTATTCTTAAAGAAAGGATGAGGAAAAGCATTCGAAAGAATCATTTCCTAATTCCGTAATAGATTCCCCCTACTTTTTTCGTGTATGTAAAAAAACTAATATGAAACACATTTCTTTATTACAAAAACAATTTCCATCTGTCAACCATAGAATCTAAAGAAAAACTCAGAAAGTGATAGAGATAAAACCGTTTAGATGATTAGAAATAAAACTTGTAAAATATTTTTAGACTGTTCGTTAATGTTGTGTTATTCATTGTTCAGAAGTCAGAAAGTGTAGAGAAATCATTATCAAATGGGTCAAATAAAAGGTTCCGCTCGATTTTGTAATATAAATGGAAAATAATATGAATTTAAAGTCGAAAAACTAATACAAAAATGGAATTTTTCTCATTAGATTTAAACATACAAGTTTCTTTTCAAAATAAATAATATGAAACTCAGTCTGTCAGTTAAGTGCCATACATTATACACGCTTTGGCGATCATGTCGCGAAAGAGACATGACTGACTGGGCAGAAGATTATCCAACAGTAGGTTTCCATTGTTTTCTACGGTAGACTGGTTGCTATCCAAGGCTATAGAACCCAATCTGTTCTGTTATTTAACATATAACTGGAGGGAAGAGACGGATTAATACCTTTCCTGAAGGTTTTTATGTGTAAATGAATGCAAGGAATTCAAATGGAACTCGAACTCGGCTCCCCGATTTGTCGTTCTGAGTCGATATCCACTGCACCCCAACGCACATATGAGAATACAATTATTCAAAAAATGAAACAGAAAATGATGCTTTACACATTTTTTATAAAAAGAAATAAAATAATATTGATGAGATAATCTCAACTTCCTGACACATTTTAATATTAAATTTATTTTTACAAATATTATAATTTTTATGTCGTTCCTTTACTTTTAGTCTTTTCAAAATTGTGTATTTTCTTTGTTCATGACGGTTACTGAGATTTCCTGAAACAGACAAAACATTTTAGCTGCAAACAAGAAGGAACTGGATGTAGAGAAAAGTTACCATTTTTTATCTTAAAAACAATAAAGGTATTAAAAGTTTTTTGATAAGAACACAATGAGATTTGCCCTACTCTCACGTTCAATCTTATTACTGAGAAGAACATTTACTTTTCAAACTAAATCAAAAGCCATTAAAAGATATGATAATTATTATTAGAAAACAAGAGTAAAAATAGCCTCGAAATCGATTGAAAAAAGAGTTTGTATCTGTGTGTAGAGACGTAGGACTATTCAGTATACAAGATATATTTATGAATACTGTATATAAATGCTGATGTTATACAAAATATCTTTATTATTGAGAATTTCATAATTCAGTTTGGGGTTCTGTTGTCAGTTTTGCATATTTCAATTCGGGTTAGTCATTTGGTCAGACAATCGAATATTATTGAAATCGTGGTGTGTTTCACAGAATCAGTTAAGCAGAATCAACTGGTTTGGTTGTTGAACAATAAACACATTTTCTAATCATCGTAAGTTCGGAGGAACGCAAACTGTTCAGATTGAAAAAATACTAGGACCACAGAATTTGTGGTCCTAGTATTTTTTCTGTCAAATGGATTGACAGAATCCCAAACAAATAGTAAATGTGAATATCTGATTATAAAAACATCAGCAGTAAATATACTGTCTTCTTGATTGCTCTTATTATTCTCGCTCTTTAATAATATTTCTCTTTTTCTTATTCTTTCCAACTCAATGACCCCTATTGTCTTAGTTATTTTACTGACTTTCTTAGGGTGATAAGATTTAAAAACTGTGAATTAAATATTTAGATCAAATCTTTTTTGGATTAATTTAAGCGGGTCTAATAAAGAGCGAACGTCAGCACTCCTTCATCAATGGATTGAGAAAATTACAAAAGTCAATTAGAATAAAACATTTAAAATGTTTGGTTTGATTAAAATATGATCACAGTATTGAAGGTCAAACTTGTATCTATTGTGAACTGGTTTGATTTTAGATGCTTTTTTAAAAGGCATCTGGTATTCTTTTTATAATTATAATAAAACGTTTGTAGATTTTGTTTATGATAGGCACAGAAAAAGTTGAAAAATTATTTCATTGATGGCACAAATTAAAAAAATGTTATTACAATAATATTCTTAAAATATTTTGCTCACTTGTAATTGGTAGGCCAAGATTTGAACCCACACTTAAATTCAAACATAAGTTATAAATTTACTGCGTAATATCATTTTTCGCTTAGAGGTTAAATTTTTGTTGATAATGCATATTTTATTCATAAAATATACACAGAGAAATAATTGAAATTATAAGCAAATGCTTCTTTGAAAATAATAATATTAGCATTTAAGGATTTGAATATATATTGTTTTCATTAATTATAATTTATTATTACATGTCTCACTTGACAACATATATCTCATTTTTATTTTTCAGATGCTACTTGAACAATTCTAGGAAGTTCTGTCATCGTCCATTTTGGAAATTTTAGTTTCGTTTTCGAAAACGAAGGAAGGCAAGCACACTCTCCTAAATGCAATATGGGGACTTTATCATCGCGAAACAACAGCGTCTCAGATTTGACACCTTCTATATTGGAAAATCTGGAATATATTCCATGTAGCAATCTAACATCAAATCTATCTATCTTGCCCCCACCAGCTGAAGTTGATGAATTTAAATTAATAGATTATTATTTGACAGGTGTGGCTTCCATCGTGATAGTTGTTCTAGGACTCATCGGGAACATTCTCACTATAGTAGTTTTGACCAAAAGAACCATGCGTTCGTCAACAAATTGTTATCTGAGAGCTTTGGCTGTCTGGGACAGCGTCGTTCTCATAGTTACACTATTTCTTATTGGGATTCCTTCGGTATCAGAATCGTATGAGGCAAACATAAAACCTTTTGTTGTCGTGTACATTTATCCAGCAGCACTTGTAGCTCAAACAGCCACAATTTGGTTGACAGTATCGTTCACTGTTGAACGTTACATTGCTGTATGTCATCCGCTTCGAGCTGCCAGCATGTGCACGATCGCCCGAGCTCGGATTGTCATTTTGGTAGTATCAGTGTTTTCTTTCATTTACAACGCGTCACGCTGGTTTGAATACGAGATTGTCTATCAACTCGACCCCAACAACGAAACTTTACAAGTCATGGGATCTATGACAGATATGGGTCGAAGCAAGGTTTACCACAAGGTTTACTTTTTATGTCTCTATCTTCCAATCATGTGTTTTATACCACTTACATCACTTGCCGTCATCAACATTTTCCTAATTCTAGCCGTGAAGCGATCGCAACGACAGCGACGAGACATGAACGTACGCCAGTCTCGCGAGAACAATGTCACCTTGATGCTGGTGTCAGTGGTGGTTGTGTTTATGATATGCCAGGTGCCAGCCCTAATCTATAATATGGCTTACGCCATTGACACAAAAACAGTGGCTGAAAAGTATGCCTGGAGAATCGTGTCGATTCTCAGAAATTATCTTGTCACCCTAAACAGTGCCATAAATTTCATGTTGTACTGCGCATTTGGACAGAAATTTCGACGCATATTTATACGGACATTCTGCCAATGTTTGCTTTCTGAAGAAGACTTCAGTTCACTTACATACCATGGCACAGTGATCAATCAACACTCGACTACAGGCAAATATTGTAAAATTCAAAAAGCCAACAGAATGACACCTGACGTCATCGACATGACTTCATCTACCACAGCTGCGCATGCCAGCGTTCTTTCACGATACTCGTCGCATTCTTCGTTCGACGCTAACTCGTTGTACCGTAAAAATTTGCTCAACAAATCCGGAAATGAGCATAGAGTCATGCAAGACGACAAAGAGGACATCTTTTGCGATAAAAATGGAATTGACGAGAAAGAAATTTTGAAAGACGATAAAGCAGAAATTATCGACTCAGATAAAAATGACGAATGAGTAAACTTGATAAGAATTTGCTTTTCCTAACTGGAATGTATGGACACAAACTGAAATCCCACCTACAAAAATATAAAATAATACATTGAAAGAGTAACGAAAGGGAAACTATCCCTCATCTCAGAAATCCTTAAATTATTTTCTATGTCTGCCAGTAAAAGTCTTTGTATTAATGATCGTCTCAATATTAATTGTGAAATTTAAACAAAGTAAAGCTTCGCAGTTGATATCTAAATATTTGTTTGTTTCTTATTTACTGGTTTCTTAAAACTTTCAGGATAAAGTGTGAAACATCGGTGTGCATAAATTTAGGCTCAATAGTTTTATATAGACTTCATTGCAATACAATTTTCTCCATAATAATACAAAAGCACTAAATCATTTTTATATTGCTAAAATAATTTCACGTTGTTAATTTTGGTTGTTAGACCAAAAGGGATAACAAGTGAGCCAGTCAAGTTGGTGTTGACACCGGTTCTCGTTAACTGTTCTATTATTTATTTTTTGCTGAAAATCCATATCACTTGTTGATCCTTGAACACTTGAAAGATTTTGAAAAGAAATGCATCATTTTAAATGATGTTTAAAACTTTTTTTACCAATTGGTTAATATCATTCTACTAAATCAAATATTTTTCTATATTTCTGAGATGAAGCATTGTAATTATTGACACTATTTACATTGTTCCGACTGTTGTCCCCATCTTCGTTGCCATATTCACCGTTTGACTGGCCTTTTTCAATTGACTGGAATTTTGAACTGAGACCGTTATTTCGTCCACCGGGAGAGAATATTCTGGTTTTATGTGTCATGTACTTTCCGGATGTTTTAGTATCAGTTATCTTTCGGAATATACAAGAAACTTTCCTCCTGTCCCGCTCAAGGAGAGAGAGAGAGAGAGAGAGAGAATAGTAAGGCAGCGTCTACTCAGTTCATTTTCTTTTTTAACAGCTATTAAATTTTAATACCAGTTATGAAAGGTCTTGCCGCGTGTTTGCTCTTTGACAGTGACTTATTATTTAGTGAGTAGTGAAGTGAATATATATATATATCGTCTTTTTTCATTAAAGACCATTGTACATATATATATATATATATATATATATAGTGAGAGAGAGAGAGAGAGATGAGAAATTGTAGGAGGATTTGAAATATTAAGTAAGTAATTCATCGAGCTTTATTCGACCTCAACAGAATGCAGAAAGCACCGGACGGCCGTTTCGTCCTATCTTTGGGACTCATCAGCAGTGCGCATCCACTAGCCGGAATTGAAACCCAGACAGTTGCGTTATTAAGCAAACATCATTGCAACTGCACTACGGACGAAGAGGTAACGAATTAAACTCAATATAGCGCCGCTTATTCAAATATTCCGTGGTGGAACTCTGCTGAGCTCCGTTTACTCATAGGACTGTGCCTCCTAGAGCCACGACTACTATCACCAATGGTCCAGTGCCTTTCAGTGCTTTCTGTATTCTGTTGAGGTTAAATAAACCTCGATGAATTACTTACTCAATATATATATATATATATATATATATATATATATATATAGATAGATAGATAGATAGATAGATAGATAGATTCGTGTAAAATCCTTTATACAATAAAGACAGAATCTGATGATGGTTCGCCTGAAATAGGGCATACTTCCGATTTACCATGAAATAACGTGTCTGCCTTAATTTTTCTGTCATATATATATATATATATATATATATATATCCTATCACGCTCAGAGGTTTAGTTTTTTTTTCTTACGTCTCAATGTAAGATACTCAATCGTAGATTCTTCAATATATATGTTGCCGCCAATTTAGACAGCATATTAATATAAATATTTTGCCGTAATTTTTAAGGTACGTGTTCTACTCGTACATATAGGAGGCAATAATACGGAGAGCTAGAGAAAAAAAAAAGAATTACAAGAAACAAAATTGTAAATTGAAAATCTACCCGATGTATGAAATAAAAAGTTCTGTTTAAAAGTCTAATTACCTGAAAAACGCCAGAGCATACAACGGCCGAAACGTCGCGAAAGTGGTAATAAAGATGAGGACAAAATTCCGAATAATGTAAATAATGTTAAGGAATCAAGGAGTGTATAATCTTTAGTACTTTTTTGTTTGTGTTCCTAGTTATTCAGTTTAATAAAGTACATATTAAAATTCTATCATGTCTTTCAATGTCAGAATTAGATGTTTGCTCGTCAATCGAAATATAATGTAACAAAATTAGATCATACAGTAATGACTGAACCGAATACTTCTGACCCACTTACACACACAAATATATATATGCGCGTGTGTGTGTGTGTTTGTGTGTGTGTGTGTGTTTGTGTGTGTGTACATAAAATCTTTTGATAATCTTGAACGATAAGAAAAATCAATAATATACGTGAAGTGTGATTGGATTTCTGTTGCAACTGAAGAAGTCTGGATATTTTTACGTTGGACAACAGGATTTTTACATGAATACTGACTTGATAGGCATACTACGACTAAAAGCAAATAAAATACATTTGCTCAAATTGTAGTCGGATTATAAGATCATATTACTGGCTATCGAGAAGCAGGCTTGCATCTTGAGCAGCATGTATATATTGAATTCGACTTGTGATCGTTTTGTTTAAATTTGGATCGGATTAAAAATATGTGGAATTACAAGAATTATCAAACTTATATATGTTTCAATGTCTAATGTATTTACAGTTTTCACAATTCAATAGAAACATATTTAGGTATGAAGGATTTTATTATTGACTGTAAGATATATGTTGCCATTTAATAAGATTTTCTTTTTTCATTTGTGTTATTCTATTAGAATGTTAGAAAATTCGGTACATATTATTTATTAAGGAAGCATTTTCTGGGATTAAATAAATGTAGAAGATTAAATCTGCTCCCTCAGAGTAAGATTCTTTTTTTTTGTTTCTTATTTCTTTATTTCGCTCATTAATTTTCTTTTTTTTTTTCCTTTTTGTTCAATTTCTTTATTTTATCTTGTTTGTATTCTGAAGGACATTCTAATCTTACAAAATTTTCCGTTCCACAGAATCACGGAGTTCTACTTTTCCGTCCCACAGAATCACAGAGTTCTAACATTCCTTTGGACAGACATGTTGTAGTGGACGAAATAAAAACAAATAAACACATGAAATTAGTAAGTGAATGTTCCACCAGGATGATTATCAATGATTCAGCATTCACCGAAATGTCGACCGACACATGATGTTACAAACGTGAAAAACATGAAAAATGGTCCAAAGTTAATAATCTACTTAATTTAAGAACGTCACTCAGAAACAAAGATGTTATCAGTTAATCAAATATGTGAATAACGAAAATATTTAATATCAGAAAATTCTAAGGAGGCCGGAGAATTTACTTGGAAAATTTTATGAAATTTGAATTTTTGTTTTTTGTTTTAGTTTTACATTTTGTCTTTTAATTTTTGTGACAATAAATATTAAAATAAATGCGTGGAAAAAGGAAAAGTGTAATTTTTTATTTAATTTCATAAAAGCGTATGAAAACATTTTGCATTTTAAACGGTGAAAACAAAATCTGATACAAATTTTAAAATTACTACCGCTTTTGAAAGGAATTGCTGGATTTAATGCATGCACTAATCCATAAATCCTAAAAAGAATTTGAGTGGGGAAGAAATTTCACATGTAAATCATGCAAACTTTGAACGAACCAGTTTCTGTAAGCAACAAGATTTCGATTTAGTTTTATATTTTTACTATTGTTTGTCATTTCGGATAACTCTTTGTTCCATGTGAAAGTTGTTAATGAATAACACTCTTACCATTGTATGTTTAATGACTTTCATAGAAGAATTTCTTCATGCATCTGTGTGGCAAAACCGGGTTCAATTACAACGAAGGGATCAATTAGGAAATTTCAAAGTCGTAATTGTGAACATTCCTAAAAGCCTCTCCAGACAAACTATAAACTTTTCAAGCCAATTATTGAACAGGATCGTCGTCAAAGTAGAATATGTTAAGAGGAAGGCATAATGCGTGTCGTTGCAATTATACAGCAACCTCTCAAGTCTATTCGAAAGAAACTCAAGAAACAAATTTTGATTCCTCTTGAACTTTCATCAAAGAATCGATAGCAAGAATCAATCAAGTCCAGCAGTTTAATCACTTTTAACATCAAATTCGATAAGAAATAAGAAATATATGCTACGAACATGCAAAAATTTGAACCCTGAGAGTATTATTATGTATCTGGTAAAACTTGTCATTATAAGTGCATTCTTAGTTATCGCATTCTGAAGAAGAAACTATTGCAGAGATTTATTCTTAGCAACTAGAAAGAAACAATAGAGAAACGCAAAGTATTAATGAACAGAAATAGTATCAGCCACCCTCATCGTAATGCAATAACTCAACGATCAAATAAAAACCAGGAGAAATGGACTTGATTAGGTCTAAAGAGTTTATTTCATACTTCATTCTTACAAGGTTCAATATCTTCAGATAAGGATTGGTGTCGATCTCTAGAACATTTTTGTAATAATCGAAGCATCCATAAATTAAGAATATGTTAATTCAAACTACTTAATTTTCTTTTACTAAAAGAAAAATAAGTTAGCGTCAATTAGATGAAAAATTGCTCGGTTACTGTAATTGCTAATGATGACAATTATTTAATCAATAACATCTCATTTGCATGCCGTTATCTTTTTGAAAATGATATCTTCCTTTCCAAACGTAATTCTTTTCTTTTAACAATCGAAACATAGCAATTAATGAAAACAAAAAATGTACAACTTAATATTTTATTGATTTATAAAATGTTAAGAAGTTTTATGTTACACAAAAAGTTTTCTCTGAAGTTTACTTATCACTAAAAAAATAGTTATATTGCCATTTGAAATCAGTTTGTTTTCAATCTGTGGAGAAGAAATATTCACAGAATAAGTATTTTCATATGAGATATTAAATTCAACAATTTTCCAATGGCTTCGAAGGCCAAACTTAAGTTTCAACTTCACTGTGAATTCAACACAAAATTTTGATTTGAATCAGATGGGCTGAATAAACACACGTGAACAGGAAATGAAATATTCTAAAAGGAAAGCGCATGTAATCACGAAACAGAGGACGGATATCACGTGATCATAGTGCAGAAATCTCATAAATAGCAATTATTATTATTAACTGTTATACTATAAGCTTTCTGTTCTTAATAATAATAATAATAATAATAATAATAATAATAATAATAATAAATTGTATCAAGGCTGACGCACTAACGTCATTGTCAGTTGTCGTCTAAGCAATAGATCAATACTATGCTGCATAACTGGTCTCATGCGCTAAGTAAACCAGTTGAAGTGTAAAGACTAGAATCTTAGAACATCTACCTTTCTTCACATACATAAGCAACAAAAGATTAGTCACCAATGCACACTGGAAGTTAACATCACAAAATAATTCATAAGATAATCACTAAAGATATTTCTATAATAGAGTTGGTTATTTTTAAAGTGTTTTTGCTCACGACTTTCACACAAATAACTATTTAACAAACAAACAAACAAAATTATAAACTGTTGTTGTTGATGTCATTTCGTATTTTACAGCTGATAAAATCTACAGCAATATTCAAACGTTTGCCATCTGGCATTGTGATTATTCAGCTCTAATAATAAGATTGACTCTTTCATCGCTAAACAGCAAGAACAGTCAGTAAAATATGAAGTTTTATGTCTATGCAAATCTAATTATGGCATTTGGAGAGCGGCATCTAGTTAGTAAGCATTGGCAGTCATTCTACAAAGGCTGAAAACATAAAAATAATTATTGTTTATTACTAAAATATTGCATCACAAAGTAAAAGATTTCCAGCTCTGATGATTACACTGCTCAACATGATTTTTGGTGCCCAGAAACAATTTCTTTTAGCTAATTTGACGGTAGTAATTCTGAAAATGATCTTAGATTTTCATTGTTTCATTGAAATTTCTTATTTTTGGGAAAAAGATCAATTTAAGATCTTGGCTGATCGTAACATTTAGTTAATAAAGGTCATAGACACCGACCAATTTTTAGGTAGGCCGAGCAATTTATGTCAGCCATCTGAAATAAAGTATTGTGGATTCCGGATGAAGAAACGCCAAAATAATGAACAAAAAAAAAAAAGATATAGAGATAGAAAAGTAGGTTATATTGAACGTAATATACAAAGTGGAACGCGGGTTAGTCAATTCAGGAATAATATTAGTAGAAATAAATGTATGCAAGTCTTGAAGTTAAATCGTTGGAAACAGTATGTTCGGGTAAACTTCGGTATCTGTCGGAACTCTTTGATAGCTGTAACGGATCTCTAACGATTACTCTCCACTGTGAACTGCCACTAAATTTAATTCTGATTTAGTATCGCTTGACAGTAAAAAAAGATTGTTCAAAAACTTTTTTCTTTATAGAAGGGAAATTGCAAAACGTATAAATATTTACGGATATCAATACTTTTTTCAAGGCTTGTTTAATCAATATTTCTATGACAAATAGTTGCCTAACTCACCATTTGGTCAGTGGTCAATGTAGAGGTCAGAGAAATTTGTAATACAATTAGTTACATTCTGAAAAATGTTAAAATTCTTTTCTAACGAATCCTAATGGTAAAAGAAGTCAATAAGGCAAACTTTTAACCACGAAGCTACAATAAGCGCCTGTGCATATACTTTTTTCTTTCATTTGCTCTATCCTCTTCTTGAAGTGTCATATTTCAGAAAAAAGTGTTGAACTTATATATATATATAACGAATACGTAGAGAGCCAGACATCCTACCTAGGTTTCACTTGAATGGTTCGTCAGGGAAAGCTGGCTGTTTAAGTGAAACCTAGGTAAGTTATCTGGCTCTCTAGTTATTCTTTATTTATTCCGCTCTACCTAAGTAGTAAGCGCTTTTTTGTTAGTTGATTGCTCGTGTCGGGGTTTTGTCTTTGCGCTACGTGCTGACTCGGTCTGAGCTCTTTTGACTGATGTTTATGTACTTAGCTCTTTTTTTTAAAACCATTTTCCCTTCTTCGTAGATACGTGGAAGGTTTTTCGAAACGAGTGTATATATATTTCTTTTAACCCCACAACATAACTTTTGCAAAAACATTAAATAAAAAAAACTGTTAGATAGATTTAATAACTGGTACTAAAGAGAATGAACTAAGTTGACGCTATCTTGCTATTATATCTCGCTCTATAAGGGTGACAGTATATATACACAATGGTCTTCAGTATAATAAAGAGGATAAAAGGTTTGATGTGACACAGGTAGTTAATTATTTAGATTTTTTACTGAATATTGCCGTCGGATCGAACGAATATTTCTTTATTTTCTTCTTTTTTGATAAATAAATCTGTAAACTTATTATTGTCAGCATGTAGGCAAAGAAAACACTAAAATATTATTGATGCTCTTACCATAATGGATTGCGAAGGAATTAATTAGAATTAATTTTTTCAAATAAATTTTGAATTTGGTAACAAAGAATAGCATCTGTTATTAATGTCACTAATTTAATAGAGGGCTAACAATAAATTAACTTGTGTTCTACGATATTTTAGTTCCACTATTTTGCTTTACATGTTATACATTGAAAAATTCTATAAATTAATAAGCAATCAATAAGTTTCCAAGAGCAATTAATTTATTAAATTATCCTAGGAATATATCATATCATTCCAAAGCTCTCATCCGATTTTCATTGTTATATAGCCGCAAGCTGACATTCGTGTTTGTTTTTGTTCCGTTATCTGAAGTCTTCTCGATGGAAACCTTACATTATTCAGTTGTAATTCAGACTCTGTTAAATGTTGACGTATTGTTCAAACTGAATACCTTAAAGATGAAGGATGTACTGTTGCCCGCTCGCCATATTATGCACTATGTATTCCAGAAAGCAGTAAGCGTTGGAACTGCGACAAAAACATTCAGAAGGTATGACGCTTTGCTTGTTTTGCACTTTGCTTGGTTTCGAATGAAGAGTCTAAAAATTGATATCTTAACTTATTTTTCTCATTTGAAGAGTCGTAGCTTCATTTCCAAACTCGAGACATGATCCACATTCTCTGACAGAACAGATCAAGCTCGTCGATTCTGTTTTTGTGGTGATTTATTTGTTACAAAAATAGCAATATTTTGGCATTCTGAATAAATACCATTTTCCATAGCTCACAAGAATGATTAAGATCAACCAGGTAGTTCTATCCCAATATTATTGGCCTTGTAACACATTATGCTTCATACAATAGTTTATTTGTATAGAAAATATCATTCTCCCAGCATTTTTAAAGATAAAATATGTTTTTATAATCGTTTCACCCCAAGCAAGGTAGTACTGTCACTGGTGAGCAAAGAGTTACATATGAGGAGAGCGAACAAAAAAGAAAACAAGATACAGGTTGTGTCTGAGAAAGGATAAAAGAAAGACAGAAACAATCAGATAAAAGATTGCAACTGACGCTTCACATAAATGTTTGGAGATTGTAGCTATCAGGGAAGTAAGTATACAGAAGGGAGTTTCATAGGCAGGAAGCGTGAGAAAAGAAACTGAGGGAGTAGAAATGGTGGTTATATTTGACAGTTTTGACTGTAAAAAGATGAGACCCATTTGCCAGTTTAGAAGCACGAGTAAATTCGTGTAGACTGGGCACCAGAGAGATAAGCTCGTCAGAGCTGAAGCCATGAATATATGGCAACAATATTAAATGCACGGTTGAATAGTTGATGTGCATATGCACAAGATGGATTCTGACGAGAAAAACTTCATGGCCCGTCACAGTGACCCAACCCTCTTAGGAGTAGATGTAGCTATTAATTCAACTTGAGGCCGGCTGAGAGAATGAGGCCAAGGAGGCGCAGTGTATTGCTTTTGTGGAGTGAGACTAGCGTGATCCATACAGATAGAAAATAGGAAAGTTTCTCTGTGGTGGTTAAAGGAGAGCAACTTCGTTTTGGAAGCATTCAAATTTACGAGCCATTTCTTACCCTAGTTTACTACAGATTGGAGGTCTTTTTCATGAGCTGCAGCAAGGTTTATTTTGTTAGCCATGGCATATTTTTTTATTGAGACGGGAGTAAATGATGGTGTCCTCTGCATAGAAACCTACTTTCGAACTAATTATATTATGAAGATTATTGATGAATATCAGGAAAAACGTAGGACCTTAAGGGACATCCGGGTTCGTGTGATAGGACAGTGCTCAATACTATTTTCATTACGCAAAATAATAGGAAGGATTGGATTAATATATATCAGCGGTAGACCTGACAAAGCGGAAGCCATACTGAATGTCAAAGAAGAGGTTGTTGGATGTGATATGATGAACCACTTCAGCATTGATAAAAGCCACGAACACTTTACCAAAAATCGGTGAAAGGCTAATAAAAAGCGAAATAGAGAGTCAAAGTGCTCTCCAGAGTTTTAAAGACAGGAACTACAGAGGAGGACTTCCGACAAGAAGTAAAGCAAGAAGCAGTGAGGCAAATGTAATCTTTAGAGAGGACAGACGAGAGTTCAAGGGGACATTTCTTTAATATGATGACTGGAATTCCGCTTACCTTATGAGAGTCAAGCTTAGAAATGATGTTAGAAACCAGAAAGGAGGTTATGTATACGTCACTCAGTAGAATTTCAATTCTAGGTGGGAAATCGGGTGTGGGTAATCCCGACGATTAAAATGTGGGGTTGGAGGAGAATTTGCAAGCAAAGCACTCAACCTTGTTTTGTGTGGTTGCGATGACGTCAAATTTCATGAATAAAGGAGGGATCGAGTGTTTGGTGTTGGTTAGTATACTTATAACCCAAAGGCGTGAAGAGGGGTTATTTCCAAAATAATGTTATCCAGCGACTATTAGCACCAATGGTATAAAAGAGACACATTTTTCTGAAATTTGGACCGTTACCCTGCGACTGTGCACAACAACCAAAAAATTACCCTAGGAACATGAAACTTCAAAACACTGAACAACTGTGTTCAACTTGAGAATGTCAAGCAGAAAATGAGCAGATTGAACAGCAAAATTCTGGGCATATGCGTAACTAAATGGCCAAACAAAGGATACTTCATCAGCGACTACCGCAGGATCATATATGCAGGTGGTAAAAAGTATAATAAGGGAGTCTGCTTAATACTTGGTGAAGAAATGAAGAAATGCGATATTGGGATACTGCCAGTTCTCTGAAAGAGTTTTCTTGGTCAAACTGAAAGGGGGAAACTTTAACATAGCAATTATAGATTTCTATGCGCCAACAACGCAAAGCATTGAGAAAGAAATATTTTTTCTGCTCCACTCTTGACAATTCAAAGTCTCAATGTAAAATCCTAGAAATTAGAATCATTATGGGAGATTTGTCAAAGTAGGCAAGGAGAGGGAAGGAAATACAACTGGTAACTTTGGATTAGAAATCCGCAATGGGTCCACTAGTTTAAGGCAAATGACCAGGTGATAACCAACACCTGGCTTTAAGAACACCTAAGTGTTTTATGGACAGGAGTCGAAACGAAAAACCAAATTGATTATATAATCATAAACAAAGCATTCAGAAACACAGTGGTTCAGTGCAAAACTTATCCTATAGCATCACAAAGAACGCAACACAACACGCTTCTGAATGATATCAACCTTAAAGAATACACTGACAATGTGAGAAACAAATACGAAGACCAAATGGAAAATAGAAATTCGAAATGGGATGCACTTATAGAAGCGCTAGTGACATCAGCAAACAACATTTTCTCCGAGGAAATCAGACGCAGAAGAAAAAACGAGGATGATTGAAGAGATGCAAAAGAGACAGAAAACGATGCTAAGACATGGAATTGAATAAAAGTAACTACAAAAGGAAATAAGAAGACAGGCTAAAGAGGAATGGTTCAACAACAAATGTGCCGAAGTAGAGAGATTGAGCAAGACTAATAAAAGATAAATGTATAAAAATAAGGGAACTGACAGACAAAGAACATGCTCCTCAAAAGAATGATATAAAATACAAAGATGGAACGATCATATTGAAGAAAGAGGAAATACTCTAGCGAGGAGAAAACTATGTAAAAAGTCTCTTCCACGACAAGAGAGAGCAACCGAGAGGCTGATGAGCATGAAATAATAAAATCCGAAGTGAAAGCTGCAATTGCCAAGCTAAATAGGAACAAAGCAGCTGAACCAGATAGCATTGTAATAGACATGCTGAGACAGCCTTAGAAGATTTCGGTATAGAGAAGATTACGGAAATAATAAATGAAATCTAAAACAGTGGTGTAATACCAGATAACGTAAGCCGATCAATTTTCATATCTCTGCCTAAAAAGCCAGGCGCAATCGAATGCGAGCATCATAGAACAATCAGTTTGATGAGCCACATAACGAAACTAGTAGAGCGCAAAGCAGAATCAGACCGGAAATCGGACAAGAGCAGTACGGTTTTGTCAAGGACACTGGAACATGGAATGCGATATTTATACTTAGGATGTTATCAGAAAGTGCGATACAAATGAAAAAGAAAGTTTACCTGTTTTGTAGACTATGCCAAAGCGTTTGAAAAATTTCACCACAAGGAATTAATAGAAATGCTCAACAATCTCGGCATATTTGGCAAGAAAAGAGTAGTTAAGAACCTCTACTGGCATCAAACCGTCTGCATAAGGACAGGAAACGAATTCAGTAGATATACAAAGATAGAAAGGGGCGTAAGACAAGAATGTGTCTTTTCACCGGTCTGTACAACTAGTACAGCAAAGATTATTTTGAGGACCCTAGAAGTTACGCCAGGACTCGTCAATGGCATTTGCAATCTGAATAACATATAATACGCAGATGATACAGTGCTAATAGCAGACATAGAAAGAAAACTACAAAACCTTCTAAAAAGGTAGATGAAAAAAGTCGAAAGAAAAAACTACAAATAAAAGAAAAGAATACCAGATGTATGTTCATCAGCAAACAAAGAAACCTAAAATGCCAAGTACAAAAATTTAAGTACTTGGGAAGTGTTCTAACGGAAGAGGGAAAGTGCGACAATGAGATCCGAAGGCCAATTGGAATAACCAAGGACGCATTTCAGAAGCTGAGGATAGTATTTAGACACAGGAAAATTTCGCTAAAAGCAAAGAAGAGAGTACTGGATTGCTATGTGATGTCTGTTCTTCAATATGTCAGTGAATGCTGAACGATATCATCAAAGATGAAGGAAAAACTTCAGGCAACTGAAATATGGTTTTATGCTGCGGGTATCATGGATCGAGCATGTGAGCAATGATGAGGTTTAGGAAAGGATGGAAACGAAAAGGAAATTAATACAGAGCATCAGAAAAAAAAACAGCTGAAGTTCTTGGGACATGTGATGAGGAAGGAGGGCTTGGAGAATCTGATATTCACAGGTCAGATAGGGAGAAAGAGAGACAGGGGAAAGCAGTGGAAAACATTTGAATGACCTAAGCAGGTAGATGACAGTGCGGTTTGGGTGGGGTAACATTAGAAAGCGTGCTAAGAGCTACCAGGTTTAAGGAGACGTGGAAAGTCTTGATCGGCTACGTCCTAAAGGGACATGGCACATAGAAGAAGAAGAAGAAGAAGAAGAAGAAGAAGAAGAAGAAGAAGAAGATGCTATATGCGGGATGCTATATGCTGATTTATTCTATCATCAAACAACAGCTTGCCATCATTTAGGATCCGCTTGCATTCATTAGGAGCAGAGACAAAAAGGCGCCTATTGTAGATAGACACGTCGCTCTGGTAAAATCGAAAAAAGTAATTCACTGCCACCCGAGTAAGCAGGAGAGAACCAGAAGGATGACTGAGGTTTAAGTTGGAATTTCCTGCCTAAGTTGAAAGCATCAATGCCAGTTTTCACCCAGGAGGAGACATCAGAGGCCCAGTCCTCAACAGAGAGACTAAACATTTTATTCTAAAGGACATCATAAAAGAAACTGTAGAACGACACTCCGCTCTTAGCAGTAAGATATTCTGTTGATAGATGGTTCCTGAAGGGAGGGGGAAGGGAAAAGAGATATTAACGGAAACCACCGCATGATCAGAGTTGTCAAGAGGGCAGAGCTGCATGGTAAGGCAAGAGTCAGGGATGGCAGGCAAGCTGAGATGTAGAAAGGAAGCCTATCCTTCAAGGGTACTGAGAAAACGCGTCGGGAAATCCACCATTTGCGTGAGAGACTGAACAATTGAAAATTTCAGAGTATGAACACTAGCAAGATCAGTGACAGAGTTTTGTTATCCACTTGGCATGGTGGGCACTAAAGTCACCGAACACAAATACATTATTGAGCGGGTGGGGAGAAAAATACACTTGTCTATATTATCTAAAATACTAGTAAGGAACAGTCAGGAGAGAAGAAAAAGATAGCTGAGCTTAATAGAAAGAGACGGAGACACATGTAAGAATGGTAAGAAGATTCAAGAGAAATCAACCTAGCCAGAGTGAGATGTTCGCTGACATAAAAACACACGTCATGCATATGGACACTAGAGTCCTTTTTAAAAAGGGTAAGTTAACCTGAGAATCAAAAAATCAGAGGCGAATTTGTAGGGTTAAATTTGGTTTCGCAGAGAGCTAAGATGATTGGGTACTTTTCGTGAAAGAAAGATTCCACACTTCAAAAGTTGTTAGGTATACCATTGATGTTAGAAATAACATCTGAGGGGTTTAGGTGATTTTTGTTTAACTGGATTAGTTTTGTATCTTTGGTTGTGAATATTCATTTTGGAGTTATTTTCGCAACGAGGGGCCTCGAATACTGGTAGAAAAAGGTCATTGACTGTGACATAGGTAGAAAGGGAACTGAAAAAGACTGCAGCATTGTGTAGACTTGACTTGTATTTGACTTAATTTTATGTGGCAATATGCTAAAATTGTGAGCTGCCCATTGTGAATCAACTCACTTCAACAGTAAAACTTTTTAAAACCATTTCACAATGTCGATTTTTATTATGAGTGTAACTGTCATTTTTTGTAAGTGAAAGATTGAATATTCGTAATTTTTGTACTAAAAATAGTTAGTATTGTTGAATTTCGTGTCTTTGAAACAAAGACTACTGAGGATTATTTTATCTCTGAAGATGCATTAGTATCAGCCAACATTCCCATTGTCAAGTATCTAATTGACGACCAGACAGTGCGTCGCCTTTTAAGATATTGCACCAACCCTAAATACTATCAGTGAAGCATTTATAAGTAGTTTTCTTTTTACTAAAGACATTGTTATCCTTAGTTTCATACGCTGTGACCGTATACAATTTTGCTCTCTTTCTTTTTCAACCTCTATCTCTCTCTTTCTCTCTCTCTCTCTCTCTCTCTCGTTCTCTCTTTGATCGTTATTATTACTCTTTTTTTCTCCAAATTAATTTTTCTTTTACTTTACTCTGTTTCACAGTTCTCTCCACTAAGTTTTACCTCGTCTGACACAAGATTTCGGGACTCAAATTCCGTATGTTATTTTCTACTCTTACTTTTACTGATACCTGCCATAATATTTTGTGTCACTGAAGAACACAATCCTTAGACTAAAGTAATTGTCTGCGGAATTAACCTCATAACCACTTCTATAACAAAACAAGAAGTTTAGATATTCAATAATTCGACGAATTAGTTAAACCAATCCTGATAGGAGGATTTCCTGTCTGCTTAAAAAATCACTGTAACCTGAACTCGAACAATAATCACTGATACCAATAAAAATATCTTATTTACCCTTCTAGTCAGAAAAGAACTCACTAATGCATGTGTAGCCGGTGGGAATAATTACTTATTGAAGATATTTACCAAACTTTGATTCGTTCAGCACAACCTGCAATTGTATTGCATTCCCGAGATTTGAACTCAAAATGAAATCAACGCAAAAAAAATAAAAAAATACACTGGAAGAAAACTATGTACACGAGTCTAATAAATGTGTAGGTTGATCCAGTCTTAGTCGCAATGAATTGAGAACTCGTACGTTTAGTATCGTATAAATTGAAGAGTATCTACTGGTATATGAATGGTGAGTAACATAATCGATAGTGCTAATCACATTTCTGGAAATAATCTTTCAGAATAGATTTTGCGAGCATTTTTAATTCGTTCCAATAATTTCCTGGTTGGGATTTTACTGGGATTTTACTGTCAAGTTGGGTTGCCTTCAAATGGGACAACGAAAGAAAAATAATAATTTCTGGAGATCAGTTTTCTAGTTAGGAACAAAGACGAACCTTTTTAAAAGAAATGTATTTTTGGGGAATACACACACACATATGAGTTCCTTGAGACACACATTAAAAGCTAAATTGATTCAGTCGGTCTAAAGAAGCGTGAAAAATATATCAACAGCCAGATATACTCCAATGTTGATTAGGATTGCAGAGACTCCGCTCTCAAAATTCTTCACGAATAGGGTATTCAGAATAACTACCATTATTTCTGCGTGAATTATCTTCAGTATTAATCTATCTATCTTGTACAAAACTTATTAAAAAACCGCTGAATAGCCAGTAAACGTCAGAATGTTCTACTAGCATAGCTCATCGTAACAATTATTGCCATCTCTACCATCGTGAACGGTGTAAAAAACAAGATGGTTACCGCATTTGGAACAGGTTACAGCCATTGCAAGTGAGTTCTGGAAAAGAGCCAGTACAAGCCAAAGTTGATAACAAAAACTTGGTTTCTGCGAGACCTAGAAAACCATCAACTCTATTATTAATAAAAGCAAACCATCAGTATCTTCTATTATAAATGACACTAACGTTATCTCATTGTTGGCGGAAAATACTAATATCTTTGCAGTAAATTTGGACTTAAACTTCATTTTATACAACCAGAAAAATACCCCACCTGAATCCCCCACTCTCAAGGAGCAGAAACTTATTTATCTCTCTATGACATCCCGGAAATTTAAAGGGTTATAAAAAAACTTGACACTAGCGTGACAATCGCCATTGTAATTCTTAAAAAATAACCTGACGTCAGAGTTATTTCCAATCTTGCCAAAGTTGTTTAACTATTACCTGAAAGAGTATTCAAAAATTGCCATCGCAATATCGCCTCATCAGTCTTTTTAATGTTCATCAGTATATGCAATTATCAACAACTGGTTAATTACGTAGAAACAACATCCTGAGCAATAAACAGTATGCTGATGTTTTAACTGTAAATATGTAAGGAATCAATGAAATACTTGTTGGAAGTTACATCACGACACTCATTTCCTTAAAGGATTTTTATAAGGTATGGGCACACAAGCTCTCCAGTCATGGAATCTAGCGTCTTTGCAATTATCAATTTCTATCAGGTGATGGTACTTGTAAATAGTCAGTCTTATGAAGTTCAAACAATTGATGAATTTTCTTATTCGTTCCTACTCTCATTCTTTTTATAAAGGATTTGCCTAGGGACAATCCCCACTAAACATACGAGGGTTGGCTGAAAAATTCATAAATTAAGTAAGTAAACACACCAGTTGATAGACTAAAAAACAACCAAGTGTACTAGGATACATCTGATTTTTCAACTGTTGTATTTGGTTAACACTTGATAAACTGACAATATTTATGGAATCACCCTCCAAAAAATAAATATGGTTAGAACCATACAAATACTCTCTCTGTTGACCAGGCTCAAACATCTCAATAGGGGGAAAATTTTAATACCTCTAAAATCAAGCAACTATGATTTCACTGAGACATATCAGACCTGCAAGCGTCAGATTAAAATAAAAATAGAGTATCGATGCCTTGAATGGGCTAGAAATACCAAATCATAATTTTCCAACCTTGATAAAATTCAAGATCGTTTACGCTGCCTTGGAGAAGATAGTTCTTTGTTTTTTATTTCCTCTCTACAGAAAGACAAAAAAATGGAAAGAAATAATAAACAAATATGATAATAAACAAATTAAGCAAATAATAAACAAATTAAAAAAAAATTGCACCCGAGAATGCGACAACTATCGACGTTAATTTCTAATCTTTTGTTTTTTTCTTGTTCTCTCTTTGTGATGTTTACTTGTACGTAAATGATTAATGCACAGCAGTCTGTTGTTTATCACTCACTAATTAAAATGTGGAAAAGGAAAAATGTTTTAAATGTTGAGCGATAGGAAAACTCACTTCAAAATGTTAATATTCGTCGAAAGTTCAACAGAAAAGTCAATATAGTTTATACCGAAATATTAAATTTTATAAAAACAAATTATAATGTCGGCTTTCTGAGTCTTAATTGTGAGTAAACTCGCTGAGATAAACATTAATACAGTGAGTCCGATCCTTGTGAAGACTCAGCACATGTGAACTTTGAGTAAGATGACATCTAATTTATTAAATGTCAATAAGAGCGCCGTAGCTTGGAGTAAGAGTAAGAGAGCTACTGTTGTAATTCACAACTGTTATGTGGTGATTTTGATCTCCACTGGGTATACAAAATATGTAGACTTGTATCTAAATGCTTATGAAAATAATGAACAAAATCATGTCTTCTTTGGGATTTTATCTGGGAATATATGTGAAAGAAATGATTAAAATCCTTAGAAAACATGTACTTATAATGCGAGAAAACATGTATCTGTAACGCATGAAAATTTGTTCATAATTGCACATAATCTTTTAGAAAATATCCGAATCCTGATGACTAGAGGGCACAGGAGAATCAAACCAGAGATAAGACAAGAACGGTGCGGTTTCGTCAAAGAGACTAGAACAAGGAACGCAATATTTATGCTTAGAATGTTATCAGAAAGGGAAATACAAGGTGAAGTAGGACGTGTACCTGTGTTTTATAGACTACGCAAAGGGATTTGACAAAGTAGGCCACAAAGACAACGACCATCAGTTCAGTTCATGTTATAGGTTAACATAGAAAAATGTATCAGTAGTTTTTAAAAACTACTGAAATATCTTCCTGCATTTTCGTGTTTTGTTTATGCCTGCGTTTAGTCTTCAGTTGGAAATATATTATTTGTTGGCATATAAGATGCATAAATATGTAAGAACCCCCTCTATTACAGCAGGTAATCTTAAAAAATGTTTATCAAACCGTGCATCGAATGTTACGCTATCCGTATTCCCATGTGGTCTAGTTCAAAATACGTTTGCTTACTTAGCATTGCTTACAAATATATAAAATTCTAATATTTGTATGACAAAAGTGAGTCTCTGTACGCTATCAAAGACAGTAGATGTTTGTTAATCTGTGTGCGCACGAGCGAGCGTCACTTACTTTACGCTTTGCCCAAGGTTTCGTTCGTTTAATTTTTAATTAAGGTATCTGATCAGAAACTCACGGGGTGAATTGTTAAAGAACAAAGGAAATTAAAATGAATAGAAAATGCAAAGCTTTTAACCGTAAAGGCTTTTCTAATTTGAATGAAACGGACAACAAGAAAAGGCACGCGATGAAACAAGGATGTACTGAAAATAACTGAAATGAAGTATTATTTTGGAATAACAAAAATATTGGATGAAATAGAACGTTTTTGATTCATGTGATTCTGTGAATTGCTAGTATCCATTCTGAAAAAAAATGGAAGGATCAGCGCCAGGATTCTATTTAAATCAACATAATGCCCAGTTAAAATTTAATCTGGTCGCAGCTGCATTTTTTTAGTTTACGCTTCTTAACGTTTGCAGTTGTAAAAACTGACCCTAGCTTTGAAATTTCAAATAAGATTAAAGAAAAATGAGTGAAATATGTATAATAATTTTCACTTTTATTGTCTCTGATAGACTTCTGCATCTAGGGGAAAATGGGATCCATTTATTTAAGAAGTAAATATTTTAAAAAAATGAGTAGTTTTTCGGGTAAGCATTTAACTCAACTTTATATATAAAAATGTGGATATTATTTAACTGTTCCGCGGGGCAGGGTGAGTCATATATACCATTAAATGTAGTAATTAAGCAAGAAGAATGTGATCAATCTAGTTACAAAGAAATGACTTGTATTTTTCTCAGGTATATAAAATTATAAACTATCCAAAACGTATAAATTCTATCCTAAAAATATTCTAATTATCAATTTTAAATTTTAATATGACTTATAAGATTTTATTTTCCGATTTCATTTTTAGGTTTTAGTTCTAATCAAATTAAATTACACAATTAAAAAATAGCATCTTAACATTATAATATATAGTTACCATGAATAAAGCGAGAATCAAAAATTGCAATACCGGAACGGTCATATTTTAATGCTCTTGTTCCTTCGTTCTTTAGTTAGTTTTCACGCCTTGTCAGTGTCTTATAAATAATCGATTATTCTGTTTTGACCGCAAGAAAAGACGAAAGTAATATCAAGGGCGCTATCTATTTGGTTTAACTGTAAGAATTGAGACTCTTCATAAAATCTAAATATATAAGCCGTCAAATGTTCATGGGTATTGCTAGTTCGACTAATATTTTCTGACTTATTTGTTCTCTATATTAGGCTTTTGGATACCAGCACACTTGAATCTTTTTAAGGAAGCAGCTGAAGAACCTCTATAGACCACCTCAAACGGCACCAGGGTGCAGCTGTCACACGGATTTAAGCCACTAGTTCCTCATAATTTTTTTCATGAGACTCTTCAATCCTTTCCTCCCATGCGACCGTCAACTCGCCACGAAACGGATCTTTTTTCTCACTGTCAATCAACACTAGATCTTGCCTAAGTCCAGACACAATAACCTCCCCTTGCAGTGTAGCATCAGCCACACTGTCCATTTCCTTGAGTCCTCCATCCTGGGCTTCTTCCTTGTGCCAGTCACACTTTGCTTCAAAAAAGCAATCCTTCGTATGTCTGATGAAGGCATATTAGCTCTTCTCGCAGCTGCTGCGACAACCTCCAGGACCAAGTCATGTCTAAAGGTGTAGCATCTACTCTGTAGCGCCTCAGCGAATGATGACAGCATATGGCGCAAGTTTCCGTATGCACCACACAATCGGTAGGATGGTAATTTCTCCTCAAATTTGCTCTTGACAGTGCCACATCATATACTGCCTAAAATTATGAACTTTAAATGTCCGACACTAAGATGTCACTAATCAGACCAAGCGATCTGAACACTATCAATGCCTTACCAGTTGAGCCATCGACCCTGCTCTGCCTGTTGAAGACATTGCACCAGTTGTATCTCCTTCTCAAGCTTTCCAGCCCCCGTAACTTGCGTTGTTCCTGTCCGCTGGCCTCTGACCAGAATATCTCCCTCTCAACTAGACCAAATTCAGCACGTCTCTTGTAAAACATTGAACCTCTGCCTGTTTCATCATCCTTTCCACTGTCGTCATCACATGTGACACCTTCCACCTTTTTTTCTGCCCTTACCTCCGGCAAATTTTCCTGGATTACAGCTTCATTCGATTCGAATGGCATGGACTACAGTCTCACCTTTGCCACCTTATACTCCTCTACCAAAGAAATAACAGGTAACCGAATTCCTCCTGTGCTGCCATAAAAAGAAGCCTGTGACAAAATCCTCGCGACACTAAGCCATTTCTGTATGCACTTACTGATCTTCCTCTCAATTATCTCAACTCGTGATAGTGCCATATCATATATATTTAGCCACCCCATTAGTCTCGGCATCAACCCAGAATGCATACACCAAACTTTAAATTTCCTAGGAACTCTTCATTAATCTATGATTCACTGACCCGTCTCCGCCTGCCGCTGAATTTCCGGCCCGCGGTGACAGACTGTCAGAGGGAAGTTATACCATCTCCCAAGGCTCTTCACTGTCGTACTGCGATGGAAAACACTTCATTAACCCATTTTAACCCAGTGTCCTCATTTGAGGATAGCATAAAAAACTGTAAAAAAATAATGGGTATAAATCATAATATGAAACCATTATTATATATAGGTAGTGAGGACATATTGATTCATCAATAAAATTACCTTCCAAATATTGCCCGGTTGGAAAAAAATCCTTATGATTTGTAAATGAATTTAATGTTCTAAAACCTGAGGACACTGGATTAAAATGGGTTAATCACTAGCCTCTTTTCCTTATTTTGAAGGTCATCTGACTCCATATTACCAACTCTGCATGTCTCACCAGAACCAACTGTGCTACTTTCTTATAGTATTGAATTAATGTTAAATCATCCATAAAATGCCCGATTTTGTTCTAATTCTGCAGAAAGCGATACACTGGTTTCAGACCTTTATGGGTCATCTTTATCATCATCACAAATATTACTGGAGAGATGGCACAAGCCATCGTAATATCCCTTTGTAGCTCCACAAACCTTGTGGTGTACTCTATCGTTGAAAAACGCAGCATGAACTATTTGAAATACACACTCAGACAATCCGTGAGTCTCTGCAGAAAGTAGAACTCCAGCACCAACTGTATCATGCTATGAGGGAATGAACCGTATGCATTAACAAGATCCAGCCAGAAGGCATGACTATCCTTCCTTGTAGATTTAGCTTCACAGATCTTTGCCTAAATCATTGACACGTGTCCCAAGTACACTGAAAACCTGGGACTCCTGCCCTTTGAATACTAGTGTCTATGTAGTTATTCTCAAGCAAGTTGCCCATCAGACTACTGGCTAACACCTCAAATAACACCTTTCCCTCAACGTTCATGAGTGAGGTTGGGTGAAACTAAGAATCAATGAATTCTCCTCCTTCTGTATATACTCCCCATCAGCTCGACACCAACAGTCGGGAACATCAACAATTTCTCAGATTTTCACAAGAAGGCTCCATAAACACCTCAACATTCTGGGACACTTCTTGTAAACTGCATATGTCACAGCATTAAGACCACCCGCAGAACACACTCTCGACTTCTGTATAACACTTTTGTCATTCTAAGTCACTGGATATTCATCAAACGCTACTTCAGGGGCACCAACACTGAATTTACAAGCATTTTACCATCATGTTTATATAATTATATCAGACGTATCTAATTAAATCCAAACTTACACTTCCGCCTGTTATCTTACGCACATACTATTTAAAAAATAAGGTTTTACAACATATAGATACACAATTCTATTTATGTAGATACATGCGTGTGTGTATGTATGTACATGCATACGGATATAATGTTCCTACATAGGAATGTATATATGTTTGTGTGTGTGCACGTGCGTAATTTTGTTTGCGTGTGCTTTCAGAAATCACACGATGTATTTTTTTGTTAAAATTTGTTTATCTAATGCGAAATAGCATACGACTATCTGAATGTTTTTCTTTAAAACCCCTTCTACACACCTCTTTTAGCTGAAAGTGATGATAAATTGGTTGTTAAATGTAGTCTAATGATCTAACGTGTGGGCAATCGATATATGCATTGAATGATTTTCCACGATCCGGTTGATGAGGTAAATATTCTTTTCTACTATGAGCCATGTCCCTTCAGAATCTTGGTGATCATTTTCCTGTCTTTTTCGGCTCTTAATCAATTTGTATTTGTTATCTCTGCTAAAGCTTGCTCCGACATCCATTTATTGAAACTCTTTGAATAGGTTATGTGTTGTTTTCCTCGGTTCCTTTTGCCTTCAATCGGTCTTGCGAATATTAAAATGCCCAAGAACTATTTCCTCCTTATGTTCCCAAGAAATTTCAATTGTCTCTTTCTTTTTGTTTCCATTTCCTTTATCGTTGTTCACATATTCGGTCCATCATATCTTTAGTATTCTTCAGGGGATTGTCACGCATTTGCTGCCGTATAGGAGGGCTTGTATTACATAGATGTTCGGTACTATTTACTTTATATTTATATTTGACAAAATCTATTTGACAGACTGTCAGAGGGAAGTTATACCATATTTGACAAAATCTATTTGATTCTTAATACATTGTTTAATTTTTGGAAGATATCAGTATGCCTTGGGATTTCAGTGTCACACTTTTCTTTCTTGATTAAAAAACTTCTCAGATACTTAATTTGTAATTTGCATGTTGGGCTGTTCTTTTTGCAAACAATCATGTATCTTGTCTTTTTGAAATTTATATTTAGTCCTTTCTTCTCACTTTACATTACTACCTTTTGTAGTACTTGTAATTTCATTTCTGCTTCTGCTATGAACACTGTGTTATCTGAATATCTTATGTTGTTAAGGTTATGACCGCCAACAATAACTTCATGTAAGATTTCGAACAGTCTCAAAATCTATAAAGCACAGAAATGCAGCTTACATGAAATATAAAAATAGAGAAATTATTTATGAATAACTAACCTCATCAACGAATCTAAATCAAATCATGAAAATAATTTGCTCCAATTTGGCTATGTTGTTTCCATATGTGATTACAAAATGATCGCGAAATATTTTGCTTTTAAGCATATTTTGAAGGATGATGGAAAATATATCTTTTACAACAATGTCAAATATAGTTTCTTTTGAAAAAATAAAACATCAATAATCATTTAAATTATTTGGACTATTGTTCTCATCTTACTTGATTTTTGTACGACGCTTCAGCTGTTGTACGCTCCGACCTTCTACAGATGTTAAGAATTTCGAACTGAACCCTTTATTACGATTACTGGGGTATATCATTCTCATTCCTTGAGTAATGATTATTTACACTTTTGATATGCGGATTATTGTCCTCATATTAACTGTTGTTATTACAATATTTCAGCCGTTGTACCCTCCGCCCTTCCTCGGGACAGACCAATAGTCTAGTTACAGTGTTGTTTTGTGAAGTTGTTGGCATAGTGACTGTAACTTAAATCTCTGAGCCGGTCATTGTGTACTCGGACGAGAAATAACTCAGCAGAAATAGAAATAAGAATTAGAACATGTCCCTACAAATGGGTAGGGGAATGAGAACGATTAAATATAGAGTCGACTTCAGATTTCGCTGTAGGTTAACCAGATTGATATACACAGGACAAAAGACAAAGGTCACAGCGCCTGTAAAGTTGGGATAACAACAACAAAGATGAATACAATAGCTAAATTATAAGTAGTGTAAATACTAAAACAAAACTATTTCTGATTTTGTAGAAAATTGAATGAAAGTTTTAGGTATTCCACCAAATATAAGTGTTGTATATCAATAAACAGACAAACACGCATATATATAAAAATATGAAGTTATATTTTTATTAATGACGATGGACCGTGTAGACTAGGGAACAGAGACCAAGAGCGCGCTTCTAAGGGTTGACGGGGGGGGGGGTCGTCTGTTGCTCCTCTGGTCTGGTCTGCCTCTGTCTCTCTGCTCTGTGCCTTGAAATCCGTGCGTCGAGGTCTTTTATAATCTCCAAACCGGTACTTCCGGATTTTGCCTCGCCCACGCACGCCCACGTAATTCTCAGAGACACCTGTTCTGTTTGCCTCTTGTAGCCATTTCCGCTACTGCCGGAAATAAGGTCAAGCAAACATCCGTTCCTTTCAACGACCGGAAACGCCCCCGCTTGCTCAGCTTCCTCGGGTGGGGCGGGATTGTTATATTACATTCCTCGCCCACCCATTTTCCAAAATGTTCACCTAAGAACATTTTAAGCGCAACACCCTCACTCTCCTCCCCATGCCACACAAGCCCGACAATTATATAAAACATGTGCACGCCAAAACAACAAAAACATGTGCATGCCGAAACAAAAAAACAACAAAAAAATATATATATAGGGGAGCCTACATCGGCAACCCAACAATGTTCGTGTCCATCGTGAAAATTGTTCTACCAGCTCGATGTTTCATTGTTCCTTCTTTTTTTTTTTTTTTTTCCTTTTTTTTTTAATATCCATTTTCACAGAATTGGGCAAAGTTCTTAAAAATGTTCATTTTCCTTCTCGACTCTGTCCATAAGCGTAGACTCTTCGATGCATAATCCACATGATTATAGGCGGTAATCACGCCCCAGTTTCCAAACTAACATCGAGTAAATGACCTTTGACCAACACCATGCGTGCCTCTGCTCGAGTTTATTGTTACACATGTAACCTCATTTAATTTAATTTAATTTCAAACATACTATGTTTGAACACAGAAAAAAATGGTCATTATTTGCCGTACATATCATTCATAGTCTGACCGAGAAATGTTCAATAGAAAATGAAGAAAATTACCCTGATTCCAACGTTAATCCGCATGCAATTTACTTGTGGAGGATATTAATTTAGTCTAAAAAAATGGACCCGTGACTCGTAGTTCCTTAGTTTGTACAATGCTTTCCATTCCCTGAACTACTTCCTCTGGATTCGAAACCAAGCATATCTGATTTGTTGACATCTCTCTGTTTAACGCAGAGACATTTTTGAGTGTCGAACACCCGTTGACCCCGGAGTACTATTCACAACGGATAACTCAATTTCCTTTTCCGAAGCACTGTTGCTTCTTTTACACTTAAAAATCCGCTTCCTGGCTATTATTCCCAGGATTATTATTACGCCGACCACGCCAGCAATGACTCCTATCGTCAACTTCTTCGGGAGTTCGTCATATCCTTCACTAAATCTCTCCATATTTATCTGTTCCAAGGTATTTACTAGTTTTCAGAAATTAATATATCTTCAAAAGATATTTACCAAGTCACATAAATAAAAATTCACAGAGGATGTTGAATTTATGGGAACCTGCACAAAAGCATAATTCACAAACATAGAAATGTAAATCATTTTGTAGTGTACAGTCATTGAAAAGAAATAAAAAAAAAAACTAACACTGCACAACCCAACGAAAACATTGTTTTCAACAAGTTAATCCAATTATCCACTTTAAAGAGGAGAAGAAACTTCCTTTACTTACTCAATAAAAGTACGATTAATTAAGCAACATACCAATAAACTCACTTCATATATATGGTAAATATTAACAACAAAAATAAATCATTAACTCAGATGTTTTGTACTTACAGATAGGTAAATATTTCAACTTTCTTCCTCCCGTCAACTTTAACACCCTCGTCAACTTTAATACCCCACTCCTCCAACTTTAACACCCCTGTCAATTTTAACACTCCACCCGCCAACCCCTAACCTATGCGCTCTCCCTACATGTAGTCTGTTTCACCACCTCCGTTCTACCCTTCATAATGTGTTTAACACCAGCAGTCCACATTTCTCAATGGCAAAAGTATGCATTTTTTTTTTCTAACTGGACTTATTATAAATACGAGCAGAGAACACACACACTATCAAATCAATGAGTCACTTACCTTGGCTATGTCTACAGTCACTTAGTAGCGCGGCTGCTAGATATTTTCGTCTTCTTTTTTTTTCTTTTTCTTCCTTCCTCGCTGTCGTCCGGTTGTTTACTATTTCCGTCTTCTATCCGGTAGTTTTAAGTCCGAAATTTTCAATCGTTGCCGTGGTAACTAGCTCGTATCAATCTGTTTTGTTGTTTCAAAACATCAGGTCACTTAGGCACCAAAAAGACTAGTCTGTTGTATATCAATAAACAGACAAACACGCATATATATAAAAATATGAAGTTATATTTTTATTAATGACGATGGACCGTGTAGCCTAGGGAACAGAGAGCGAGAGCGCGCTTCTAAGGGTTGACGGGGGGGTCGTATCTGTTGCTCCTCTGGTCTGGTCTGGCTCTCTCGTCTGCCTCTGTCTCTCTGCTCTGTGCCTTGAAATCCGTGCGTCGAGGTCTTTTATAATCTCCAAACCGGTACTTCCGGATTTTGCCTCGCCCACGCACGCCCACGTAATTCTCAGAGACACCTGTTCTGTTTGCCTCTTGTAGCCATTTCCGCTACTGCCGGAAATAAGGTCAAACAAACATCCGTTCCTTTCAACGACCGGAAACGCCCCCGCTTGCTCAGCTTCCTCGGGTGGGGCGGGATTGTTATATTACATAAGTAGTGTATTTAATAGTTAAAGCTTACGTCGATTTCAGAACTAACTTGTTGTCCTTATTTTTATTTAGTTCAATTCCATAGTAAAGAAATGCAATGCTTTTCTTTACTGAAACCATGAGAATATTTGTGCATAATTCCAGTAATAACGCACACGTTTCAATAACTATTAACTTAATTGTTAACCAAACCGCTTCTTTTTCCAATATAGAGAGTGACTGCCAATACCTAAGGCACTTTTTGTTGAAATATTTTGAAATTAAGTGAAGTGAGTAATCAGTATATAATTTGTCGACTGTCAAAAATATTTATTTTTATTACATTTGAAAATTATCTAAAGTTCAAAAGAGAAATAGTGTGGCAGAAGTAAAATCAGCAGATTGCAAAAAAGCAGACGGAAGCATTTCTAAGCTATAACGATATCATTGGCACTAAAATTCAACTAAAAATCATTCTTACAAAGTCATTGCGTGACCAAGAGCTTAACATTCCTATAATAAAACCTGGATTTCAATATCACAATGGTCAATTTTTAAGTGACCTTTAGATAATAGTGATGTTCTGCTAGCATAAAAACACAAGTCATCGCAATCGAGTGTTTGAGTGTACTGCCCTTGTTCAAACTGCTTATTACACCAGAGACTATGCGTTCTCTGTCAGAAACTCAGAAGGCCCGCTCAATATAGTCACAGTATAAACTAAAAGTTGGCTATGGGAATATTAAACAAACTAAATGTGGTAAGGAGAGGAACTATGCAATAAAGATTTTTAATTATAGCTTCTGTTCTGACGAACTTGGGTCACTGGTGCCCCCTTCATAAGAATTTACTCGGGCAACCAGACTGGCAATAAGGTCTTACCTTTTTACAGTTAGATCAACCAAATGCAGGTGACAATTCTATTCCAGCAGCTTCTTTTCTCGCGCCTCCCGCCTGTGGAACTCCCTTCCACATAATTGCTTTCCTGACGGTTATAACCTCCAGAAATTTAAATGCAAAGTCAATTCCCATCTCTTACCCACATAACCCCAGCCATTTTTAGATCACCCCGTGTATCTTGTTTTTTTTCTTTCTCTCTACCTTCACAGCTGTCTCACTCCTGTGTTCACATCCTTCTCTTGCTCTTTCTCTTTCACCCCCTGTAGCTAGTTCGTCTTTGTCTTCATTCTCCTCCTGCCTAATACTTTAACTCTCTTATGTAACCCCCTGCACATTAGTGGCGTTAACGCCTTGCTTGGGGTGAAATGATAAAAAACAATTATTTAGCCGTCCTATGAGAGGGACATACTCAGATATGAGCAGATTAGCACTTTTCTGCAATTGACCATGTTACTCTCAATTTCCCTTCGTAATCAGAGTTCGGATAACAATTGTGTCGTATTTGTTCATAAATTCTACATGTAGTAATATAAGTTGCACAAAGAATTCGTAAAAAACTGGAATTATTAAATGTTTGAACGCATGAGTAAATAATTTCTATTAGGCATTTTATAATTAGTTGTTTAAAGTTCATCCACCCTAAACAATCTGATATGTCATTTCGTAAATTTAAAAAGGAAACTTCTAAATCACAATATAGATTTTTCGGGATGATATTTTCAAAGAAGCTCAAAATGTTAATAGTTCTAATTCAAGCGAGAAAGCATTTTATTGAAGTTAAGAACATTTAAGAGAGTCATTTTCGTTCACAAATGGCTAGTGAAGTACATTGTCTATTGAATAATAGCTACAAAAGTTCTGTGTTAAAGGCTTTCAATGGTGAGACAATTGTATTTAATTGGATGCAAAAGAGTCTTGAAAATTATTGAGGGACCTGCGTTTATTCTAAGACTATAGCCATAGAATTAAGAAGCGGTTTTAATTTTATTATAACTGCCTCTCAAAAATTTCTTTTCTTCAGAAATTATAAAAACTAAAAAATTTCAGAAAAGTCAACAACCTCGTTTAAAACGATTTTGTCCTCGGAAACATCGGAGCAGTGACAAATCCTTTGTTCTTCTGTCGTCAATAAAAATTAACACAAAAGACGGAAATCACCTTTCAAATGAAGCTAGGCACATAAAGTCATGCTAATAAAATAAACTATAATCCAGTCACGTGTCGAAAAGATGATGAATATTTTTTAATCAACCACACGTTTAATATTTTCTTTCTTTAAAAGAATTTTTTGTGAAAAAGGTCGCTAGTCAATTTTTGCTGTTTCTTTTTACATAATTATTTTTTGACTAATTAAATGTTTGAGATAATGCATCAAATGGACGTTTAAGCTGAATCTCTTGAATAAAATATTCAAAATGCTTGTCCTGGTAAACGTACAAAGAGGGTCAGGCAGTTTGGTTTGTTTAAATTCAAGTACCGAAGAAGCTTGACAGTTTGTGTCCACTACGCGTACGCATTTCAATCCTCTCGAGAGAAAGCTAATAAACCTAATCATATATATATATATATATCGAGACAAGTATAATTATAATCTTGTTTATATATATATATATATATATATATATATATATATATATATATAGTACTGTGCAAAAGTATGAGGACGAACTATTTTATCTTTTATGGGGCATATTAACAGAAAATAAACTATTCAATTAAAGTTATTTGATTTAGTCAACAAATGCTTTAACAAGAAAAAATACTTGGTACAAAATAAATTTAATATTTAGTATAATAGCCTTTTGCTTTGATCACAGCCTTCATTCTGTCAGGCATTGACATCACAAGTTTCTTCAATGTATCTAATAGTATCTCTTGCCAAGCAGCTTGTATTTGTTTCCAAAGTGTGTCTTGCAAAGTAACATTAGACTTATCAATTCGAGAGTGGGGAATAAGAAAAAGTCAGTCATATCCAAGGATAAAATATAATGAGTAGTTTCAAAATAACTTGTTTAATAGAAAATAGGAAAATAGGAAAAATTAAATATAACTTCTTTTTAATACATTTCTTTTACACCTAGTTTTTACTAATCAGTATTTATTAGCAATTTACTTGGCTTTTCCCCTTGTGTTTGAATTTCAGTGAGTTTTTTATGAAAATCATCCTTGTCCTAATACTTTTGAACACTACCGGTACTGTTAGGACAGGGGTGATTTTAAACTTTATTTTGATGTCTCATAAAAGATAAAACAGTTTTTGTCCTAATACTTTTGCACTTTACTGAATATATATATGTGCGATTAGTATACTGTTGTCATTTATTTTATTTTTTTCGCGTGCACGTTGTTTTTGATTTTGTCAACTGCACAGTATGATAATATTAGTTGGACACCGTCTGTGAGAAGAGAAAGAAGCTGATGCAATTCATTCGGCCAAATATTTGTAAGCGGCATGCTGTAATGTTTAGCCTTCGCGCTGGAAGAATCAATACGAACATTTCAGAGTTTTGGATGCCAATCTGAAGACAGTACAGAGGGTTCGGAAAAGTATGGATGTGTGTAATGATTAGTACAAAAGTACGGCAGCTCGGAAAACTCACTCTGGTCATTCTGATAAGACAAAACTCCCGAATTTGTTGGTTAAGGCCTCAGACTTAACAAAAAGGACTACATCAAGTGCGTTGAGAAGACTGTGCTTCTAGGCCAAGATGTTGGCTGCTGAAAAACCCTATAGCTAGCAACAGGAATTGGCACTGTGCCATACAAGCAGAGGAATGCAAACAGAAATGTCTGACAATTTCTGCGGCCACATTACACCTTACATCTGGCTACCTAATTCCTCAGACTGCAACACTCTTATTATAATGGGGCGCAGTTAAGCGAGAGAGCAAAGAAAAGCTCCTTGTAACAGCAATGGGGAACTTAAGGCAAGGATTATGCAAACATTCAGCAAATTAAACAAGGACACCGCTAATAAGAGTTACAGATGATTCCCAACTCGTTTTGAGGTCCTCGTTGAAGCCATTCGTGTTTCTATTGAAAAAATTTACTCTTTAGTATTTCACGATATATTGATGTTTTATTTATCATGAAGGATAAATTTTATTTTACTCTTAACTGAATATATAGAATCATGTATGTATGTGTGTAGAGTTATTGGAATGCTTTATTTTTCAAACACGGTCAGCTCATTGTGGCCGTATTCTTAGTTGATGTGTGTATGCGTGAGTGTGTGTGTGTCCAGCCACACTGATGAACTGTGATACAGCGAAACAGGCTTTTATGTAGATTATTAATATATTATGCTTTCATTACGATTGAGCTCTCTAGAGAAGAAAATATTAAAAACAGTTTCCACTTCTGCGATACATGTGTGGCTCTTCGGAAATTAATTGAGTTCTTTCGGTGACTGGCGTGTGTATAAAATGCTTATATACAACACGTCAAAATTTCCCTTCTCTGATTCCTTGCGCCTATGGCTGAGTGGGTAGCGACTGGGATTGATACCAAATCGGTCGAGTTTCGATCCCGGCCAGGAGCAAGTAGATGTGTCTAGCCACACTAATGAGCTGTTATACAGCAAAACAGGCTTGTATGTGGATGACCAATATATATATATATATATGATTAAACTATTTTTATTCGGTATTTAAAAGAAATCAATAAAACTCCCACAATAAAATGAAACAGAACTAGAAAATATGTCTTTCAGTGATCCATGCCCCTTGTGTGTATATGAAAAACTATATATTATTAAATTTCTTAAAAATAAGTCTATTAAATAAACGTAATAAAATTAATGTCATATGTAAACATTACAAAATGTTCACCTTAGAATATGGTTAATAATTTCTCATAAAAGAATATCGATTAACTAACATATATCTGGTACTTTGCTTTATATTATGATAAATTAGTAACATAAAAATATTCAGAATTATGAAAATTAAGAATATATGAAGAATTAATAAAAAGAATGCACTCTGAACTGAAGAAAAATAATTTAATCATACTAATAATCTCTTTAAGTCAGGTCAAAAATAAAAAGTGTTTTCTTTCTTTCCTTTTTTGTTTTTAAAATAGCTGAGATGCATAGAAATCTAAGAGAATTATCTTTATAGAGAATAATGTATATATATCTTACCGGATAAAATGACATTTCCCCGTAAGCATCGGAAAAAACACCGCCGCCCCCCAACATATAACCGATATTTTCAAATTTCCAAGTCGACCTTCATTCTGATTAGTTAAATCAAAACACACCCATAAAATCTAAATTTTTGTGTCTTCCCCCTCCATATCAATCCTTTAAATAGCAAACGTGTTGTTTTCTAAATTCCAATGTAAATCATTTTCACCATAGTCATTGAACATTGCCTGAGGACGAGATAAATCTCAAAACATAGAAATTTCTGTGCCGCAATGTAAATGAAATTAATTTTAAATAAAAACAAATTAATTATATCTACAGTACTGTGCAAAAGTATTTGGACAAGAACCATTTTATCTTTTATGAGGCATATTGACAGAAATAAGAAATTTAATTAAAGTAATTTTATTTGATTTACTCAACAAATGCTTTAGCAAGAAAAATACTTGTTACAAAATAAATTTAATATTCAGTATAATAGCTTCTTGCTTTGATTCCAGCTTTCATTCTGTAAGGCATTGACATCACAAGCTTCTTCAATTTATCTAATGGTATCTCCTGCCAAGCAGCTTGTATCTGTTCCCAAAGTATATCTTGAAAATTATTATTATATTAGATTTATCAAAAGTGTTAGGACAGGGGTGATTTTCAACATTATTTTGATGCCTCATAAAAGATAAAATAGTTCTTATCCTAATACGTTTGCACAGTAGTATATATATATATATATATATATATATATATATATATATATATATATATCCCTTCTTATCCTGCCAACTATAACACTTCTCAACTTGAGTGAGAAGCCGACTATGGTTAGTAGAGGGTTTTACTGTATAAACAAATATTTTCTCGGCTTATTTAGATCAATTATGCAAAATCATCTAACCCATTTCTCTAGTTGACCTCTGAAGAATATAAGCGTTTTACCGGTTAGTAGTTTAGGTAATTATAAGAATATCAAAATTTTCTCCATTCAGTTTTAGGTTAGGCAGTATTCGGCTTGTTTGTCATTTTCGCCATCTCATTCAAAGGGTCATGAGGGTTGGTGAAGGATGCTCGGATAATTATGCTCAACCTATCTGATTAATTGAGAGTTGCTTGAGTTCGATCCTTAAGGACTCCTTTTACCGTATCTGTTTTATCACAATCAATTATGGCTCTTAATTAGTTCATTCTTATTTTATACCCATGTACAGCAAACCTAATTATGTCTTTCTGGTGATAAATTCACCTATCAAAAGATGTGATCCCTACCCACTCTGTCATACTAGAAACCAAATTATCGAGATTTTTGTAAATGTTTCTCCACTAGGTCTAAACCACAGGAAGAGATATTCTAAATAACAGATGTTTGATAAGCTTCTTTTTCTATATTATGATAATTTTATTTATTAAAGAAATTCAAATTTTAAAGATTTTTTTTGCCAATCTGAAATCTGTTTTCATTTTCAGATTGCAATAAAAATTACTGGCAAGCATTTTTCTTTATTTCTTCTCTGATGCACGTTGCTACCAATAAAACTTGTTCATTGAATTCGTTTGTAACTTTTTCTTGGCTTAGCTTAATTCTTTCATTTTATTTCTCGTCTAGGAAGATTCATAAAAATAAAGTTAGAAACTACGACAATAAAATTAAAGGTGACACTTGGAAGCTTTAATTTTCATGTCGGTAGAGAGTTTAAGTCGAGAAAGAATGTCTTCCAGCACCGTTAACACTTTTAAATGTAATCTTCCCGATTAGGTATTCTGATGTACAACTGAACATTTCAAAGGATGGATAAGTGCTTATACGCGTTTCCTTCAGAAGAGTAAAAGTAACAAATTGACAGGCAATAATAATAAAATTAAAAAACACGCGATCATGTAATTGGGAGATAAAAACTGAACACATATTTGACAATTTTTTCCAGTCAGCTGCAATGATTCATATATCTATTTAAGTAAAATACACTATCATTATAACCCGCAAGTATTTTTGATTTAGTTATTTAACTTGTTAGAAGATATAATGTGCGTGAGGGTCTAATGTATAGAGGCTCGGAATTTAAAATCAAGGAGTGGTTTTCGAATTCCAGTCGAGTTCACCTACACAAAATACTCTTGTTGCATGAGTCTTTCTTCTCTCCACCCCAGTTATGAGTTGAATAGCAGAACGGACTGAGTTTTTTAGCCTGTCTGCTGCAGAAAGAAATAGAAAGCTACGTTAAAATCTTTGACTTATCGGTCCTAAATTAAAAGTAACATGATCTCCAACGCGTGTACCACGTATGGCAATTAACTGAGAAGATATAATTTATGAAATATTAAAGGAAATGCATTGTACCCATTAAAAATTACAGCATTTTTGCGTCTGTATCAGTTATATAGCTATTTTTCTGCTGTCGCTTTTCGAAGAAATTTTATTAAATTTGAATAACTCAAACGTCACTATAATTCATATCAGCAAACATATTTTTATTTGATAATTTTTCAAGTCAGTCGCAATGACTAAAAGAAAAAGCGCAAGTAAAGTAGAAACTAAATGTTTTACTTTACTTATTTACACTACCGATGCCCCTTTACCTATGTCATACTGTTATAAAGCAGAAACACAGACTTTAAAATAAGTACGGGCTTCAAAAGAAAAAGAAAATAAAGAACGAAATAACAGTGACGGGGATAAGGGTAGCGTCAGGAATAAGAGGTTATTCAAATTAAACTGCTCAACCAATCAGACTTGAAAGGGTTGGCAAAAGCATAGAAACTGAAGTCGATTTATCGAATAATAACGCATTTGAAATTCAACTGCAGCCATTAAACATTACATTACAAAAGTGAAGACTCACAATGAGTGATACTGAATTTGCAATCAGACAAGATCTGGATGAAAACGCTGTTTAATTTCTTAATAACAGAGAACATTCCCTATTAGTCTTCTAAATATTCAATTAACAAAGTAATAAAAGAAATACACGGCATGAAGTAGATCCAGAAATCCCTAATTTCTCCGGATAATATAGTGACATGACAATGATAAGAATATCTATCAAGGAAGCTGAGTACAGTAAATTTATTCATATTTTCAAATGGTACCATTTCAAAATGAATACAAGTACATTCATTTGGAATTGGAATTCACTAATTCCCTTTTTTCTAACAGTCCACAGATTGAAAAGCACCTCCAAATATACATGTTAATTGTTATGGTAATACTAGTCATTCCCTTATGTGGAAATACTTGACATGCATTGGACAACTAACCAGTGTTACTGTCGGTTGAGTTGAAATTTTAAAAATCTTTATATGAAAACATATTTCTGGAAAACAAATTTCTCAAGTTCACTATTATCGCAATGTCCAGCATTGATGATGGAATCTTTCCTAACCTTTTTAAAGTAGTATGGAAGTTCAAAACTTTATTATGTCATTAATTTTACTTTGAGATTAATTTTATTTTTTACTGTTAGTGGAAGTCCTCAAGTGGTGTAGTTTCTATTTTTGGTATACTTCTTTTTGTCTATGATTCTGTTGCGCCAGTTCACAAGGTTCGATGTTCTTATCTAAGACCTACAGGCTATATCAACGCAAATGCTATGATAAAGTCCCTCAGAGGACAAAACGTGTCGGCTAAAATAAGTTTTCCTTTTGTCTTTATACATATTGTTCTTTTACAGATGTACTCTCTCTGAAACTTTTGCACGAAATTCAATCGTTATAATCGGAATATAGACAAAGTAAGCCACAAAGAATTGACGGAAATGCTCAGCAACCTTGACATATTTGGGAAAAAACATTAGAGTAATCAAGGACCTCTTCTGGCAGCAAATCACCTGCATACGGACAGAAAAATGAGTGCAGCAGATATACAAAGATAGAAAGGGGCATAAGATGTGGATTCGTCTTTTCACCAGATCTATCCAACTTGTACAGCGAGACTATTGTGAAGACCCTAGAAGTTATGCCAGGATTCGTCATTGGCAGTCACAATCTGAACAACGTAAGATAAGCAGATGATACAGTGATGATAGCAGACATGGAAAGAAAACTACAAGAAAGCCGAAAGAAAGAACTACAAAGAAAACTACAAGAAAAGTGAATGTATGGTCAGCAGCAAAAAGAGGAACTCAAAATGTCATTTACAGCTTCGGATATTAAAATCAAGCAGGTACAAAAATCTAATTACTTAGGATGTGTTCTAACAGAAGACAAAAAGTGCAACACTGAGATCCGAAGGCAAATTGGTGTGACGAAGGACGCATTCCAGAAACTGAGTAGAGTATTAAAAGATAGGAAAATTTTGATACAAACAAAAAGGAGAATACTGGATTGCTATGTGATGTCAGTTCTTCAATATGGCAAAGAATGCTGGATAATTTCATCAAAGATGAAAGAGAAACTTGAATTAGCGGAAATGTAGTTCTACAGAAGGTTGCTGCAGATATCATGAATCGCAGAGATGAATTGACTGTTTTATGTAAACATCGAAAATATTTTTCTTCGAAATTTAATTAAATACAGTGTTTAATTTATAACTTATGCTCCAATATAACTTAAAAGTGAAAAATTATTTTACAAAAAATAAATGATCCACACAATACTTGTTTACTCATGAGGTAGCACAATATCAAATTTTTCAAAAATCCAACGTGCTGTTAGAAATTATTCTCCATCCATTTAAATAATGTAGAGTCCCACAATGTATCTTACCTAGGCAGAGTTAGAAAGTGACATGCCTTGACAGCAGATAATTCTGCTTCCTTTCGCGATCTAAATCTTCAACGCCATACTTACCTAATTTACATTTTTGATTAAACAATAATGACACACTTACAAGCATATTCTCTATCTACCCCTTCTACTACTACTACCCCTTCTGTTTCTAAATAATTATGAATTCATCTTATATTTTGTACATAAATCATTTTCACGATTTATTTATACTATCATTTGAAGAACAACAACATTATTCTCAAACATTAAATGATTTGTGTAGTGTATGTTGCTTTTATAAACCATTGTAATAAAATAATTAAAATATTAAGCTTTACTTTGTATCGAACACTATTTCACTATTTATAAGAGTAAATACTTGAACAGTGACTTTTAATCTACCTGTTCTTTGACTTTCTTATATATATATATATATATATATATATATATATATATATATATATATATATATATATATATATATAATGCTTTAAAAGTAATGCTTCTCTCGTTAGGCATCATTCGCTTTTCAACCTTGGTGTACTCGACTGATGTTAGGTTAATATCAAAGACGATCGGTTTCGAGATTGGGTACAGACGCTTCATTTGCTTTCAACCGCTACTCCCACAATGTGACAGAAAATGAACATAGATTGGTTGGTACACTGAAAGCCTGTCGGTTTACCCTCGGCTGCTTGTGATAATGTGATCTCGAAAAAATAGATGACACCATGGTTATCTTCTAACGAAGGCTTTGTGGTTATTTCAGCAGTAGCCGTAGGAATTTATCATTTATATAAACACCATTCTTTTTTGCCTTTCTCCTGCACATTTGCTGACTTAACATTTTTCAATCTTACTTTGCGCGTGATACACTACGCTCTCTTATAAAGACTGAGTCTTCACCGGATAGGTTGACTTAGTACGGTCAAAAGACGCATCATTGTCTTATAGTCCTTACTAGTCTCATTTTTTTAATCTACGGAGTTTATTTTTCTTATCATTGTGCAGGTGGTTTGCTGTCAGTATATGTTTTTGATTATTCTAACATCCTTCCCAAATATGTAATTTTACCTAGCAGTAACGTACTTATGCATAATCTCCACAAATACTGCTTTCCCCAAAACAACCATACTAAACTGTATACTTCAAACTCTTTCTCTGTTTCTGTATATATATATATATATATATATATATATATATATATATATATATTGTTCAGTTACTTAGTTTTGACTCATAATAAAATTAGACCAGGACACAGTTTTATTAAAGAGTGTTCGATACAATTATATTGTAGAACTTTTTAATATTTTTATTTGTAAACGACTTAATAGGCAACCTAGATTTCTACCATGTGGTGTCTTTAGGCGATTTGCAATAACTGATTTTTATCGTTTTATTAAGAAAACTCACATAACGTTTTTTTTTTTTTGAACGCACAATTTTCTATTAGGGTCATACAATCATGGATGAAAACGGGATAGCGTCTAATTTTGAAAAAAAAATGTGTTCATAAAAGTTTTAAAATCCCACTTACGTGAGCGTTCTGTAAAAGATCGGTAAAAATCAGTTATTGCAAATCGTCTGAAGACACCACATAGTAAAAACTTAGGTCATGTAATAACTTGTTTGAAAATTATATATATATATATATATATATATATATATATATATATATATATATATATATATATATATACGAGTGAATACAGAACGAAGAAAGAATTCTTACAACGTCCAAAACATTAATTTAAAACAGTGCTCGATATATGATATATAGAGCCTTATATAGAGACTTATTCCCCAATCACTAACCCCCACCAACACCTCTAACAAAACTTAATAAATATAAGGAAAGAGGATTTCCATTACTTAAAACACCGCCTGATGAGACATTGAAGTTTCAATGTCAAAACAAACGTACCTTTGTAACGGATATATATAGAATAATTATGTACATGTTATAATATATATATATATATATATATATATATATATATATATATATATATATATATATAAAAGATCATTTAGGAAAAAGGTACAAGAAATAGGGGCCAAACCTTTGATTTTATTAAGTCCTCATTTGGATAGGTTGAGACAATTTGCGAACTAGTGAGTGTATTGTAGCATAAGCGAAGTATGAAATGTTTTATATATATGTACATATTTTCGAAGAGCGAAGTCGATAAAAATACTGTCCCGGCAAAAATTTGACCTCTGTTCGACAATTTCATTTACCGTTCTGTCAAATTTTAAAAATGTTCTCATCAATGTATACAATGATTCGACACAAATCCACACTATTTGTGAAGATGCTTCGGCTGACATTCAATTATTCATTCGTAAATTATTTAGCTTATACTAGCCCGTATTTCTTTCTTCCCTTGACAGATGAAATTTTCAGTCTCATTATTCTCAATGCTTTCATACTTCATTTACACGGGTAAGAAACCACTGACAGATAAATCAATTTTTAAATAATTCGCTTAGAAACTACCAATAAATTTTCACAAATAATTAATTTTTCTATTTTATTTTCACTTTACTTACAAGTGAATAATTGATATTTCTAAAGGTTTGTACCAAGTGTGTACATAGCCAACAAAGACAGTGTCCTGAAAAGGACCAACCTTTGTAACTTGCTCGAATTCAGATATACGATAGGCGCCTTGTCTACGATGGACGCCTTGCCTACAATGATCTAGCAAGATATGTCCTCGCTAACCTCAACATCATTCTCATAGAATGCAGAATTTCTCTGTGTCCTTCTGTTAAATTAAGACTAGTAATATATATTTTAACTCAGCGAAATGTTGTGATAAAAACATCTACTTCAGAAACATAGACAGATCGATCTAATTTTTCTATCTATCTTGCATTGTATTTAATTATTTATTCATTTATTATTTTTGCAGTGTACTTCTTTCACTTCATGACTTCGCTACAGTCATGAAAATGTTTACCATTCTTATAACGAAAACACTGCCGTAATACATAATCTAAAAATCATAATGTAACAAGTTAAATTAAACTAATGGACTTTATATTATATCAGTGTGCTGCATTAATTGAAAGGAGTTTCATGAAATAATAGGCCAACAATATCAAATTAATTTGCCTACTGATGATTAAATGAAACGAATACCATATTTATCGGCAGGCAATTTCATAATCACTTCTGCTTTGCATCACTTCAATAAAATAAATTTGGGTGTAGGCTAGCACATTCATCCTGTAAACATCTACTTGATACTGAAACAGTAGGATAGCAAGAATATAGCTCTATGCAAATCTGCTGGGGAATAACAAATATTTATCAATTACATTTCGTTTAATTCTTTAAACTTGTTTTAAGAGATTGTAATATTTTTAAAGATATATTGTTCTTTTTAACTTTCATGAATATTTGTTAATTGAAGTAGTATGATTAGAGACGTCCATAAAGGTAAGATTCGGCCGAATATTTAACGTAATTGTCGGTTCAAATTTATAGAATATTTACCTTAAAGTAGTTTTTCAGGAAAATTGCTTTTTCAAGTCCACTAACTGTTATCGCTTTTTATATATTGGTGGGTTTTTTCTTCTTTAGCTTTTGCCTGTAATAGTCAAAAGAAGTTCAGTCAACAACTTGAGCATTTTCCCATCAATGTGCTATCCGTTTCACTTTTTGCTGCTTTTGGAATTTTTCGTTTGATGTGGTCTGTTTTGTTTGAAAATATTCTATACCTTTGATTCTATATCTCCTACGAGATCCAACACATGATTCATTTACTTGATTTTATTTTTAATCATTGATATGAAAAAATGGTTCTATATAACTAATAGTTTAGACCCTTCTTAAGAAGTTGGATGCCAACAAAGCTGCGATGTCTGTAAAATATCTGGCAATATTATTTAGTGTGTTGCAATGAAAAGGTTACTTCAGGTAAACTTTGGTTGTAGTTTTTTTACGTAAAGGTATTAAGGCAAATGAGTGAAGATGTTATCAGGACTACCATGCGACTAAACTTGATTGTGGTAAATATAATTTAGTAATCCACAATTACGTTTGACTCACTTCATAAGATGGTAGTTGTATTACGATATATATGGTCCCTGCTTAGAAACAAGACGCCTGCAATGTTACTAATTGCCATTTAGTTAGGTGCAAACTCTGCTGGATCAATTTTTAGAGGGAATAAAAATTGAAATGAGATAAATAGTCTTTGCGTTGAATAATGGAGAACATCTTATCATTAATTACTCGCCAACGAACAAAACTTGGAAAATACATATGAGTCAAACAAGATGAGATGCTTTGAAACACTAAATATATTTATCAATATGTCTTAAAAAATGAAAAAAATTATCGACTTCATTGCTAAATTTTACGAATATTTTGGTGCCAGTAATGAGGGTTTGAAGCAAATACATGCCAATATTCAATGCAGGTTCAACTTACTCGCAATATAGAATTCATATGCTCATCTTCCATATTTGAAATAGTCCCAATATAGGAAATATCAGAACCAGCCTGATGGTCGATATATATATATATATATATATATATATATATATATATATATATATATATGTGTGTGTGTGTGTGTGTGTGTGTGTGTATTCATTTAGAAATTAGTTATTTCCGTAACTTTGGTTTTAGCATTTCGGTATCTTCAGCTGATTTATAATAACTGATTTTTCCGTTTTTTAAACATACAAACAGGAGTTTTAACGAACGCGCCCCATGACTTTTTAAGCAACTAAGCATTTTCAAAATTGGGGAGGAGTTATTTATGGATCTTAAAACACTTTTATTCATGTTTGTTTGATCGTAGTATGTATTCATAGATGTGATAACATCTGGACATTATTTCTGATCTTTCATTTAGTATTTCATTTTAATTCTCGAATCAACATAATGGCTAACTTTTCTCCTGGTAAACTTTGTATACATCGCCTTCGTTGTATGGTTTGGCTATTTTTACCATACTTCAAATTATATCAGGGTTTTTTTCATTTTTTCATTTTAATTTTCACACCTGGCTAGGAATTTTGGTACAATTTCTGATGCTCCTCAGTTTAAATGTATATTTGTGATTATTTCATCTGTATTTAAATTGTAGACACCAAATATGTTTTTCTTTGTCCCTCTATGTCATGTACCTCTGCTTTGTAAATTATCCCTTCTGTTTTACAAAGTCTGTTAAGTGGGCATTTATTTTTTTCCTATATTCCGTGTTTGTGATGTTATTTTGTAAATTATTATTTGGGTTTCTGGCGTTTTGCTCTTATGCAAGTATTTAAATTACTAGTACAGCTATAACTTAGTTTGATTGAATCCTATTGAAAAATTGTTTAATTTTGAGTTTTTGGGAAGTGTTTAATAATGATTAAAAATGCTCGCCCTATTTTGGATTTTACTTTTACGTTAAACGGGGGGTGGGGGTTTGAACCAAAAAATCTTTCTATTTTTATTATTATGTTTAGTATGTTTGTTTGACTGAGTTTTGTATTCTAATTTGCTCTTATGGCCAGATTCCTTTAAGGCATTTCTATTATGTTTTTCTTTCCAATATTGGTGGAAGAATTTTTTGATAGCTTGTGTCCTATTCCTTTATGGATCTGTTTTATTATGCTGGTTGGATAGTTAGATCTTGTGTTTAGATACTTTAAAGTTGTGTTTGTTTTCATATATGGAGAGACACCAACAGTTTGTAAATTAAATTCTAATTCAAAATCTAGGTTTTTCAAGAGTTTGAAAAGTGTTTTTCTTATTCAGTTATTTTCTCTTTTGTTGTCTGATGCTATCATTAATCCGTCATCTCTGTATAATCCGTGGTTGTCTATGTGAATTATTCCATTCATTTTACTTAGAATGTATATTCCAATTAATTCTGAAATTTCGGCTCCGTCAAAAAAGCCTTGTGGTACATCAAATGTGTTTCTTTTAATTCCATTGTGGAATAGTATTGATTTTAGGCAATGTAGTATTATGTTTACATGATCGGATGGTACATCTAAGTACCGTTAAGCGAAATTTAATTTAACGCTTCCATTAAGCCTTTTTAAGTTATTGATGAGTAACAGTTTCATATTTTTTGAAATTATATTTAATTTTGTTTTTAATTATTCACGTCTACTCTTTCTCCTGTATATTTTAAAGAAGAATAATGCCTTCCATCTGGTTCTGGTAAGAAACTGTTAAATTCTTTGTAGTAATCATAGCATGAATTCATGCTTGTTAAGAATAGGGATGTTTTCAGTGAATGTGATACTTTAAATTCTTGAACTGTTGTTTTCTTTTTTCGTGCTGTCCGGTAAATCCTGCATTATTTATTGTTGAAATACACTGATGTATTAGATTGTGCCAAGAGGAAAAGTTAGCCATTCTGTTGTTCTCAGAAGAAAAATTTACTAAATGAAAAATAAAAAATATTGTCCTGATATAGTCACACTTATAAATACATATTAGAATCATACTAACATGGATAAACGTGTTTTAAGGTTCTTACGTATCTCCGCTCTAATTTTGAAATTTTTCGGTTTTTTAAAATTTCCAGTTAAAAAACCCGGTTTGTATGTTTGAAAAGCAGAAAAATCAGTTATTATAAATTGCCTGAAGATACCGAAAGTTTGAAACTTAAGTTACGAAAATGACTCAGTTTTAAATGAAAAATATTTAAAAATTCTACAGTATTAATATATTCCAAACTTTTTTATCCAACTGTGTATTGTTCTAATTATATATACATACATATATATATATATATATATATATATATATATATATATATATATATATATATATAGCATAAATGGTCAAAGTAAAATATATTTAGAATCTGCCAAAGACAGTTTTAAAATTAGATTGAATAACCATAATTTTACATTTACTCTGGAAAAACTCAAAAATTATACAAAACTGACTAGCCAAGAGTAGAAATTAAAATTAAAATTTGATTTTGTACTACCGCTTGGGCAAATTGGTTGGATTGTTTAGGTTAGAATTAGAATTATAAATAATTATAGTATACTAAGGTATATTGAACTTAAGAAAACTAAACATGTACTGTGTGGTTCATTTATTTTAGTAAAATAATTTTTAATTTATAACTTATATTGAAGCATAAGTTATAAATGGAACATTGTATTCAATTAAATTTCAAAGAAAGATATTTTATCTGGTAAGATACATAATGGGACTCTATATTATTTCATTGGGTAGACAATAATCTTTAATACCAAGTTGGATTTTAGTTTTTTTTTTTTAGAATTTGTATTACCTCATGAGTAAAGTAGCTGGAATGTTTAGGTTAGAACTGAAATTAAGTAATTATGATATACTACGGTATATTTTAGTTAAAAAAAAACAAGTATTGTGTCTGTCGTTTGTTGAAATAAAATAATAATAAGTTATAAGTTATATAGAAGCATAAGTTATAAATGGAACATAGTACTTAATTAAATTTTAAAGAAAGATATTTTTCTGGGTAAAAGACATAGTTTTACCATATGTAATTTAAATGTGTAGACAATAATTTTAACAGCAGGTTGGATTTGGGGATTGTTTTTCTTTTTTGTTTTTGTTTTACATTAGATTTTGTACAACATCATGGCTAAAGGGACTTGAATGTTAAATGAGAATTAGAATGATAAATAATTATGGTATACTAAGGTATATTTTAGTTAAACATACCAAATAAGTATTTTGTAGGTCATTTATTTTAGTAAAATAACTTTTAATTTATAAGATATGTTGTGGCACAAGTTATAAATGAAACTTTATATTTAATTAAATTTGAAAGAAAAATCTTTTCGATGTTTACATAAAATGGTCAATTCCCCTCTATGATTCAGTAGTTCCCTATATTTAGGAAAATTTAAAATCTGCAGCTTTTCGTTCAGGCACAGGAGGGAGATGTCGTAGAACGAGTTAAATATTCTTGTTTTTTCCACAATGTTCCTTTTTACTTTGAGGGTTTTATTTTAATCATTTAACTTCCAAAAATATGCAGAATGTTATGTTTAGTTTCAGTATGTGTTGTTTTTGAAGAAAGTTAAATGCAAATACCAACGCTGCTTAAAAGTGTTCTTAGTAGACCCAATGCAAAATGTTTGAATAGTTGGGGTTTTATTTTATGTTATATTACATTGGTTCACAATAGAAGTTGTTAGAAACATATTTTCGACAATTACATCATTGTAATTTTCATTATTGCCATTGTCCACCGGAATCACTTCTTCCGGCTTTATCGTAGCCACGCGTCGGACCAAAACAGGCGCCTTTTCGACTCAGCTCGTAATAAGTGTAAAAAGATACTTAACAAAGCAAAGATGTTGTTTACTGCCAGAATGAAGCAACGCATAGCATCCTCTAAGTTCGACGCCAAAGACTACTGGCGTCTCTGTAAAAGCGTGCTTAACAACAGTAAATCCTCAATACCCCCACTAAACAATGAATTTGAGGTCCTTACCTCCTCAGCGGACAAGGCTGAATGCTTTGCTCGTAGATTCTCGACCAATTCGAGACTGGATTCGTCTGGAGTTTATACACCCGACTTCCCACCTAGAACTGAGGCTCAACTAAATGACGTCCACATCACGCCCTCGCTGATTTCTAACATAATCTCAAAACTTGACCCTCACAAAGCGAGCAGTGGGGACGGAATCCCAATCATAGTCTTGAAGAAATGTGCCCCTGAACTCTCCTCTGTCCTTTCTGAGCTCTACAACTTCTGCCTATCTTTTTCCTGCTTTCCTGCCTGTTGGAAGTCTTCCTCTGTAGTTCCTATATTTAGGAACACTGGAGAACCCACGGATACCGCAAATTACCGCCCTATCAGCCTTCTTCCTATCTTTGGCAAAGTGTTCGAAGCCATTATCAACGCCGAGGTGGTTCACAGCCTACAGGCTCCTCTCGGACAAACAGTATGGCCAGGTCTACTGCTGATATGCCAACGACCATCACCGAGTACATATACCAGGCTCTCGACAAGAATGATAAAGCCCGAACCGTTGCCTTGGATATCTCTAAAGCGTTCGACAGAGTCTGGCATGTTGGCTTTCTAAGGAAACTGCGAAGCTATGGTATAACTGGAATTTGTTGGACCTAATCTAGTCATTCCTCTCTAACCGCACATTGAAGGTGGTATTAAACAGACATGCCTCCCAGAACTACCATACAAACGCGGGTGTTCCTCAAGGCTCTATCCTAGGTCCTACACTCTTTCTGATCTACATCAATGATCTACCAGATGGCATAACATCCCAAGTAGGCATGTACGCCCATAACACCACAGTTTACTCTCGCCTCGATCAAAAATCTGGTGTGGGCGACAAGGCAAACCTCGCTGCCGAGCTTGAAAAGGACCTCCAATCCGTGGTGGACTGAGGTAAGAAATGGCTCGTAAATTTCAATTCTTCCCAAACGAAACTGCTATCAATTAACCACCATAGACAACTGCACCTACCCCCCATTAGCATGGAACAGGCTTGCCTCTCAGGGAGTAAAACACTACGCCTCCTCGGCCTCACACTCTCAGCGGACCTCAAGTGGAATGACTATATCGAATCCATTGCTAAATCCACTGCTATGAATGTCGGTTCTCTGTGCATGGCCCGGAAGTTCTTTCCGTTTGAATCTATCCTGCATATATATAAATCTACCATCCGCCCGTGTATTGAATACTGCTGCCACATCTGGTCGGGTGCCTCTGCTATTCTCCTCGGGGTTCTTGATAAAATACAACGGAGAGTCTGTAATGTGATCGATACCGACTTGGCTGACCGCCTGCAGTCACTCTCTCACCGGCGTGACGTAGCTTCCCTGTGCCTCTTCTATAAATACTTTCACGGCTTCTGCTCCGATGAACTTAGATAACTGGTGCGCCCTAGGTACGAATTTGCACGAGATACTAGATTAGCAACTAGGTCCCACACTTTTACAGTGAAACCGATATAATGTAACCGCAATTTCTACTCCACAGATTCTTTTCTCGCACTTCCCGCCTGTGGAATTCCTCACCTCTAATAACTCCAGTACCACTAATATAGTAACTGACTTTAGTATACATTGTTTTAATCGGACTAACGGGCAGGGCGACTCACTGATTATTGTTTTTGGCTAGTTGCATTTTGACGTAATCACATTATTGTTTATATTATTGTTCAAATTTTTCCAACTTTGGCTCGCTGAGCAATGCCTGTTTCTGACAACCAAAGCATATTTCTCGTCGGCTTGCTAAAATATAATTAATTTCTCATTGATTTATAACCCGAAATAATTTAATGTAAATTATATTCGCTTCTGACCAAATAATTTAATTAAAATATATTCTATTGATTATATTTCGTGACCTTGAAAACCTGCGTTGTTTTCACAATACACTGTTTATTTATGTTTTTGCATTCCAACTTCGACTGAAATCATCACGTATTTTTGTTTTTTTTTTTTCACCTTCGACAGGAATAAATTATTTTCAAGTTCAATTATATTCTGTTGGTACTTGAATTTATAATACTCTTACATTCCAGCGTTGATTACCAGAGTCATTATGTTTATGTGTAATGTGATGGTTGATTTCAGGTATCTGTATGGGAAAGAAAGGTAATTAAAGTGACTTTGAATGTGAAAATAGCCGTTGGTGCGAGAGAGACGTATTTCAGTATTTCAAAAGCTGCTGTTATATTAGGATTTTCCTGCAAAACAATCTCTAGAGTCTATAGTAAATGATCAGAAAGAAGAGAATTCAATGAAGGGCAATTCTGTGGGCAGAAACAGCCTCCCTGGGCATTGTAACTGGTCATGTGCCTAAAGTTATAACTACGATACACTCACCCATTGGCGGCCACTTCCGGTAAGACACGGAAGCGTGTCATAAATTAAAAAAATAAGATCATAGAACACGTCAGTGAAGTTTTGAAGGAATGCTTCTTCTCCATCCCTGGATATCTCCCCCTCTTAAGGAATGATTCCACTGTCCACATGCATGGGCTGGGGGTCTACGTTAGTGAACACCTCCCCATAGCTAGGGTGACTTCACTCGAATCTACTGACCACCAATATGTATGTCTCCGTCTGTCTCACCTCAGTTCGGATAGTTACCTATTCTTTCTTTGCCGTTCTCCCTCCTCTCCCGACTGGTCCCTTCTAGATAGTATTGCTAATAACATAGATAAGGCTATTTCCTACCACCCATTCACCCACATATTTGTATTCAGAGATCTTAACGCCCATCACTCTGAGTGGCTTAAGGACTTACTGATCCAGCGGGCATCCACGCCATGAACTTTGCTATTTCCCAATCCCTTACGCAAGTGGTGAACTTCCCCACTCACTTTCCAAGCACTCCCTCTGAACACTCCTCGCTAACAGATATATGTTTTACCTCTGCACCTGACGCCTGTCAAGTCTCGCAGCTTTGCCCTCTCGGCAACTCTGACCATGCTGTTGTCTCTCTCAACCTCTCTTTCCACTTTCACTCCCCCTCAGGAGCCTCCTAACTATAGGACCTCCTGCTGGTAACAAAAAGCTGACTGGGACGCCTTTCGCGATTTCCTCTGTGCGTCCCTTGGGGAAAAGTGTTCGATCTCCCAGTTGAAGACTGTGCCTCTGAGGTTTCGTCATGAGTGAAAGCTGGCATTGATGCCTTCATACCTACCAGGAAGTATTGTCTAAAACCTCATTCCTCACCGTGGTTCTCTCCTGCCTGTTCGGCCGCCATTGCCCACAGGAACCATTACTTCCGACTTTTCCGGAGACAGTCATCTGATCACAATAGGCCTCAATTCACGTCTGCTCGTAATGAGTGCAAGAGAATCCTGAATGACGCCAAATGGTTGTTTGCTGAGAGAATGCGACAGCGCATAGCTGACCGCAAGTTCGGCTCCAAGGACTATTGGCGGTTATGCAAACGGGTGCTGAACAATAGCAAATCCTCAATACCTCCTTTAATCAATAAATTTGAGGTTCTCACGTCATCTGCGGACAAAGCTGAGTACTTTGCTTGCAGATTCTCATCCAACCCCACATTTGATTCTTCTGGAGTACACTCACCCAACTTCCCTATTAGAACTGAGGCCAAACTGCACGACGTATATATTACCACGACAGTAGTATCCCGAGTAATTTCAAAACTTGACCCCCATAAGGCAAGTGGTGGTGATGGAATCTCGGTGATAGTCCTTAAGAGGTGTGCTCCTGAACTCTCCCCTCTCCTCTCTAAGCTGTATAACTACTGCCTTTCTGCTTCCTGTTTTCCTGCGTGCTGGAGGTTCTCTTCAGTCGTTCCTGTATTTAAGAGCTGTGGTGAACCCTCGGATCCATCCAACTATTGCCCTATCATTCTTCTACCAATTTTCGGGAAAGTGTTCGAGGCCATAATTAATGCTGACATAGTTCAACATCTTACTGCCCACAAACTCTTCTCTGATAGGCAGTATGGCTTCCGCTTTGCCAGGTCCACGGCCGACATGTTAACAACCGTTATGGAGTACATGCTCCAGACCCTTGATGAGTCAGGCGAGGCTCGTGCTATTGCTCTGGACATCTCCAAGGCTTTTGACAGGGTTTGGCACTCTGGCTTTCTATGCAATCTACGGGGTTACGGTATTGCCGGACGCTTGCTTGATCTAATCCAATCTTTTTAAATAACCGCAAAATGAAGGTCGTTTTGAATGGGCATTCTTCAGTGTCCCACAGGGCTCTATCCTGGGCCCGACGCTCTTCCTTATTTTCATCAACGACCTCCCAGATGAGACCAAGTGCCAAATAGGCATCTACGTAGATGACACCACAATTTACTCGCGCATCAGTAAGAAACCCGTCGTGGCAGACAAACATAATCTCGCTGCTGACCTTGAACGGGATCTACACTCTGTGGTAAATTGGGGCAAGAAATGGCTTGTCAATTTCAATGCGTGTAAGACCAAGCTGTTGTCTGTCAATCATCACAGGCAACCTCTCCTGCCTCCCATAAGCATAGACCAAGCGATTCTCCCTGAGAGCAATACACTGAGCCTCTTCGGCCTTACCCTCTCTTCTGATCTCAAATGGAACCACTACATCGAGTCCATAGCTAAATCCACTGCTAAGAAGGTTGAGTCACTGTGTCGGGCCAGGATGTTTTTTCCGCCTGAATCCATCCTGCTTATATACAAGTCAACCATTTCTCCGTGCATGGAGTACTGCTACCATATATGGTCAGGCGCCCCTGCCGTTCACCTCAGTGTTCTCGACAGGCTCCAGAGGAAAATCAGTAATGTGATAGGTACTGACTTGGCAGCTCGACTACTGCCACTTCCCCACCGATGAAATGTGGCCTCCCTTTGTCTGTTCTGTAAATAATTTCATGGCTTATGCTCGGACGAACTTAAGTCACTGGTGCCTCCTCAACAGGTGTTTACTTGTGCAACCAGATTGGCAATTGGGTCCCACCCATTCACATTTAGGTTAGCCAAATGCAGACAACAATTCTACTCCTGTAGCTTCTTCTCTCGCACTTCCCACCATATTCTTGCTTTCCTGACGGCTACAACCTCCAGGAATTTAAATGCAATGTCAATACTCATCTATTAAAAACTTGACTCTAGTTCTTTCCCCACCACGTATATCCTTTCCTTTCTCTCCAACTTTGAAACTGTCATCACACCTGCATTCTCATCTTTCTATTGCTCCTTTCTAACTGGTTCGTCTTCCTCTTCATTCTCTTCTAATTAATCTTTTTACACTTATGTAGCCCCTGCATATCAGTGGCATTACCGCCTTGTTCGGGGTGAAATGATTAAAAAAAAAACGAACATCGTTAAATCTAATTGAAGAAGAAATGGGATGGTTCTAAAGGGAAATGTGTTTAGTCCGGTACTAGAAGAATACACTTAATAAAATGACCGGTGACTCTATATGCATATGCATGCGTTAGGTTATTAAGACCAATTTTATTATATTAAGAATATTTATTTAAAACCTAAGTAATCTTTGTTTTGTAGACAGCTAGATTTTCTCAATTTATTTGTGATCACTATCGAAAATACGACATGTATCAAATATTCTTTTGATTTATAAGGAATCGCTGAGATGATAAAGAATAAATGCGCATCATGATTGTAAATATCAAATTGTACAAAGTATTTATAAATACACTAACAAAAGAAACAACATGAGCAGCAAGGTGCCTAGTTTTCAAGTTTGAGTAAATATATGGCTGAACAAATACCGAAGGCAAAAAAGGGTTGGAAAAGGGTAAGTTTTTCTACAGTTAAGTCGGATGGAAAACTTTTCAGCAGCCGCTACTTTATTTTAGCTTATTGAATTTATAGCCCCGCAATCGCATTATAGTTTTTTACGACAATTTTGTTTACAACAAAAAATAAAAAAGTTATATAAGCCAAACAAACAGAATGTGAAAACTGTATAAGACAAACAAATGGGTGCTTAGAAAACCTGAAAAGCACTGATATTGTAAACTGCGTCTAGAGATTATATTCAAGTTATGAATTGGTATAAACAGTTCCGTCTTTAATGTTAAAAGTCCTATTATGATGTTGTTTAGATTCTACTCAATATTATTAACTGTATATAGTGACAGAGAAAACTATTGTTTTTCGTTGGAAAAAAATTACTAAGTGAACAAAACAGACTAATTTGACTGTCAGTAGTTTATTTGCAATTATTAACTTTTGATACTTTTACATTATTATATCTTGTAAAACTAATGTAAAAAAATATGAAAAGATTTTAGAAGTTCGGCAATTTCTTAAAGGAAAAACATTCCAAAACATTTTATTTTAAAAATAAAAGATATATTAACAAAAAATAATATCTCCTAAAATTTATTGCACAAATGCTCCTTTATTTTCAATAACACTTAGCAGCCTATTGTCAACATCTGATGTTAGATTTGCAATTATAGCAGCTGGTAAGTTGTTTGCAGCAACTTTAACTGACTCCCAAAGGTCACACTTGCTGTTGAATTGCCTTCCATTTGAAAAAATATCTCTCTTGAGGATGCTCCACAGGTTCTCAATGAGATTCAAGTCACTGCTATTTGAAGGCCAGTCCATAAGAGAATCTTCAACAAATCCCTTTTCATTCAACCAGGATTTAGTAAACTTTGATGCATGACTTCGTGCGTTGTCTTTCATAAAGATCATAGATATACGCTTGGCTATGAGCTTATCAAATACTGATCTTATCCTTCTTGTGAACCTCGTTTCTGCAGGTGAAAGTCCCGCTGGCTTATTGGGGTTTGGTGTAATTCTATACACTTGAAGAACCTGTTGCAGCCCCTTATCAGTCGGTGTGCCCTGCGCTTTTCAAGCGCTCGTTTTAAGGTGTCAACGAATCGCTCCGCCCGTCCGTTCGACCTTGGGTGATATGACGGGGTCGTAATTTGTTTCATCTGGAACGATTCGCAGAACTCCTTAAACACACCAGACGTGAACTGCGTTCCGTTATCCGTCACCACGCAATCCATTACGCCAAAACGACATCGCTACACTATTCGAATACACCAACCGAATGCGTATGTATGTGCGCAACGGCACACATATACATATATATGCCGAGCCCCACACGATTCGCATATATATGTTTATGCAAGCCACAGTGGGCGAACGTGCGTGTGTGTAGGTCTTTGCGCGTGTCAATGGGTGTACAAATGTATATATATATATATATATATATATATATATATATATATGTCTGCGTCTGTCATGACGACAGATTTTCCCCCACTTCCACAAAAATACACGAATATACGCAACCCTACATATAACAAATGTTTTAAAAAAATAATCAGTTTGTTTGACGATCGCAAGAGCGTGAAACCCAGGGTTTCAAACTCACACCTATCTATATGAATACATATATATATATATATATATATATATATCACTAACACACACACACACACACTCTCTCTCTCTGTCTTTCTTGAATATGTAAAGACGTATTTGTAAACATGAATTAAACTAGAGATCTTGAGGTCTCTTAATGCTTGTTTGTACTGTAACAGTGGCGACATTGCAAAATGTCGCACACAATTATGCATATGATTGAAATCAGATGTAACCATAATGAAACGAAGACAGAAACTAAACTCATGAATTCCACCCTCGTCTTTTGTATCATTACATTTAAGAGACAGATGGCACGGATAGAGGGAAAGTCATATATTCTATGGAATCAAATTCTAAGATAACTAGCCAGAGAAGATAATTTAATTCTTTCTCATACGAACGGGTGAGACATATTTTTCTGCCTCTGGTTTGTGAAAAGGTTTTTAATAAGTGACAAGTTTAACAAATGGTAAAGAAAAGTGAAATTAATGATAGGTTATTAAAATGACATTCAGTAGCCATTTTATTTTAGAATATGCCGTCAGTGTAACATAAATCCATTAGGTTCCAAAAGTTCTGGGAAAGATGGCCACAGCGTGACAGTCTTTTTTATTACTCTCTAGATTTACTTCTTTCCATATAGTTTACAACATTCAAACCCTTTTTGACATTTTGTATTCTCTCAATGTTTTGCAATAAATCATATTCTCTGTACTTATAAGGCACATAAAAGTACTTTAAAATCCTCGCTACTATTTCTAATTCTTAATTATATTAGCTTTCGTTTTATTTTATTTTATTTTTATTTTTTATTTTTTATTTTTTATTTTTTTGCTTTTATTGTAACGTTCAGGCTCCGATGTGCAAGAGCTATACAAACAGCATGAATCAAAAACAAAAAGTTTGACTTCATTTAAACACAAGTCCCTACCCGAAAACCCATCGGATGGCGAGGGTTGTGACTGTGTATCTGGATTTGAAGGATGTCAGCTGCTTGGCTTTCATCGCTTGGTCGGTGGGGAGCTATCCAGAAAAGATTCCCAGGGATATATGCCTTCATATATCTGCAGACATTCAATGAAATTCATTGACACGATATAGACCCGACAAAATGCAGTATATGTCGGCTTATTATCTGGAAGAGACACGCATAGCTTTGCATGAGAAAAATCGCATAATAATTTGATAATGACTTTGATCTCTCATTAGATTCATACGCACATAGCGGTTTTACGAAGAAGAAAAATACCATTTGGTGATGAATTCACTCCTTACTATGGGTTCATCACTTCTGTACTCGTGTCAAAATAATTTTTATTACGAAATTTTCCTTTTCTTTTTAACTCAAATTTTCGGAATTTACTTTCTTTTATACAAATTAAAAAGTGAATAACTATGAAAAAATAATGTAACTTTGTTTTACTTTCAAATGTTCAGAGATTAAAGTTAAAAAAACAAACTCATATTGATGTCAAGTTGTAATTACTCATGTATTCAGGTGTGTTTGAGCACACTGTTGAATATATCGAAAGCATTTTTCATATTTTCTTGTCATTACTAATTGCACTCATCCATTTTTCTCATTAAACAAAATAAAAAAGGTTGGCTGATTTGAGCTTCAACTTCTTTCTGTTTTGGCAGAAAACCTAAGCGAAACTACTCACGGACTTTTGTCATGTGAACGAAATAAGAATCGTGTCGGTTGTTAATTGTATTTCTTACGCAATGACAGTTGCGTGTCAGCTAACCCCCACACACCGCCTTGCCGACCATCACAAATTCCGAAGTCCGCTGAGCAGCCGTGACAGATCTAATACATGAGAATCGAACTAGTTTTACTTAATTTTTAAACGTTGTTAATTGTATTTTCTTACGCATAGAAAGGAGATCTCTTTTTGGACCAAAATAAATTATCATGAGGTTAGCATCATTTATGTGCAGTGACATTTCAAGACGTGAGCGATCATGGCTCTCCACATCTTCCTATCCTTTGGCCTCCAAGAAACTCTTAAGTAATTATCATTCAATCACACAGCCTTATTAAGTAAGTCGCTCACTGTTTTTTCTCGACCCGACCTTCACTCAGTCTACATGTATTACATTTTCCAGTTCGTTTTTCCTCATAATATGTCCGATAAATTTGAATTTCCTCTTTTGTATTTTAGGTATGGGTGTCTTTTCATGTCTCACTTTCTTTGGAACGTATTTGTTGCTTACACGTTCTCTTCTCTTTCAGCATTCTAAGCTTCTTGGAGAAGGCGTTGTAGCTTTTCTTCTGAGTCCACCATCAACACAGTGTCAATAAGTATATGTTTTTAAGATTATGACCGTAGATAGTAAATCCTAGGTTACCTGCTTCTCTTGACTATATAGATTAAATAAATCCGGTGAGAAAACAAATTCTTGTCATAATTCCTGTATCTCATATGTACTTGTTTAACTCATTTCCTCTCCGCATGCAGACAATTTGTTCCTAGTAAATGTTCTTATGTATTTACCATATCAATTTAACTTTCCTAGCAGTTCAAATAGATTTTGTTTCATAACGTATTAAATGCGTTTCCGTAATCTATGAACGATCGGTATCGTATTTGTATGTCTTGTTCTGATAGCATTCTGATAATGAAATAGCATTTCTTGTTCAAGTGTTTTAAATACAGCCGAATAGTTTTGTTCTATTTTGGTCTAATTCTGATTTGAACTTTGTTCATTATTTATACGCTTATATATATGGTTCATTAAACTGATTGCCCGACGGAGTCAACATTCATTTGAATTAAACTACTATCACATCGCTTTAAAGATAGATCTACTGAAGTAACGGACAAGCCTCCCAATACTATCACATGAATGCGTGTGTCCATCAAGGCTCTATTCTTGGTCCTACGCTTCTCCTTATCTATATTAACGATCTCCCTGACGTAATAAGATCCCAAGTGGGCATATATGCTAACGACACTCACGTCTTGATAAAAAAAATTACCGAGGCTGAAAAAGCAAACCTCGCTGCCGAGCTTGAAAAAGACCTCCAATCCGTGGGGTAAGAATTGGCTCTTAAATTTTAATGCTTCCAAAACGAAGCTTCTATCTAATAACCACCACAGGCAATCGTTCCTCCCGCCCATTAATATGGATCAGGCTTCTCTCCCTGAAAGCGAAACACTGAGCCTCCTCTGGTTAACTCTCACACCAGAGCTCAAGTGAAATAACTATATAGAATCCATAGCTAAATCCGCTGTTAAGAACGTTGGTTCTCTGTGTAGGGCCAGGAAGTTTTTTCTGTCCCAAACAAACCTGCACATATACAAGTCTACCAACCGCCCGTGCATTGAGTATTGCTGCCATATCTGGTCTGGTGCTCCTGCTATCCACTAAGGTTTTCTCAACCGAATCCAACGGAGAATCTGTAATGTGATCGATTCCGACTTGGAAGCTAGGATACAGTCGCTTTCTCACTGACGCAGTGTGGCTTCCCTGTGTCTCTTCTACAAATACTTTCACGGCTCCGATGAATTTAGCTCACTGGTACCCCCTATAGACGAATTTCCTTGAGACACAAGATTAGCAACTAGGTTCCACCCTTTTACTGTGAAGCCAATAAATTGTAAACGCAAATTCTAGTCCAGCAGCTTCTTTTCTCGAACTTCTTGCCTGTGGAATTCTCTTCCGCATACTTGCTTTCCTGACAGTTACAAGAATTTAAATGTAGAGTCAATAGCCATCTCCTGTCACACTAACTTACATCCTCTCTCTCATGCTTTTCTACATCCATCCCACTCTCATCAGTACTCTCTTCCCTCTCTTACTCTCATCCTGACACCCCCTGCAACCCCTCACTCTTCATAACATTCCTCCTATGTAACCCCCTGCACGTCAGTAGCAGTAAAATGCCTTGCTTGGGGCGACAGGATTAAAAAAAATTCCGGTATATCGGTTGCATATTTCACTTATTATTCTAGTAATATTGGATATGCGTTGTGGTGCAGTGGGAAACGACTCGAAACGAGAAATCTGGAGCCAAGTTCGAATTCCAGTTAAATTCATTGCATTCACTTACGCGCAAATACCCTTAGAAAAAGTATTAATCCACCTCTTCTCTCCAGTTATGGGTTAAATAACAGGACAGATTGGGTTCTATAGCCTTGGCTGGCAAACCACTCTACCACAAAAATTAATAGCAACCTACTGCGGAAAAATCTTCTTCCAATAGGTCATGTCTCTTTCGAGACATGATCGCCCAAGCGTGTATCACGTATGGCACTTAATTGACTAAAATCCTAAAAGGCTGAAGGCGTCTTCCTGGAGTTGTATTCCTGTTCATCTTGGTTAATACCGATCTTAGCTCAAATTTTAATAATGTAAGTCTTCTGTGTTTTACTTAATGTGTTGTAGGTTCCTCTCTTCAATTTACCTTTCCGAAATATTCTTTACACCTTTGAAGCATTCCTTCTTTTTTTTTGTATTATGAGCGTTACACTTTGTTTTTTTATTTTTACACTTCGTATTAAAAAGAACGTCTTTTCTCTCTTGAAATTGTTATCATTTTATGCATTCCTGCTCCGTCTAATTTCAAAAGAATTCCTAAATCTGTAAATTTCTTATTGAGTTATTAATCTTTCGCATAGATTTATCGATATCTGATGATTTCATTTACTATAGAGAGTAACATTCTTTGATAGTGTTGCCGACCACTTTTACATCAGCTGAAGAATTTCATCTTCCATAAACTTGTTATTTATTTACCGGTATCACTAGAAATTTTATTTAAGACTTTTCACTTTGAATTCTTTTGTTTTATGTTGCACCAAAACTCTATCATCTGTTTGCAAATTGAAATTTTATTTAAGACTTTTCACTTTGAATTCTTTTGTTTTATGTTGCACCAAAACTCTATCATCTGTTTGCAAATTGAGTCATACTGTGGACTGTCGTGTTCTAGTTTAGGTCTTATTTTGGATTTCTTTATGTCTTTTTTTTATCATTTACTCCAGGAAAAGTGATATGACGCAAGGGGTTACTGAGTGGGAAAGGATCTTAGAAAAATCATTATTAAGAAGATTCAAACTGACAGATGATGACGAATGACATTATATTTAATTTTTTGAAGATCAAATTTGACTGGTGTATAAGAAGCCGAAGAGAGTTCAACAAGTGAGAAGAGCGAGAGAAGAAACTGTTAGCAGAGAACTTATGATTAAATCTGGCAGTTTCAACTTTTGCCAATCTATTCAGTCAGTCTGTTAAGTGCCACACGCTTGGGTGATCATGTCTCTTTCCATTGAAAAACAATAGAGGTGGGAGGCAATTAAAATGTAGAACAACGTTTTAAATATGACATATATAAATGACAGAGAAAATTATGATGGAAAAAGTTTATTATTGAATTTTGTACGACAGGAAAAAGTGGAGCGATTTTGCACCTATATTAGCTTATAAGAAATAAATAAATGAGGGATAATATACTATATTGGAATTTGATAATTATCTCCCTGGAAAAATCGTTCTTTTTTTCTACAGTTGAATGCAAATTCAAACCCCACTTGTCATATCATTCATAAACTCTGAAAATGGATTGATAACACTTGCATTCTGGCTATTTTATCCGCTTCTTACGTCGAGAAAATTAAATTTTATGAATGTGCATTATCGAATCAGATAGGGACACTTTCTTCTTAATAAACCAAATATTGGTCATACGAATTTTGAGTTATATATGAAAATATTTCGTTTTTAATAGATCAATGATTCTAACATATGTTTAATTCGAATTACACAAAATTACGAATTCGAATCAAGAAGACATAATTTTTTCTTAGGGAATAAAAAAAGACAATCACACATTATAAACCACTTTTAATTTTTCCTTACATTTTATTTTAGAAAACTGATAACAGAATTCATATCAATATGAATTAATGTCTTTTATACTTTTTCTAAAAATTATAATAGAATGTATGTCACTCCGGTGATGCAACAATAGTTTCATTGGTTTTCGAGATTTTTCAAGTTTCACATTATGAAACATACTAATGAAATTCCAAGAAAGACGATGTTGTAATTAAAAATGATAATTGCAAAACATGTACAGAAACAAATGTTTTGAACAAAATATAGAAGCGCACTCTCATTGTAGTCACAAGGCAATTTATAAAAAAATAATATAAAGATAATATTAATGTGAAATGTTCTGAAAGTCGCTACTTTATTGATGTTTCTGTATCCATCTTTGGTCTTAGCATGCAACTGAATGCAACAGCTCACTAGCTCTATTCGAGAGGTTCAAGATGGAATCGTATAATGAACATAACTAGAATGCTGAGCAACATATTCTTGATTCTTTATCTTTTGTTGTTAAAGATTCTTCTCCTGTGAAAAAATATTTTCGTCTTCCTTGCTACATGACATATTTAAACATTTAGTTTGTAGTTCATTTACATTTAAATTATAACAGATTTTATCTTCATTTATTAATAATATCTGTTCATTCAGCCATCAACATATACCTGAGTGAAGTTAGTATGATACATGAAAAGTCAGTGTCTTTCGTCATGTGTCTGCTAATATCTGCGTGTATTTATTGACGAATTCAATAATTTACTTCATTTTAACGAGACTCTAATTAAGTGAAAATGATGGAAAAGGTGAGCTTTTTCTTTTAATTGATTAATTCGGTGATTAGAGCAATTTCTCGTTGAACTAATATTAACACGAAAATAATTATTCGTTTTTCACTTTTAATTACAAGTTCTACTTTTAAAAACTTTATTGAGGCGATAATTACATAGCGACAAGAAAACCTGTGGTGCTAAATTAAAATAAAAGGTTATATCACATAGATATTAACTCATTTTCACTCTGTACTTCGAATGCATAACACTAGAATTGAAAGTAAGAGTATACTACACTGTTGATGGTAAACGTAGAAGAAAAACAAACTGTAGAAGACAATTTAGTAAGGAAAGCGAGAGGGAAGGACGAACGATCAATTGTGGAAAATCACAATTTATGGTCGTTAGCCTAAGTTGCGGGCTTCAAATTGGAGATGATATATAATCAAGCGGAATGCTAAATATTGATGTAATTCTTTTCAGTGACAGTGAATACTGGACAATTTCTTTACAAGTGAGGAGCATACTTAAGCTAACAGTAATGTGTTTCAATAGAAATACACCGGGAATAACATGAACAGACCATATGGGAAATAGAGAAGCGTTAAGGAATTGTCTTTTACTTTATTTTAATTAGAAGCAGAACAGGGACTATGAATGAAAGGAAGAGTAAGAAGACGAACACTGTTAAGAGTTAAAAGGCGCTGAAAATTGTGGCGAGTGCTGATCTCCAACGTTCTAAATGAACACAGCACATAAAAAGAGATGATTTCAAATGTTTCAACTGGTTTCGCTACTTATTCTGAACTTGCTATAGGAAACACTTAATTTGTTCAATATGAAAGCATATTGCAAGGGTGGCTAAACTACGTCCCTCGGGTAGATTGCCTGATGATATTATGCACTTCGAAAGAGCAGAGACATTTTGTTTAAATGTCCCATAAAAACAAAACTTGAGACATTTTCTAATTCCATATTACACAAATTTATTAATCGATTCAAAACCAGAAAAAAGTACAGACATAAACCATATACAGGAGATGATGTGTAAATTGTCACCACATTATATTTTTCAAATTTGCGCATGCGCGTTGTTTGTTTGTTTTTTTTATTCTGTCGACTGCACAATATGGTAGACTCAGATGACGCAATTTATTCCGTTAGAAATTTGGAAACGGCATGCTATACTATTTTGCATTCGCGCTAAAAGCTTCAATACGAACACTTCAGAGTGTTTGGCGTCAATCTGTGGGCAGTGTAGAGAATTCGGAAAGAGTTGGATGATATATCCAGTTAACATTCTGGAGTGATCTCTAGTGATGGTGACGTTATGCCTCCATTCATCTTTTTCACAGGATCTCACACTAAACACAGAGGCCTACCTCAAGTGCATCAAAAAGCTATTACTGCCCTGGGTGAAAAAATGACTGCTGTAGGATCGTATGTCTGGCAAGAGAACTCTGGCCCATGCCACACAAGCAGGTGAACCCAGTCATGGCTGTCAGACAATTTCAGCGACCGCAACATCTCTTACACTTGTCCACTTAACTCTTCAAACTGCAACTTCCTTTATTATTATGTGTGGGATGCAGTTGAGCAAAAGAATAACAAAACTCCTTGTAACACAAAAGATGAACTGAAATCAAGGATTATGGCAGCATTCACAAACTTAAATAAGATGGCCGTCTAGAAAAGTGTCAGAAGATTCAGAAGTCGTCTGTAGGCTGTGGATGAAACCAATAGTGATTTTATTGAGGAAATTTACTCTTTCGTATTTCAATATATTTCTGGGTCATTTTGGCAAATATATCTGTTAAAATGAGATGTCAGTGTTATTTTCAGTTTTGCATAATTTATACGACAATTCCTCTATCGCACCCTGTATACTTAATAGCTAAATTGGAATATCGGGAAACCCACTACTTACAAAATCGATATATCGTGTTATGTACAACCTTGGGCACCTGAGTCGCTACGTTTCGATGTCAACGCTCTGAAATCGGTACAGTGTAAACTGGCATCGAGATTTATTTGCCTATGTCTACTCCAACTCAAGACAAACAAATGACGTCATTTCTATAAACATGCCACGAGTTTATCAAAAGTTTCTTATTACTGTCAAACATTTAGGTCAGCTGTACAACTCTCATAAATAAAGGCATAACTATTAAATAGTAAACTAATTTCTCATATATTTATGCAGTCTGCTCACAAAATGTCATAAGCATTTGTCTTAGAAGTTTTTGTCTCCTTATATTTCTTTCATTCTTATTCCCTGTTCTACGTTCCATTTACAAAAAAAAAAACTTTAACACTTCTTTTTTTCTCATAAGGTCTTTCCATGTTATTATTGACATTTTTCTATAGCAAAAATCACTGTTGCCTCAAGTATGCTCACATTTATGTAATCTGTTCAGAAAATGTATCGTAAGTAAATAGATATACAAATTACATCATGTACTTTTCACGCGATACTCCACGAAAAAGATTTTTCCTGTCCCTGGCGTATTGGATGTTGATATCTGGAATAGATTATAAGATTAGTAGCAGTGTCAATTTGATCCTACAAATATACTATGACAAATGAATTTAGACTTGTCCTTTGAGAAGCAAAAGAATAAGTCTTTCAAATCTATTATTTCTTCTTAATTCTGGGTTAACAATGTTATGATAATGGGGTAACTTAAAAATCTTTTTTGAAAGCAGACATTTTAGGAGAGTAAACACATTATGTTTCATGTCACTTTCCTAGATTTATCAAAACTTTATTAAAAAAGAACAAAGAAATTCACAGTTAAAAAAAACAACATCAACTTAACAGCATCAGTTCTGAAACATTTTTGTTTTGTGAATTATGGCGAAGAGTTTCAATTTTAAGTAACTAAGAATTCATTAAAACTTTTTAATATAATGATGAACTATAAATTCAGTGAATTATCTTAAATGTACTTAAACTTCGACCTACTGGGAAAGGAAGTTATATACATTTTTTGAATTAAATAACTCCTTTAGAAATAAAACCATGAATTAGTTTAACCAAAAAGTAAAATGTAAAAAGAAATGGTGTACTAAACCAAATATTTCACGAATTTATTGCTAAACGAAAGTAAATTATAAAAGCCGTTTCGCCTTTTAAGAATTGATGATGGATTTTCAGCTACATAGTATTTAGTAAATTCAGATATCAAATAATTTGAAAAACGAACACAAATTTGGTTGCTGTCCTATTTTCCTTTTTTTTTTTTACTTAAAAGCAATCTATCTTAAGAGCCTTGCACATTTCTTTATTTAGCTAGATTGAAGCTCCATGTTTTTATTTTTTTAGTACCAATCAACACATTTTACTGGCGCCCATATGAGTCTTGTGGCATGTTCGATATCGCTCAGACAGTTTTAGTCCATAATGCACATATAAAACGAATAACATGCATACTTACGTCACTCGGCAAAATTTCGGGAAGGCAAATTAGATTCATTCTTTATAGTTTAATGAATTCAATTCTGATTTGTGAAAAATCCTTATTTCCTTATATAGCATTTTCTGTGGGTAATATCACTATTCGGCGGAACGAGAAGAACTGATTAGGATTTTGCTACCATTTGGTGAATAGAGTTTCTATCAACGTTTTACCATATTTTCATCACTTCATTGCGGAAAGGTTGTCTACCAGACAGAAAGATTGTGTTTTTTGGCATCCCAAAGTAGAATTCCTCCTTGTTTGAAATATTCACCACAATAATTGTTTGACATATACTCCTTTATTAAGTAGGGCTTCTTCTCGTAGAAACGGGACCGCACAGTGGCTCGCATGTGATTATACATTTTCTTAACTAATATTTTATTTCAGTGTTTTCTTTACAATGTTATTAACTATAAACATTATATGAAAAGGGAGGCTTAATTTAACGAAGGCGCTTGTTTGAGATTAGCTCTTTGTTACAGAAAATATAGTAAGACTGATTTTTTTAACCAGAGACAGATTCATATCCATAAAACAAAACTAACTTGTAGATGATCCATAAAGAGTTAATGAAACAAGCAATGCAGGCGGAATTGATTACAATATACTCGATAACAGTAAAAAAAATTTAAACACTTTAGATTAGCCTTCGAAGATACTGCTAGAATTAAAAGTCTTGACATTGATCAGATGTTATGAAAGGGAAAATAAAGCAGTAAGGACATCGTAATAATCACTGAGATTTCCATCTCGATATATGGGAACTTTTCATACATGATGTTCTAAAAACATCGAAAATCTACTTCTTTTAACAATGACTAAATGAAATTATGATTTTAGCATTTTAATATAAAAGTAAACTAAAATTTCCACATCCTGAGAAAGAGAATTGCTTGCAAAGATTTATTGCATCATTCTCTTAAGAGACATAAAAATATTACTCCTTTTGAACCATCTCATTGAATGTACATTTGTAATGTATTCTGTGACCTACAGAATATATTATTTTGGTCAAAAGCCGGAATGCACGCTTGCAAACAAAAAGTATGTTTACATTAAAGGAATGTAACTGCATTTTGGTTAGCCGACAAAATATCATTTAGCGTCAGAAACAATGACAAATAAAAAATGTTTTTTGCGTCAGGGCGGCTGTGTTCAAGATCGGAAAATATAAACCGTAAAAAAATAGAAATGTGATGATGTCATAAGGCTTTTCATTTCAAAAGGAAATAATCGGCAAAAGTGATGGGTGTGTGTGCCTCCAAAGAGATGACACAACCAGGCGGAGTTCGATGAACCTCAGCTAATATAAGATCGGATTTTTCCGGGTAAAAATCAGAACAGCCAGAGGACTTAGTGAGAATACAAGGAAGACAACTTCAGCAAACAACTTCCTTGTATGTGCGTGATTCCCTCTGACTACCACTCTGCACACAACCATCACCGAAGAGAATAAACATATAAGTTAATATTTGTATATACCAGTTCTTCTGTGTTGTTGTTTATCCGTCAAGCTGATTGTTGTTTCAGCAGAGGCAGTATATACCATACACAAGTTGGAATATAACACATCAGCATGTTTCTATTGGCGCAAAACATAACAACAATAATTTTTAATACTTTTTGAATACTTTTGTTTCAATATAGACTGTATTCCTGAAAAAATATGGTCTGTTTTATTGACCGTCATGAAAGACACACCAGTGTAGAGATCATTGAATATAGCTCCCCTCATAGTCTGGTATTTTTACTGTATACGTAAGATGCAGCCCTTTGATAATGTTGTTTTGAGGTCTTTCAAGGGCTACTATAATTGTTGCTATTTTACAAATTTATAACTCAGCATTTCTTTCGTGCATTGAATACTGCTGTCAATATCTCGTCTAGTGCTTCTACTATGTATTTACAAATTTTTGATGAAATCTGTAGCGTTATTGGTCCTAGCTTGGCAACTCGGCTTCATTTTTCCTCCTCTGTAACAAAGCTTCCCTAGGCATTTTCTGTAGGTATTTTCATGGTAATTGACTGATGAGCTTTTCTCTTTTGTACCTCAACATCACGAATTTAAATGCAGTGTTAGATTGGTAACTTTAGTTTTAAAACCTTGAATGCAGTGTCAATATTTTTCTTCTGTTTTCTAATTCCTGAGTTTTATTGTTTTCTCTTGGTATTAATGTTTACTTTTTTCATATTGTTACACAGTCAGGAGTTTTCTTACATTATTGAATTGTCATAATTAAATAAAAAGAAAACAAAGGTATAGTCTCTGGACTGCGTGACAGGCTTTAATGTTACACTGTTTAATTTGGCTGTATATCCAGGGGACTCATACTGCAGGCGGGCGAATCCATATGTGAAATTCGGAATGAAGACGACTGCCAGTAAGACAACCTCCGGAAATAAAGGTAAGTAGAGACAAACTCACTGAACTTATTAAAATTGAACGGTTATCGATCTCTGCATATATTTTTTGTCATGGCCTTCTTTAATGGTAATTCAGTATTTGATCATTCAGTCTTCTCTCTCTCTCTCTCTCACTCTCTCTCTCACTCACACACACACACTCTCTCTCTCTCTCTCTCTCTCTCTCTCTCTAGATGTGTGTAAGTTTGTGGTCCTGAGTTTCACGCTTTTGCGATCGTCAGACAAACTGATTAAATTTTAAAAAGATATTGGATATATGTAGAGATGCGTATATTGATGTATTTTTGTGGAATTTGGAAGACAATTTGTCGTCGTGACGCCTTTTATACAAACTCAGACATAGATAAACACTTGTACACCCACTGACGTGCGCAGACACACACACACGCGCTCGCTCTACTCACACTGGCATAACTGCATGTGAACAATATTGGGCTTGGCATATATATGTATATGTGTGACGTTTTTTACATGCATACGCATTTGATTGGTGTATAGTGTATCTACCGAGTTTGATGCCAGAGGTTTTGTGTATTTTCATGTATGCAGTTATATATATTTTATGATCTGTGGAGTTTTTTAACGTGGACCATTTTGTTTTTAGCTTGTGTATTTGCGTATATATATATATATATATATATATATATATATATAATTATGTTTATATGTTCATGCAATGAAATATGATTGTGTCTGACATGACCTCATTTATTCAAGGCTAGTCATGTTACAAATTCGCTCTGACTGTATCCAATTTTGTAGCCGTTCAGTCTGTGTCCAAATAGAGCTTTAAAATTTACCAGAAAATTTGACAAGTCGATAAAAACAAAATTTTGAAATTTTTGCATGTATATATGTGTGCGTATATTAATTTTTATATGTGTCTGTTTACAGGGGTATGTGTATATATTCGTCTTTTTGTCCATGTGTGGATGTTTGTAGGTTTATTTATGTGAGCGTTATTTCTCTTCCTCGCTTAATATACGAATTACTTTCTAAATCTAATAAATTGTTAAACTAAAGAAAATTTTAAATTTTTGTAATAAAAATAAAGTAGATCTAATAGTCAATTAAAAATGCTGATCTCAATTTAATCAAATATTAATACTATTTTTAAGTCTTCTGACATATTCTCTAAATTAGAAGTTGCTTTATTCTGATTGGTCCATACTGTCTATATAATAATGCCTCCCTGATTAAAGGGGTTTTGCTTGTTTTTCATCTTTTAAGACCCTTCACCTTGAAATAAACCTCATAACTTGGTAATATATTCATGTTATAATTTCTGAATACATATATATATATATATATATATATATATATGAGATGAAAATATAGATTTTTATATATCAAGAACACTATTATGAAAACGTATAATAATTTGTTATCTTGGTGCTGGAAATTTTAAACTGAATTTAAGTGATTCTGTGATAATAGAAGGAATAGCAAAATGTTTTAAGTTACCAGCAGTGATAGCCTGTTACATAATTCAATGCTATCGAAAGCTCGACGATTGTGTTTAAGCCTGAAACAAAATTTCGCTTGATATTTTGACCGCAGCCTCAACTATGCACTCTCCATGATATCGAATATTTTAACTGGGTATATGTCGGAAGAAAATTTCAAATTTAGAGATGAAAAATAGGCAATGTTCAGAAAAGGAGGAGAGAAAAATATTTCCCATTATAAGCCTTCACCAAAAGACTCGAATAACTCTAAATGGAGCTTGAGGTATTTTTATTTTCACAGAGAAGGACAGTTTGACTGTATCAAAACCTCCATGACAATGAGGTGGAATGGAGAATGATCCCTGTAGAAAAAAGAAAAGTAATCTGCAGTGTAAGAGTCACCACATATCTTTTATAGTCAAAAAATTCTCACCAGTGGTAGATTCTGGCATCTGCGAATACTCAGTGGTATGGTGGTGCTCAAGAATAGAGCGGCGTACATGTGAACCTCTAATCTTTGGCTCGTCTGGCCTATATAGTCGGCACCACACCAATTAGATATATTCGGGTCTCTTGGTGAAGGTTTATAATGGGGAGTTTTTTGTCCCCGCTTTTCTGAACATTATCTATTTTTCATCCTTGAATTTTAAATTTTTTCCGACATATACTCATGACTAATTCTGTCGGACGAAAGGCTTACCTCAGGTTTTCCATTTCTTTAAGTGGGTCTTTTGAAAAGGCCAGCATGCCAGATTCTGTCCTATGCTTTGGAGATATCTACGGCAACAGCTCGAGCTTCGCCGTTCTTATCGAGAGCCTGGTATATATACCCTGTGATGTTAGCATACCAGCAGTAGACCTGGTAAAACCATTCTGTTTGTCGGAGAAGAGGTTGTCGGCTGTGAAATCTCGTACTACTTCAGCATTGATAATAGCCTCGAATCAGTCAGTTAAGTGCCATACGTGATATATGCTTCAGCGATCATGTCTCGAAAGAGACATAACTGACTGGGCAGAAGATTATCCCGCAGTAGGTTACCTTACCATTACTTTCTGTGGTAAACTGGTTGGCAGCCAAGGCTATAGAACCCAATCTCTCCTGTTATTTAGCCCATAACTGGAGGGAAGTGGCGGATTAATACATTTCCCAAGGGTATTTGTGCGTAAATGAATGCAAGGAATTCAACTGGAATTCGAAATCGGCACCCCGATTTGTCGTTCCGATTCGATATCTACTGCACCACAATGCACAGCCTCGAATACTTTGCCAAAAATTAGTATGAGGCTAATAGGGCAATAATTAGTGTAGTTTTAGGGTTGTCCAGAGTTCTTCAATACAGGAACCATGGAGGAAGTTTTACAGCACGCAGGAAAGCAAGAAGCAGACAGTTGTAGAGCTTGGAGAGGACAGCGGAGAGTTTAGGGGTATATTTTTCAGCACAATAATTGGGATTCCGTCACCTCCGCTTGCCTTATGAGGGTCAAGCTTTATGTTAGAGACCAGCGAGGAGGTAATGAAAACGTCTCTCAGTTAAGACTCGGTTCTAGGTGGAAAGTCGGGTGCGGATACCCTAGACGGATCAAATGTTGCGTTTGTGGAGAACCTGCAAGCAAAGCACTCGGCCTTGTGCGCTGAAGATGTAAAGACCTCAAATTTATTAATTAAAGGGGAGATTGAGAGCTTACTGTTTTTATGACATTTTTACAGACACCAGTAGCCTTTGCAGGATGCTATACGTTCTTTTATTTCTGTCAGCATACAACAGCTTAGCATCATTTAGGATACTCTTACACATGTTGAGCAGAGGCAAAAAGGTGCGTATTATGGTCAGACGCGTGGCTCCGATAAATCCGGAAGAATTGATTTTTGTTGGCAATAGTGGCCGAGCAAGCATGGGAAAACCTAGCAGGAAGAATGGGATTTAAGTTCTAACTGGTTGGGATGAAAGCATTGATACCAGCTTTACCTCAAGAGGAGACCTCGGAAGCACAGTCTTCAACCGGAAAAAAAAACTTTGTTTAAAGAGACTTCAACACAGGAAATCGCGGAACGACTCCCAGTCTGCTCTTTGGTGCAGTATGATATTTTGCTGGTCGGAGGTTCCTGGAGGGAGAAGAAGTGAAAGGAGATATTAACGGAAAAGAAAACATGATCTGAGTTGCCTAGAGGGCAAAGCTGCGTGACATGGCAAGAGTCAGGGATAGAAGTGAAAGTCAGAAGATCCCTTAATATTTACTACAAGATAATTGTAAGATACTTAATTTTATAAGATTTAGTTCCCATGAACATCAAGTGAACTTAAATCTAAATCTATTAAACTGACAGTTTGAAATATACACCTGATGATTGCATAAAACATAATATATATATATATATATATATATATATATTAAATTTGGAAATTAGTTATTTCACAATCTAGGTTTCAGCCTTTCGGTATCTTCAGGTGATTTATAATAACTGATTTTCCAATATTTTACAAACGTACAACAGGGATTTTTAAACAACCAAAAATTTTCAAAACTAGTGAGATGTTATTTAAAAATTATAAAATACTTTCATTCAGGTTTGTATGATCCTAAGACATATGTGTAAATGTGATTACAAAAAAAATTACACAAAAAAATTCTCATGTTTCGAAACCAGCCCATTATGTTTTGGCTTCATCCTCAACTATGTGGAAAGGGATGTTTGGTTTCGGTATAAGCTGTTTTTAAATGAGGTTAGGGTGCAAATACCAGCGCTGCTTAAAAGTATTCTTAGTTGATCCGATATACACTTTAGTATAGTTGGATTTCCGATGGATGTTATGTTGCATTGATAGATTATTGAGGTTGTTTTGCATTTATTTTGTAGTGGGCAGTTGCTGGGGTTTCTACAATTACACATGTTTTCATTGTTGGGTTTGGTTGTGTTTTGGTTGCCGGTTTTATTTTGGTTTACGTGTTGGTTTAGGATATATTTGTTATGGTTAGTTATGATTTTTTCTAGGTTGTTTGTGCAGCTGTAGCTAAGTTTGAGTACTTGCACCTAACCTCATTTAAAAACAGCTTATACCGAAACCAAACATCCCTTTTCACATACTTTTGGAAGCTAAAGGATTCAAAACAGAAACCCAAAGTAAAATGGAAAATCCTAGACAAAACTAGAACTTGCAACTCACTTAATGACATCTGCCCTTTATGTTTAAGTGAAAAACTACACATTCTCCAGTACCCTAACAGCAACGATTTACTAAACCGTAGAGACGAATTAGCAGTAATATGCAAACATAGCAAATATTTCTCGCTAAAATTTAAGTAAACAACAAAAAACCCAAACCAGAAACCCACCAAAATAAAACAAACCCTATATAATACCAACAAAAAATAATGCAGTTGCAACAGAATAGTAGATAAAAAAAAAATATATATTTTATATTCATAAAATATGTTGTATAAAGGATAAATTTTATAAAAGAAATATATTTCTTAAATATTATAAAATATTATATTTTATAATAATATAAAATAGCTTAATATTATGGAATATTATAAAATATTTTTATGAAAGATATATTTTATAAAAAATATATTTTATAAAAATAAAAAAATAAAAAAACAGAAAAAAAGCGCACACCCCAATACAAAATAACATACATTAAATTAAGGAGAAACCAACCACAAAACAAAACAACACCTACCAACCCCTATACTTTTTTAAGAAAGATATATTTAAAAAATATATATATTTTATAAAAAACAAAAAAAAAAAAACAAGAAAAAGCACACACCCCAATGCAAAATAACATACATTAAATTAAGGAGAAACCAACCCCAAAACAAAACAACACCTACCAACCCCTAAACCAAATAACAACACGCTAGGCGCCAGCAGCACCAGCCCTTTCAAGATTAATAGATTGACCTATCATGAACTCTGCCAAACACAAACACTTAACCCTAAGACCGGAAAAAAGGTCAAAAGAACTCAAAATGCAGACCAACCCCTCTAACACCCAAAAATAACAAAGGATGAAGCCAAAACATAATGGGCTGGCTTCGAAACATGATAAATTTTTTGTGTAATGATATTATGAATTTAAAAACATTGTAACAATCATTACAGTATAACGCTCTACATTTGTATCGAGCACTCTTTATAAAAGTAACTGCATGAACAAAAAGGTAAATAAACCTACGAGTTCAACAACTTAGTTACAATATATATATATATATATAGTCATCCGCAGACAGATCTGTTTCGCTGTATCACACCTCATCAGTACGGTTAGACAGCCGATTGCCTTTTTTTACCCAGGATTGAAACTCGACCGAATTGGCGTCAGTCGGCGATTCTACCTCTGAGCTACGGGCGCTTTTTAGCGTGTATATTATCATCATACACGCCCCATAGCTGAGAGTGTTCTAAATCATTACTGAATGAACGATATATATATATATATATATATATATATATATATATATATATATATATATATATATATATTTATTACAAGCATTATACCTTAAAATATACATATATTTACTGCAGTAGAATCTGACATAGTCAATAGAATGAGAAGATAAAACACAAGAAAAGAAGAGTTATAATCACCATAAACTGGAAAGACTAATATTTTAGAAAATGTCCCAAATGGAAAAGCGAAGAAAACTAGATCAAAATGTTTTTTATGCTTCCTCTCTTTTCAGAACTCGACCGAATAAAAAACAACAACTAATAAATACAGGATAGAATATAAGTATTATACACATACATTTATATGTATATTATAAGCTGATCACATTAAAACAAAGCAATCATTATTTTTGTTTACACAGAAAAGGCTGAGCAGATTTAATAAATCTGGTTTCCAAAGTTCATATTGTTTTTCTTAGAATCAAAATGCTTAGAATTGGCATTGTTCCAGAATTTATTCAAGCCTTGGGGAAAAAACAGGGTTATTCACTCAATCATACTGCATGTTTTACATTTGAAAATAAAGTTATTGTGATTCATTTTTCTCTCAAATTGCTTTGAAATTATGGAGAACAGTATTGACAGTAGTCATGGATAAGTTATTCACAGATTAGACCGAATATATGGATGGCAAAGAGTTAAAATTGTATTTGTTTTTGTTGTGGATTCTTGTTTAGAAAACCACACAATATAATAACACAAAACAGATATGAGAGGAAAAATGTAAGTATATTGAACAAAAGATATGCAACCTGTACACGGTTAGTAGATTCAGGAATACTTGTTTAGTAAGAGTCAAATATATATAAAGTCCGGGTAATAACTCGATATTCTTCCTGACTAACGAGCGGTGGTTTAACTGCTCTGACAAGCACTACAACTCTAACAACAACTCTCTGAAACACTGCAGACACCCTCGTTCTCTGTAGGCAGCATACCTTGGACGAGTCCATTGAGTGTGTAAAAAGGGGCGATCCCCAACCGTTTTTCAATTGTATTTATTTTTTATTCTATATAAATTTAAATATTGATTAGAAAAGTATAAAATTCATGTTATTTTTTTCAATAATTTTTTCAGATGAAACTTTCGAAGAAATTGAACTCTCTTTTGATAAATGAATCGGAACTAGTTTTAGATTGACGCCTAATCGCCAACAAAATAGAAAACTGTTTCTTTACTTTAGCTTTCTTTTTTCATACAGATAAATTTTGTGTTGACAATGCAAGTTTTTCTAGTTCTACAAATAAACGAAAACTACGTCCAATCGGCATAATATGATATCTGCAGATGACAGTTTAATATAAAGTTTCTACATTTAACTACGATAAATAAGATCATCAGTCAGTGTGCAATCGATATAAGTGTAAGGAAAACTTTTCCTGGTAAACAGCTGCAAATGTCGTACATAGACAAAAACGAACCGACATTTCATTATACGATCCCAGTGTTAATGTGACATTATGAAATATCAGAAAATTCATAAAACAACAGAAAAACAACAATGTTAAATATTATGCACAGTCGTGTGCATCAGAATATGTGCAATTATATTCAGATATTTAGTATGCTTAATAAAGTATATGTTACCAAGGATTTGAGGACATTTGGTGAGTATCAGACGAGCTGCTGTATTCATTATCTAACTTTAAAAGGGATCTGCTCAGCTTAGATTCCTTTATAACAAATCCTTCAGTGTAGTTGAACAGAAATTTGAAGAGAACATTCATACAAAGATTAATTGCTAATGAGATGCATTTGTTCGCTACTATTTAACATCAAGTGATAGTTATTACCTACGTTTTGTTTAAAATTAATCCAGCAGTGTGAAGTTCCTAGTGAAGCTAAAACTCACTGTAGTAATAATGGCTTGATAAATTAACTTATTAAACATTATATTACGACAGTTTGTTCACGTGGTTATCAACAAGAAATATAATTCTTTTGATGTCAGCCGAACATTGTAACGGTTCGATTTGCCCCGACAGTCTGTCAAATTGTTTTTTAAAGAAAGTTGTTTCTGCGTGTTCGTTTAGGCAGTAAAGTGAATTTATGAATTTTGCTGAATTTTAACACCGGATTTATTCAAACTGCACAGCGAAGCAATTTTTAGAGAACTATAAATTCTGCCATGATTCATCAATGGTGGTCACAGTCTTAATAATATAAGATATAGAGATAAAACAGTGAGGAGAGCAGACACAGAAAGGAATCTACAAAACTTTCAGAATGTAGCGAAGGAAAGCGAGAAGAAAGAATTTGTGGTGCGTGTATGTGTGCGTGTATTTGTGTGAATTCTAATGGGCATGCTCTCCTTTAAATAAATAAAAATCTCTGCTACAAAATATGATAATTACGTATAGAAACATTTCTATTCGGGCTAATGTTTCACCTGGAGAAAATGTGATGCGAAACATCCAATTATAAGCTGCTAATTATTACAAAGTTTCACTCGTTTAAACTTGCCGAAAATATTTGCATATTACTACTTACACTGTAGCCTTAATCTTTGTTATTTCTTCTTTCTTTTTCGTTCTTGTACACCTGAAACAAGTCTTCAAATCTAATCAAGGTAGACGGTTACTTAATGTGTTTGGTTCCTAGACGTAATAATTGTAGATTATGAGTAAATGTATATTAGATAGCCTTTGACTTGAGACTTATTGGTACGTATTGCTATTTTAGTGATTCAGGAATCATTCGCTCGCGAATCTATCTCACAATGTAACAGTTCTGGTGTGAAAGCTGTACAAATAGAACTTCCTTCTTACGAATAAAATACGAAAGGCATGAGGGTGGTTTACCACTGCGTATATGGAGTGGCTGGACTTAGATGTAAAGGTCATAACGGTTAGAACTAGGCAATCTTGCTTGTTATTAATAATCCCATTTTTGTTTTCAATGTGTTTTTCGCGTCAAATAATTTACCATGCATTTCTATTGTAACAGAGTTCAGAATATTTTTATAGTAAACACATTCACAGTCTATTTTCATTAAACAAAACATAATATCATTTTATCATGAACTTTTTGAGTAATTCCTGGCATAACATGCAGATTGAATACTGGCTTTTCTTAAAAAAAAATTTTAAAATTAGTTTTGAATCGTCATATTTCTTCTGCCGACAAAAATTTACATTTTTATCTTTGTAAAGCTCTAAAGTTGTAAGATGCAAGTAAAATGAGGCTACGCGTATAAGAAAAGCTGAAACCTTCCTTCATATATTGGTTTCAAATCCATTCGGAAACAAAATAAAACTGATTTTCTTCTTTCCTATGCCACCAGAATTTGCTGTCATTTGAATGAATTGTTTAATAACGGCTGCTCATGATATAAATTATAACATAAAGAATCGACACCCAAGCATTATTTTAGTTTTTTATTTTTATTTTATTTTCGATTGATTTTATGTCGTCTTAAAAATGAACAATGTGATTTCTTTCAAATATTTGTTAAGAGTATAAACTAATAAAAAGGAAAGAAAAGCTTTTACCTTTTTATTTAATTACCTCTCTCAAGGTAATTAAATTCGTGCCTTAATCCGTTTTCTCTTTGTTTGGCCTGATGGAGATTTAGTCGACAGCCTTCACCTCTCAATTACCAGCAAGTGTTTTTGTTAAACATAAATACTTTAAAAATTGTCTCTTCAAAAATTACAAAATCTGAATGAGACAAAAAGCTTTTTGCGAAGTTTGGAGAGTTATTTTCTTTTGACTAATTTTCGCCAGATTTAATAGAATGATTACTTAATGTTATTTAAGCTGAATCAGAATTACATTTCTTCTCGATTTTTCAGGTATTTCTTTCTTTTATATTTTAATTTTTTATCAGAACATATTCAATTCAATGCAGCACGAGTAAAAAATAAGTAAAGCCAAATTCCCATTCTTTATTCTTGAAAATATGTTTACCTGAGGGCGCTCATTAAGTTCCATCCTATTTATTAAAGTCAAGTGCCAGGAGTAGAGCAGCCTTAGTCATATAAATATATTCCACTTTTCTTTAATAAAATATATCTTTTTTAAATTATATCAATGTTATTAGATGCAATATTATTCGAAGATTTAAAGCCTTACTAATCAGTTATAACGTTCATTATTAGTATTTCTTTCGTTGCAATTTTTATTGCTTTTCATCGCATCTCAAATAAGGTCTTTTAAAAATGAATTTTTGTAAGAGATTTCTTCGTTGTGAAAACGTTTGCAAATTTGTCTGACAGTTTACAAGCATCCGAACTATATGTCATTTAGTGAGTATTAAAAAGAGTTTCATCATCATTAAGTGACGTACATTTCTGGCTTTGTACTTGATAATTAACTTATTAATTAACTTATTATTTAACGTATTAATTAACTACATAACAATGTCAGTCAGTTACTTATGTAATGCACGCTTGGGCAATCATGCCTATTTCTAATAGGACTTACTCGCAGAGGACTTTTCAACAGTACGTTGCCAGTACTTTCTATGGTAAACTGGTTGTCAATCAAGGGCTATAGAAGCGAATCTGCCTTGCTATTTAACCCATAAATGAAGAAGAGACGGAATAATACCTTCCCTGAAAGTATTTGCGCATAAGTGAATACAACGAATTCAATTGGAATTCGAACTCAGCTCTCCGATTTCTCGTACCGAGCCCATATCCACTGCACCACAATGCACATTCATACAACACTGTATTGAAGTAAAAATATATTTCCTAATTTCTCAGATAAGGAAATATTATTATTTATATTTTGTCGTCATTTTTCTTACCATAGTAACAAAATGTTGAACTGTTGTGACTAGTTACTTGGATTTGATGATTCATTTGGATTTGACTGATAGACGACGCTATCAATCGGCTAACTTTGATAGTCCTAAAGAAATGATAACCTCACCATATTAACCTCGATTACTATAGTATGATTGGAATTCTGAATCAAGTTATTTTTTTAGATTCAATGTTTTTTTATTGTAATTGTTGCTAAGTTTTCTTCATACGAAAGCTGTCAAAGCTGGCAACCAATCGACAACTTATTTCTTTAAATGTTTTATTTTCTTCTCGATGTTTCCACTGAATTAAACCCTGCTGAAGTCTGAAACGTCTCAGTTTATCTTTAAGTCTTTAAGTCATCTAATCACTTTGCAAGTATTTTTTGAGTCTTTGTCAGTCTTCAAAAGATTATGGACAGGTTTTATCAACTGATCGCTACATTTTTTAACTTTTGCAATACTTGATATTTATCGTTTTCTACGACAGGACATTTCTTTCTTAATTTTATTTAATCTAGTCTCAAACAGGAGGTAGTGAGTGCTGTAACGGTTACTTACGGATCCAAATTCGAATGTCAACCGAATCTTCTTGCGTTTACTACAAACTAATAAAAAGGCATGACTCGATTCTTTCCTACAACCTTTAGTTAAATAGCTGTAGATGGCTCCATTTTACTATATAAAAGAAGGTTAACGGACAAATCTACAGCTTAGCAAAGCCGCCAGTAGAAAAAATGTGTTTGGTTGAGCGTTGTGCTAGTAACCTATAAATACTACAGAAAAATAGACTCCCATTAACAAAAATCACATCTCGTTTATAATCTAGAGAAGCATTACGCAATTTGACTTATCGCTCGATAGGACCTAATATAACTTGCAATTTCTTTTATATTAAACTGATATATTCGCATATCCCATAAAAATATGGTAAACTGTAATGTCATATTCTTATTTAAAATTAAATCATATTTCATTGATTAAATTGTTCCAAATAACTAATTGTCTTTTAGTCTAAATAAAATAATCAATTTGTACATCGATATTCTAAATTATCTTACGTTTCTTATTCTCAGGGGAAGTTTCTAATTTGTGTTCATACCGTTCGTTTGTTTGTCGTTTGACCAGTGCCATTTAACACACTGTCCCCACCAACTCGTATATGTTTTCATTGACGGCCAATTTGTTTGTAATAGTTCATTATATAATTAACTGTTTTTCCGCAGACAACACTTGCTGTTGTTTCCGTCTGTCTGTTTTGGTCTGTTTTTTTTTTTTTTTTTTCAGGCATTCGCATAATAAATGTCAAATTCCTTTGTTGTGAATGCAAGTTTTTCGTTTCTCTTTAATTGTTGCTATTTTTTTAATCGAATGTACCTCAAACAAAGCTGTAAAGTACTAAGGCACAAAGGATTGCTGGTTTTGAAAGAATTAGAAAACAGAAAACATTATGAAGAAGAGAGATCCATTGAAGAATAATCAGAAAGACAGTAGATGACGATTGACAATGCATTTAAGCTTTTGAAGATGAAAGTTGACCACAAAGTAAAAAGCCACTAGCGAGAAATGCAATAAATAAATGTCTAGCATAGAATCTACGGTTACATATATCCAATTCAACCGAACATTGATTAGACCTCGTTGTCAATCTAGTGTTGAGCTTAAATCCTTCTGTCTCATATAGTCTATTTTTCATAAAATACATTGCGGTCGGGTTCACTTTTAACGAGGAAACATTTATAGACATTTTCAGATCAAACTTATACCTTCTTATAGTAAAAAAAAGTTTTTAAAAAATGAAGTAAATACTTTAGAATAATTTTCCTTGTTATTGTAGTATGTAACACAGACCAGATGATACCAGAATAGACTTTTCCTTCACTTGGACGCCAGAGAAGCCAGGTGCATTAGCGGGTTTCCCTCAAAGATAAGCACTGACACAAATGCAGATGTAATGCACAATGTCAGTGACTGACCTCGACAAGTAAACACGTGACCGACCCAGTTGCGCCTAGGATACATACGTGTGGCAAAACTATATGAAAGGCAGATATATAAACACCCACTCGGGAAAGATTAATTTATTGATGTGTTTTTACGGCCTATCAACAGTTTTGGGTCATTTAAACCCAAAACATACTTTGGATTATAAGAATGTTTTTTGAAAATAACTATGATTTGCTAGATACCAGTCTTATTATTTCAACAGTAGCCGGGGTAGCGTTGACTTATACATTCTCCATAAGTAATTTTGTTTAAATGAATGTCATGAACCTATATGTAATTCGATCTCAGCTATCTGATTTCTCATCTCGATCCGTTATTCATTACACTAATCACACATCTATTTAGGTGGGAAAAGAAGAGCGTTCCCTACATCGACACGAGAATGTAAGGTCTATGTTCAGAAATATCCTCGGTGCCACACCAATTCCAAGCTCGGTGGCAATTGGCAAAGTCCAGTGTTGAATAAATTGTAAGAGGGATTGGCTCCAGTGTTTTTCATACTACTTTACTACGACAACGTTGCATTGTTTCTTTTTTTTTATTGTTTCAACCTATTTGGATATTATTGAATTTTCAAAACTTTCGGTCGATACACTTTCACTTAACAATGGCAATGCCACATACAGAAACAATATTAATTTTATTGAATATAAGTAGTAATAAATTAATATGAATAAAATATTAAATATAAAATCATTAGAGTAATCAGGAACCTGTACTGGCAGTAAACTGACTGCATATTGGTAAGAAACAAGTTAAGCAGATATACAAAGATAGAAAGGGGTGTAAAACATAGATATGTCTTCTCACCAAATCTATTCAACCTATTCAGCGAGACAATTCTGAAAGCTCTAAAATCCTGCCAGGATTCGTCATTGGCGTCAGTTATCTGAACAATATAAGATATGCAAATAATACATTGCTGATAGCTGACACAGAAATAATCTGCGAGACCTCCTACAGGAAGTACTTAAAAAAGCGGAAACGAAAAAAACTACACATAAACTACAAGAAAACTGAATGTATAATCATAAGTAAAAAAGAGGAGCTGGGGATACTAAAATCAAGCAGGCACTGAAATTTAAATACCTGGAAAGTGTTCTAACAAAGGATGGTAAGTGCGACACTGATATCAGAAGGCGTATTGGTATGGCCAAGGACGCATTCCAAAAGGTGAATAGTGTACTGAGAGACAGGAACATCTCGCTGAAAACAAAAATGAGATTACTGGACTGCCATGTGATGTTTGTCCTTCAATATGGCAGCGAATGCTGGACAGTCTCATCATGAAAAAAAAAACACCGAAAACATCCGAAATATGATTCTACAGAAGGATGCTGAGGATACTATAGACCGAACATGGGAGCAACGATAAAATTTTGAAGAGGATGGTAACGAAAATGAAATTAATACTTATCATCAGGAAAAGGCAGCTAACGTTTAACGGACATGTATTCCTTGCATTCACTTACTCAAAAATACCCTTGAGAAAGATATTAATCCGTATCTTTTCTCCAGTTATGTGTTAAATAATAGAACAGATTGGGTTCTATAGCCTTGGCTGGCAACCAGTCTACCGCAGAAAGCAATGGCAACCTATTGCGGATGATCTTGGTCGGCAACTAGTCTAGCACGGAAAGAAATGGCAACCTACTGTGGGATATCTTCTGTCCAGTCTGTCAAGTCTCTTTCGAGACATGATCGCTCAAAGTGTGTATCACGTATGGCATTTAACTGACTGGATGAGGATGGAAAGCTTGGAGAAAATGTTACTCACAGTACGGACAGAGAGAAGGAGAGACAGGAGAAAGCAATGCGTGGAATACTTGATAGTCTTGAGCAGATAAATGGTGGGGCAGGTTTTTTAAAGGCTAACAGAAGAAGGGATTTTAAGAGCTACAAGAGATAAGGAGATACGGATACGATACAGAGAAGAAGAAGAAGAAGAAAAAGAAGAAGAAGAAGAAGAATCAATATGACGGACGAAAATGGCAAGAAAATAATAAAACTTAATTAAATTTTGGTGTTTAATGAACAAACAGATTATTAACACGTATGCAGAATGAAATGAAATATTAGCCCATCTCCTCCTCTTCCTTTCATCATCAAAGTTTCTAGATCATAATTTATAAAATTCTCTTTTCTATTAAATTCATTTTAGCAGAAAATGTCTGCAGAAGCATATAATATAAATTTGCGTACCTAAGCAAAGTCTACAGCCAAAAATCACTCTTCGATATTAATTATTTGAAACGCTAAGCAGTATAACATTTGGAAGAACAAAATGTTTGAAATATCACTAGTGGTTTTTTTTCTGGAAAAAGATTGTTGGAGACGTCATATGCGATATCTGTGAGCCGTAACGACTCTTCAATACCTATCAAAACTTTTGTGTCACTATATTTTCAATGCAATCACTGATCAATTGATAACAAATGAAATCATATTTTTAAATCTCAGAAAACTTTTCCTCGCGGTGTTAGCTGTCTATGAGAAATCTAATATATCTGAGTAGCATTCAATCTGTATTTTGATTAAATGTGTTTTTTTTATTTAACCGTTCAAATGGCAAATAGTCGTTCTTTGTGGTGGGATGAAACTATAACTTGGAGAATAGTTTGTATTGTTTCACAAGAATCGACATTTCATTACCATTAGACAGGTGAGAATTAATCCAACTGAATGCTTGTGGTAAGAGATTTCGGGTGAGATTGGCTTTCGTCAGATCAACCAGGATGTTTCTATGATGTGTGTTATTTAATGGCAAAAACAGCTAATAAAAAGTATAAAATGGACTCGAACGAGACCAACTGTTTTCTAACTGATATTTATGCCTGCGATGAAAAGAGCGGTTTCAGAGGAATTTTCTCTGGCTTTTATTATCTTACGTGAAATACAACAGCTAGAAAAATGAACAAAGGCTTAAGATTAAAAGCTGAATTTATGCGCATTGAGATTCGCTTATCAAATGAAAGGGCAAAAGAGATATTTTTATTTAGTGTCAATTGGCATTAATAAATGCACAGTGTTATGTACAGTATTTTATATGTAAGACAGTGTGTATAAACATTATTTTATGTTTGCTTGAGTGGGTTTATCTAATTGGGCATAGATAAGTATAAATAAGTCAAACTCTTAAAGAACAATCAGAAGTTATAAAACTGGCCTCATTTTTGGCCAAGCCGACAATTAAACATAAGTAATAATTTGCTTAGTTGTGTTCATGCGTTGTCTTATTTTTATAATCGTCTCACCCTAAGCAAGAACTGCCACTGGTGCGCAGGGAAGAGTGAAGAGAGAGGTCACAGTAGGTGTCGGAAAATGGGTTGCATTGGTGTAAAACGAGCTGCGTGAGAGCAAAGTTAGAAGAAGGATGGGAATCAAGGAGATAAGAGATGACAGTTGACGCTTTATTTAAACTCTTGGAGATTGTAGCTTTTAGGAGAAACAAGAATACGGAAGGGAGTTCCACAGGTGCGAAGTGTTAGAAAAGAAACTGGCAGAGTAAAAGTTGTAGTTACACTTGATTGTTTTCACAGTGCCAGTCTAGTAACTCGAGGAGTTAAATGCTCGTCGGAGTCCAATCTGTGAAAGTATTTGTAGAAGAGACAGAGAGAAGCCACATCGTGTCGGCGAGAGAGAGACTCGGGTCAGGATCGACTACACTGCAGATTCTTCTTTAGATCTTGTCAAGAACCCCAAGGTGAACAGCAGGGGCGCCCGACCAGACATGACAGCAGTATTTAATGCACGTGCAGATGGTAGATCTGTAAATGTGCACGATGGATTCAGAAGAGAAATTCCTGGCCTGACACAGAGACCCAACCTTTTTTATGTAGATTTAGCTATCAATTCAATGTAGTCGTTTCACTTAAGGTCAGTTGAAGGACTGAGACAGAGGTGGCGCAGTGTACTGCTCTTAGGTAGTCTAGCGTAATTCATGCTAATGACGGGTAGGAAAGATTTCTATGGTGGCTAAAGGATAGCGGCTTCGTTTTGGAAGCCTTAAACTTTGCAAGACATTTCTTACCCCAGTCTACCACTGACTGGAGGTCCTTTTCGAGACCAGCAGCCAGTTTCATTTTGCTTGCATTGGTAGATTTCTTGGGAGTAAATTTTGGTGCCGTCAGCAGATCGTTGACGAAAATCAGAAAAAGTGTAGGACCTAGGGTAGAGCCTTGAGGGACACCCGCGTTCGTGTGATAGGATCTGAAAGCATACCCGTTCCATACGACCTTCCCTACCCGATTCGTTAGGAAATATTTGATTAAGTCAAAGGTGTCCAGATATACCATAGTCTTGTAGCTTCCGCAGAAGGACAACGTGACAGACTCTGTCAAATGCTTTGGATATATCTAGAGCAACACCTCGAGCTTCGCCATTCTTATCAAGAACCGATATATGTACCCAGTGATGGTCTTTAGTATGTCAGCAGTAGACCTGGCGAAGAACAGTCAGTGGGCTATGAGATGTTGAACCACTTCAGAATTGATGATGGTCTCGAACACTTTGTCAAAATCGGTAGGAGGTTAATAGGACGATAGGGATCTGAGGGTTCTTCCGAGTTCTTAAAAACAGAAGCCAAAGATGAGGGCTTCCAGCAGGCAAGAAATCAAGAAGCAGAGAGACGGTGGTTGTAGAGTTTGGAGAGGACAGAGGAGAATTCAGGGATACATTTCTTTAAGACGATGACTGGGATTCCATCACTTCCGCTCGCCTTATTGTGATCAAGTTTTGGAATTATTTTAGAGGCCAGCGAGAAGTTAATGTAAATGTCATTCATTTGAACGTCAGTTCTAAGTGGGAAGTATGGTGCGGGTATTCCAGTCGAATTAAGTGAGAAGTTGGAGAAGAATTTGCAAGCAAAGCACTAAGCCTTGTCCTCTGTAGCTGTGAGGACCTCATACTTATTTATTAAAAAAGGAATGCAAAGTTTGCAGCTGTTTAGCACAATTTTGCAGATCAGCCAGTTGTCTTTGGCGCCAAACTTGCATGCTGCTATACTCTGCTTCATTCTGCCTGTAAACAACAGCTTAGTGTCATTGAGGATCCTCTTACACTCATTGTAAGCAGTGGTAAATAGCCATCTATGATTAGAAGCGTGGCTTCGATAAAGCTGGAAGTAGTGATTTCTGTGGGCTATGGCACCCGAATGGGCAGGAGAGAACCAGGGGTGTGAATAGGATAAACGCGAGTTTCCAGCCAATTGGCATGGAGGGCATTGAAGTCACTAAACACAAATACGTTGACGTACGGGCACGAGACTATGGCCTTTTCTATATTATCAGATATACTGTACAGCAAGAAACAGGTAGGAGAGGAAGGATAGCGATAATGAAAGAAAAGATAGCTAATTCAGTTTAGTAGGGCGAGATGGAGGCACATGTATGGATGGTCAGGAGATTAAAGAGTAACCTCCTAAGCCAGAAACCTCCCTAGTTTTATAACGAGAGGCCTCGAGTAGTGGTAGAAGACGGTCTTTAACTACAACATGCGTAGGAAGGGAACGGGTGCAGACTAAAGCATAGTGTAGCCTCAGGGTCGCTCACTGTTTTAAGTTGTTCCTCATTTAAATACTGGCCAATTAAATATCTTATTTTTGAGGATCTAACAGAAATAGATTGACTTGACCATTGCTCAATCACGGGATGTTGCGCGTTTATGTGTCTACGTGTGTTTTTGTGTCTATATATGTATGTGCGTGCGTATGCGCGTGTATATTAGTAGGTACATACATGTTCGTGTACGTATGTTTGCATTTGTATCTGTGTATGTGCATGCGTGTGTATCAGTACTTGTATGTTTATGTGAGCATGCGTTTTGTGAATGCGATATTTATGTGTCTGTGTGTATCGGTGTATGTACGCCTACGTGTAAATGTGTATGCGTGTTTCTATGTATATGTGACCGTCTTTGTGTATATGTGTGACTTGACTATAAGCACATTATGACATTTCGCCTGTGTCTGCCGTTATATGCATGTCTATGTATTTTTGTTGATTTTTATACTGTTAATTTATCCAATACAATGCCCAAGAGCGTCTCGCGGTAGAGGCTTACTGAATGGGTTTGTTTTAAGCGAGGGGAGCGAGGGATTAAGAAGTGCACATTATGAAAGGTGTGTTCGATAGATATCGTTTGACTTTGGACTTGAAGAAACAATATTGTCATTGTCAGCAAAAACATTCTCTCGGGAGTTTCTTCAATAAAATAACAGATCTGTAGAAGAAATTGTCTAAATGGGGAACTTGACGTAGACTGTATCTATTTAAATGGTCATTTTTTGTGAGGAGAAATGAGTAGTTCGGGATCGTAAAGTCCAGTAATGGAATTGACTGGTTGACACCAGTTTCGGATATGAACATGAGATCAGACTTGGCATCTTGAAGATGTAGTTCAACCTTTGAATATTTCGAACATACTTATTTTAGTGAAGGATATGGTAAATTTGGGTCTATGTTATACCTGCTTCGTCTGAATTTGTTCTTTCTTCAAGTTTTAACGTTATTTGTTTGTGATTTGAGGAGTCAGGAGTCGATATAAGAAGATAACAGCACGCCAAATAGTATCTTTAGAAGGAAATTTCACTTATTTACTCATCAGAATGCACAGTCACAGCTGTATACAACATTATGTCATAAAAAAGTGAGAGCCGTGGGGGAAACTGACTCGGAGATGATGGAAGATCTATTGTGTTACATTTAAAATTTTAACTTAATATAAATTTCATTGATCACTGCGCGAACAAATTCAATTCGTAACCTTCCTAGAATTCTGTCATAAATAGCAATAAGAAAAAGAACAATTATGAAAAATAAGGGTAAAATAAAAATGTTTAGTTTCTTCCGCCAACATGAGAATATAGAAAGCAGCACTTTTTTTAACAGTTAGTAAGAGTCAATACCTGTTCAAATTGCATTTTTGTATGGAATGCACGACACGTTTCAAACTTAACTAAAGACGAGGCGTATTTACTGACCCGGAGTTTTAATTGTGAAAGAAAATCTTTAAACTTCTAATACATGTACGGAGGGGAGTGACGAATTTTAGGTCCTAAACAATGTTTTTCTTTCTTATTCCTTCAGTTTTCCTCCAAAACAAGAATATTTATTTAAAAACATTAATTTAATTATAGAAATAAAACGATTAAAAGCCGAAGTGTGATTTCCGAGACGCAGCTTAGTCGAAAGTATGGAGCATTCAGTAAGGATTGAACACACTGTGCAATTGTAATGATTCTAGTGAGACAAGCTGCTAACCATTACACCACCCAAACCGTTCTGTGTATGTGTATACTTGCATAGGCGTGTGTGTATGTATGTGCTTCTATGCTTATCTGCATTTTTTGGCGTGTGCGTCTGTGTATGTGTTCATATATATGTTGGAGCCTCTCTGCGTGTTTGCGTTTGTATGTGTGCATGCATACGTGTATGTGTATCCATACTTGTGTATATCTGTGTATGTAACTTCTCTCCATGTCTGTGTCTATAATTTGTGTGTGTGTGTGTGTGTGTGTGTGTGTGTGTGTGTGTGTGTGTGTGTGTGTTACATGGAGCTAAGCAGATAAAATAAAATAAGCGGATGAATTTAATTTTCGCTTGAAACTATTTCAAATTCATATTTCACTAAAGACTTAAAAAAAAAAACAAGAACTATCTTCTCCCTGTATTTAGTTACAACGTTAATTATACTGAAAATATTGATCATTTAACTATTCAGTTTTGGTTCACATTTGCTGTAACTAGGTATTGAACTCACAACTCTTTGGGAATAGTCACTGGATTCAAGTCACCTGGCTACAACAAGGGTGAACAAAAACGTCAATAGTTGAGTTATTAAAAGGGAGATAACTAATACTGAGACATTTAGAAAAGGAATGACTCTTGGAATTAGAACCATCTACTTCGATGAACAAAATAAAGGGTTCAAATTCTAATCACATGAAGAAAGCCAGAGTGTACAAAAGCCGAAACTTCGGGAATGCAGCAACAAAGATTAGGACAATAGACCGACCAATGTAAATAATGTAAATAATTACAATGTTTATATCAAAAAGATAGACAATGATTAATCATCATAGACATAGAAATTAGGCTGGCTGAGTGATGCACATTACATGCACAGGCTGTAATACAATAATGCAGTTCCATAATTAACTAGTACTGAATCCAATCAATGGATTTGATGTTACGTCCTTTGACTAAGCCATAGTCATTATATGAATAAACATGAGGACAAATCTCAGTAGATGGGACGATCGGGTAAATATTAATTTGTATTTATCACAGTTTCTGTCTATATAAGTCAATGACCGTGCAGTTGACTGGATTTGTGTGATTTATTTGTAATTATTTAAGTACAGACGCGCGTTTGTTTTCCTGCAGTGGAGTAGACAATATGCTTATTTTGTCTACTGAATCGGTGCCAACAAACCCCTCTTATTTGTATCTTGATATTTACCAAGTTTAGTTTGGTACAACACTAGAAAAAATATAACAATAAAAATAGTATTAGTAAGGACCTGTTTGCCTTTAAAATAGGCATTCAAATTTATCTTACGTGTTTGTTTCTGAACACTCACCATTGGCAACGGTAACATATTATCAAACACATCTAGTTTGCTTCTCGAGTTATTTAATAAGTTTAGACTTACATAAGTCTACAGTACTGTGATACCCAATGAGGAGAAATTTACCACTTAGTTTCAAAGATAACGTTGCGATTCATCGTTATATAGTATAACCATTTTTAAATGTGCTCATGTCCTACTTTACTGCTAAACTGGAAGCCTCCACTCACCATGCATACAGGGAGGTAGATTAAAAAAACTGTCCAGTTGTTTCCGTGCTTCCCCTTGTGACCTCTTAGATATCACAGATTAGCACTGACGCGACCTTTTTATGCCAAAAGGCACGTTTCTGGAGTGCGGGGACAGTTTTCTCATACGCATTTCTTATACATAATATTATTCTAGCCAAGAATGACTGAGATGTTGGTAAATATTTATCTGCCTAACTTGAAGACCACACTAGGGAAGTACTCAGATCAAAATCCCTACCCGAGTATACAGAACTTGTTCACCATCATGCGACGGCCGGTACCCAAATTACGCGTGTGTATATAACCATTTACTCAATGAGACGAGTGATGATTGAACTTTCTAAACAAACAAATTGGTCTGAAAAGCATCCGATATACACTTGTGTATTTCATGTGTTTATAACTCTATTTACTGGTCATAATACATAGCGTCAGAGCGAAATCAAAGTTGAATATTTTAAAGGTTCTCTGACAGTTTATGTCAAGAATTAGAATACTGAAAATTTTTTTAGAATTTTTAAATATTGCATCAGTGTTAGAAAAGGCTTTGCAAATCCGAGATCTATTTTTAAGTCAAAAAAAGTTTGAATAAGCTTCAAGTCGGAAAAGCTTAAATTAAAATTAAATTGATTTAGCTAAAGTTTTGACCAAAGCTACAAGTTCGTAGCACACTGAAAGGATCTGCAAGATAAACATGTTAACTACATCCCTACAGCGAAACGGTTTTGATAATGCATGTTCTTTTTACCATTATCTTTTAATTATTTTCTTTTACTTTTCTACTTTTTCTTCATTCTCAACAAATATATTTATTTTATTTCTATATTTCCATCCTTTCTAATGGCGAATTCTTAGCACGCTATTTTCGCTCTTTTTTCTTGCATTTTTAACATATTTTCTTTTTTCGTTTTTTTTCTTATATATTTCTATATCTATGTTTGTATTTGTTTATATTTGCATTTCTCATATGTTTATTGTACATCGTCTATTCAAATTTCATGGTTTTCGACTTTCTCTGTTTTCGTCATTTATCTCGGATGTTTATTGTTTTAACTTTCTTTTACTATTTTCTTTTTTTTTTCTATTTATTCTCTTTTAGTTTTATCGAGCGTGCAATATTGTGAAACACCAAACATACAAGTGAAAAGAGAAAAAACTATCTACTTGTAAAATCAATGTTCAATGTCCGATCTTCTACCTGTGATGGATAGAATTCTCCAAAACTGATGAAGAATTGATAATTATCTGTAATTCAATACAAAGCAAAATGGGAAATCGATGCCAAACACAATGCGTTGTATTGGTGGCAGAATTTTTTATTGGTAAAAAGACAATAATAAAATCGTAGCTTATTTCAACAACAAAGCTGTCCAGTTTGTAGCTTTTTATTTTCCTATTTTTAATCCTTTTTCACTACCTTTTCTTTTATTGATCTTTTGTCAATTAAGTATTCATTTTTTATTTTTAGTTTGGAATCCTAACCTTGGGTTATTCTTTTACAAATTTCAAAGCGTTTATTCATCAATTTGTTTATTCATCAATTTCTTGCAACAAATCCATCTCAATATGTCAGTATATAATTGTAACTGGTCATATCTTTGGTGGGAATTAGCACATAACAGAGTTTAGACATGCAACTTCTCTTACATTGCATTTACATTAACAAAGCAATTACTTATACAAACATAACACATCAGTAAATAAGTCTCGGGCCTGAAATATAGATGGAGCCACTAACAAAAACAAAAAACATATAATCTTTATAAAGTACTAACTCTCAAATAGCACTTGACAAAATTTGGGCCCAATCGGATTATTAGTTTACAAATTATAGTTATTTAAGTGAAGCTACTGTTGCAAATTTTCAAAACAATTTCAAAATCTGACTACACTATTTACATTATTCGGACTATTTTCCTCATCTTGGTAGTCATTTGTACGACGTTCTGGCTGTTGGATGCTCCGCCCTGCTTTAGGTGCTAGAAATTTTGAGCCGAACCATTTATTACGATCACTGGGGTATATCATTCTGATTTCTTGTGCGAATTCTCTTTGGGTAGTCATGAGTTATCTCATTCTAATCAGACTCTCTAAGTTACTTGTTCACTACTGCAGTAGCCTGGTACTGAACTCACAACTCTTTGGGTCAAGTCACTAGAACTAATCAACCTCTGTATCCACTCGAACACTCGAACGGAGGTGAAGTTCAAGACATAAGTATACCGCAAGCCAACATTCACCAGACTATACATCAGCTCCAACTTCAAACACCCATACTATGTAAAGAAAGGGATTGTCCACTGCCAACAACATCGAGCAAAAGTGGCGACCCAGAGACGTACGAACAGGAAATGGTCAATATAAACAGTACTCTACAACATAACAATTATTCAGGGTACATGACAACAATTCAAACATAGAAGGGATAGTGCATGAGGATAACAACTCTTAGAAAACAGCCTCGGTCTATCTACTCTATGTGAAGAGGTTATCGGAGAAAGTACAAATTATCGGTGGTCCATATAACATCAGGACGATCTTCAAAAGTTGTTCATCACTCCGCAGGTAAATTTCTCGAGTAAGATCCCCAACACAGGAGGATAGACTGTGTACGCCAGTCCATGTAGCTGTGAAAAAGCATATAAAGAAAAAACAGGACACCCCCCTTAAGGTAAGGCTACAAGAACATCGCAAGGAGGTAAAATGAGGGAGATGGAAATAATCAGGAGTAGCTGATCACATATGGAGGGAGAAAGGGGATCACCGCCTTCTGTAGGATGACATATGCTAGGCTACAAATATCTTCGAAGCCGACCATACATAGAGATAAATGGGAACCAGTAATGCGGAGTGCCAGAGAAAATCATTAGTGTCAAAAATTGCAATGTGATTTCAGATAAAATAAATACGAGAGAAAACCATTAACATCAAAAATTGCAATATGGACTATGGTAAAAAATATTAGGGAAAACCATTAACAGAAAAGGTTGCAATATGAACTCTGGCAAAAAATTGTTATTAAACATTAAGTTTTTAAGTCCCAGAAATTCAGTTATTTTTGTCCTTAGGGACACATGGCCCAGTGGATAGAGATGTTGGTTAGTACCAGAAATTTGACCCAAAGAGTTGTGAGTTCAAAACCAGGTGAACAACTAACTTAAAGAGCTTGGTTATAGGGAGATAACTCATGACTACCAACGCACAAGGAATGAGAATGATAATAAAATGTTCGGTTCAAAATTCCTAGTACCTGAAGAAGGCCAAAACGTCGTACAAATGGCAACCAAGATTCGGACAATAGCCCGAATAATGTAAATAGTGTAAATACTACCTCATTTCAGAAATATAGGCAAATACGGAAAAATCTTAATTCCGTGCGTTGATTTTATAGAAAACTGATAAAAAGTGTACTGTATTAAAAGTGTAGTATGTCGCTCATCTCCGAATGTGGCTCATCTCATGAAGAATAGGTTTCGCACTTAGTGTCCTCCAGTGACGCCTGGTACAGTTGCTCTCATAGATGGAGAGCCTCGATCCCTCGATAACAGGGGAATAACTGATATGTGCGTGCATGAGAAGAACTTTTGATATACTTGTTATATAAATATTCACTCTAGTTAGGAGATGAGCAGTCTCTCATAGATACCGACAACAATGTAATGTGTTTGAATGAGGTGCTTCAGTGTCGCACCAACATACAGACATAGACAGATATCAACCAATTAGAATAGACAAAATCTGGAGTTCAATAAAATGTAATGCTAAATATGTGATATCACAGTATATCCTATATGACATGTCACTTATTATTTTTAAATAAATGTAAAACAATCAATGAATACTATAACTTATCTTTAAAAAATAAAGTATGTATGTTAATAATTGAAACTTATAAATGCATAATAATATAACAAATATTACAATATAATGAAGAATAAAAATATAGCAGTAAAATAATAATTAACGAATAAAAACATCACTTTCAAATTAATAATATTCATTGAACTAGTTGAAAATACTTTGCAATATCTGCAACTATTGTAATATAATAATCTGGCCCCACCCGAAGAAAGAAGTGAGGAAGCGGGGGCGTTTTCCGGCCGTTGAAAGGAACGGATGGTTGTTTGACCTTATTTCCGGCAGTAGCGGAAATGGCCACAAGAGGCAGACAGAACAGGTGTCTCTGAGAATTTACGTAGGCGTCGTGTAGGCGTCGCGGATCGAGGCAAAACCCGGAAGAAACAAGTTCCGGTTTTGGAAGATATAAAAAGACCTCGAAAACAAGGATTCGCCAGAAGTCGAAGAAGAAGCTAGAAGAGTCAGTCAGTCAGTCTCAACAGACGAGTCAGAGAGTCAGAGTCAGTCAGTCGGTCTCGACAGGCAGTCTAAGCAGAGAGACGTAGAGGAGAACAGATACGACGACACCCCCCGTCACCCTGTCAACCTTAGAGGCGCGCTCCCTCAACTCTCTGTTCACTAGGCCACACGGTCCATCGTTCACCAATAAAAATATAAGTGATATATTTTTATATACACGCGTGTCTGTTTATTGATATATAACACTATTACCGCAATCTTTGTAAAGATAAATATTGTAGATTTCTCGAAGAACTACCAACAACTAATAGCAGAGACTTTAAAAAATAACATACATTAGAAAACTAATTGATTAATCTATCATGTACATTAAAAGAGAACAGGATAAATTAAATAATAAGAAGAAAAATAACAAAATTTCACATTTAACTTTTATAAAAACGGTATGTTTTCAGGAGCTTCGAAAAAACGTCACTCTTGTCATATTCCACGTATATATATACACACACTCCTGATCAAAAATTTAAGACCACTTAAAAATCTTTAAAAAATAATTTTTTTTTACAGATAGATTTTAAACTCCTACCTCTTAAGGTTACCAATACTACAATCTAAAAGGTTATGGGAACAAAAAGCTACATTCCAAACATTTTATTTAGAAATTTACATTTTTATAAATTGAGGCGATTTACACATGATCAAAATTATAAGACCAGGGGTATAAATTGTTAGATCAATGGTAATTCCAATGTTTTTAGTTCAGTTAGAGATTAGCAATCACTGCGTAAAGGTGTTACTATGCAAACTTACCAAAGTTGAGCGTTCTCGAATTCTAGAATTCCATAAGCAAGGTTTGTCGCAGCTAAGGTAAATTGCAGTAAAACAGTGATTTGCAACTTTCTAAAGAACAGTGAGAATTATGGAAAAGCAAAATCCTCTGGTAGGCCCCAAAAGATTTCTCCTGCATTGAGTAAGAGAATAAGGCGGGTAGTTATGAAAGATGCGGGACTTTCTTCTAGTCAAATTAAGGCAGTCACAGATGCTGATTGCAGTTCCGTAACCATCAGACCACACTTACGACAAAAAGGCATGGTAAATAAAAAGAGTAAACAAATTCCTCGGCTGCTTCCACATCACAAGGTGGACGACTTAAAGTTTGGTTGTGAATACCAAACATGGGACGTTGAGAAGTGGAAGAAAGTCCTGTTTTCTGACGAGAAAAAATTAAATCTAGATGGTCCTGATGGCTTCCAACGATATTGGCATAACGAAAACATGCCTCCTGAAATTTTCTCCACACGTCGTAGTAGTAGAGAGTCCCTAATGGTATGGGGTGCCTTTTCTTACTGGGGGACGATGGAGCTCCAGGTGGTGCAGGGTTGTCAAACAGCGGCTGGTTATGTTAGCATGCTACAAAAAGCATCACTGATGATGGAGGGCCATCGTTTGTGTGTGGATGGATGGTTATTCCAACAAAATAATGCTGCAATCCACGCTGCAAGACGGACCTTGACCTTTCTACAAGAAAATGGGGTCCATCTCTTGGGACATCCTGCATGCTCACCAGACTTGAACCCAATTGAAAATGTTTGAGGACGGATGACAAGAGATGTTTATCGAAATGGAAAACAATATCCAACAAAAAATGAACTTCGTGAAGCCATCATCAGAAGCTGGAGCAACATCCCTCGCACCTTAATGGAAACGCTTATTTCTAGCATGCCAGACAGAATTTTTGAAGTCATCAAAAGCAGTGGAGGTAGAACTCATTATTAAATTTGGTTGCTGAATGTTTTCATACACTTTTTGTACAATTTCGTAGAATTTTTTTCTCTGGTCTTATAATTTTGATTATATGTAAATCGCTTCATTTTATAAAAATGTTTCCATAACCTTTTAGATTGTAGTATTGGTAACCTTAAGTGGGAGGACTTTAAAATCTATCTGTAAAATAAAATATTTCTTTTTAAAGATTTTTAAGTTGTCTTAAAAGTTTGATCAGGAGTATATATATATATATATGTAATATAATAATCTGGCCCCACCCGAGGAAGCTGAGCAAGCGGGGGTGTTTTCCGGCCGTTGAAAGGAACGGATGGTTGTTTGACCTTATTTCCGGCAGTAGCGGAAATGGCCACAAGAGGCAGACAGAACAGGTGTCTCTGAGAATTTACGTAGGCGTCGCGTGGGCGTCGCGTGATCAAGGCAAAGCCGGAAGAAACAAGTCCCGGTTTTGGAAGATATATAAAGACTGCGAAAACACGGATTCGCCAGTCAGTCTCGACAGACGGGTCTGGGCAGAGAGCCAGACCAGAGTAGAGGAGCAACAGATACGACGACACCCCCCCGTCACCCCTGTCAACCCTGGAAGCGCTCTCTCACTCTCTGTTCACTAGGCTACACGGTCCATCGTTCATTAATAAAAATATCACTTGATATATTTTTATATATATGCGTGTTTGTTATTTGTCGCTATATAACATATATATATATATATATATATATATATATATATATATATATATATATATATAAAATTAATAAATACGTGTTTTATCCTACGTATGGTACACTAGGCATTCATCAAGCTCATATTACATACTGACTGTTTCGGAGATTTTATTAAAATATAAATAATATTTTTGTACGTGTGTGTGGACACATATGTATATTTATTAATTCACACAACTGTATATATACAAGTATAGGGTAAGTATAGATTGAATAAAATTCCGTATCTAAAGAAACGCTATTCATAAAAAGTGCTCAATACCAAATAGACTGAATAATATTTATTTAAAATTTATAAAGTCGCTATTTCTTTTCAACACTATTTGTGTTTTATCAAGTGATGATGTTCATTTCAAGTTGAAGAGTTTTAAAAGCTTAAAAGCTAGTAGGCTTACGGCCTATCACGTTGAATACACCGGTTCTCGCTCGATCACCGAAGTTCAGCAACGTTGAGCCTGGTCAGTACTTAGATGGGTGACCGCTTGGGAATACCAGGTACTGTAAGCGTATAGCGACGGATGTGTATTGTGGTGCAGTGGATATTGGCTCGGAAAGAGAAATCGGTGAGCCGAGTTCAAATTCCAGTTGAATATATATATACACACAAATACACATACATGAATATAAATATAAATACATACACATACACGTAAAAGTAAGTAAAACAAAATATCAATATGCCTACCAGTACAAAAACATATGTACACTTGTATACTTACATGCACTAATACATAAACAAACCCATGCGCCCAAGCATATATTCTAATATAAACAGAGTGAAAAAAATCATATATATATACATACATTAAATAATAAGTAAATATAAAAGTAAAAAACAGGATCTATATGTACAAACAGTCAACCGGGCACTAATAAAACATTTAGAAACAACCTGAAATTGATTCCTCGAGAAGCATCATTATTAAATATCAATTTGTCAATCAGGGCTATAACAAAAACATGTTAAATATTAACCAGATGATATATGCTAGATTAAAATCTATCAAATATTTACATGATAACCAATAATAAAATATCTCATAACACTATAACTTGACGATCAATGTTAAACTAAATACTTAACAAATATTAATATGATAATATATGTCAAATTTAATACCTAGCGAGAAATTAATTAGAACATCCAAGTCAGATGAAAATATTCATCGAATAAAGACAAATAACAATTGACAGCAGTAAAAAAATTTTACATACATTTTTAATATTACAACCCATATTGTAAAGTAAATAATAAACTATGTTTACAATGTGCAGTAAGTTCATTTCTCTAATTTAACAAGTTAACCTTGTCTTTAAATTTTAAAGTTCTAACGCCTCATTGAGACAAAGGTTGCAAATACACGGAGTGAATTTCTAGTTCAAGCTTTTGTATGAACTTTCCATTTAACAGTAGGTGTTTTTTCTTTGAAACACGAAATTTATTTGGATAACAAAGTACTGTATTTATAGGAACTATTATTGAAAGATAGTGTGTGTTGATAACAGCGGGTTCTGAACGGGCATTTTACTAGATCCGATATAAAACCTTTTAGTATCAGGGTTTTCAATTGTAAAGATAGTAAAAGATAACCTATGGAACTAACTAAGCAATAATTATGCAGTCGGCATTCTCTAGAATTTCTACAATTACACCCGCTGGTATTAGTTTTGTTATCCTTGGTATTATCCATTTCAGCATTATAATGCACCAAGGTCCTTGTATTTCTATACTTGTTGAGGACTATATTATTGTGTTTTTAATTATATTTTCTATATTTTTCTATATTATCCGTACAACAAATGCATAACTAGGGGGTATTATTATTGAACATTTTACTAAAACGATTAGTTTTGGGAAAGTGTTTATTAATAAGGTTTAAGAAATTTTGTCCCAATTTAATTTTAACCATCATATTGTAAGGAAGAGTAACCAGATGGTTTTTCTAGATAGGATTTCTGAATTTGATAGTAGTACCTTTATAACCACTATTCTTAAGGTCAGAATTATAAATGTCGCTATGCTGATGTAAATTTACTTTGATAGACGAGTTAGTGCTGAGCCTAGATTCAATAGAAAATGTTATATGTGAGAATAAGAATTTATATATATTGAGTTAGAGTTAACCTTCATATAAAGTTAGAAAGTGTTATTGTTAAAGTCCAAAGTAACATCTTGTTTAATTTGGTGGTTACTTTTACTTTAAGACTAGGGATTCTTGACAACATTCAATGGAGAATCTTTAATGTGATCAATCCTGACTTGGCAGCTCCGATGCAGTCACTCTCTCACCGGCGTAATGTGGCTTCCCTGTGTTTCTTCTACAAATACTTTACCGGTTTCTGTCCCGATGAACTTAGCTCACTAGTGCTCCTTATGTATGAGTTTACTCCAGCTACTAGATTAGCAACTAGGTCCTACCCTTTTACAGTGAAACCAGTAAAATATAAACGCAACTTTAACTCCATCAGCTTCTTTTATCGCACTTCCCGCTTGTGGAATTTCCTTCCGTGTACTTGCAACCCAGAAAGCTACAATCTCAAGGAATTTAAAAGTCAATAGTCATTTCCTATCTCACTGACACGCATCCTTTCAATCATGCTACCTTCTCTGTCCATTCCTCTCTCGTCACACCAGCATTCCTATCCTTCTCATACCCACTTCCTGACACCCCTTAAAAATTGTCCCTCTATCTCATCTCTTTCTTCCTATGTAACACCTTGCACACCAGTGGCACTTGCTTGGGGCTAAATGGTAAAAAAGCAGATTTAAACTTTTGGATTCTTTATGTATCGTTTTCCTAATTTGATCTACTCAAAATTTTAGTAGAATCTTTAACAATATATCATCTCTATATAAACCTATATTATCTGTATCTGCACAAAAATAAGCAGTTGAAATGTAAAGAATAAATACTCCCACATGATCGGCGCTTATTTGCGTATATTTATGCCAGAAGTTCTGTGTAAGTAGTTTCATGTATGTAGTTATATCATTTATTTTGTATATGATGATCTGTTAAGTTTTAGTTGCGCACGTTTTTGTTTTTAGCTTGCAAGTCTCAAGTAGGCATCTACGCAGATGACACTACAATATACTCCCGCTCCAGTAAGAAACCTGTCGTGGCGGACAGACATAATCTCGCTGCTGACCTTGAGCGGGATCTACACTCTGTGGTGAACTGGGGCAAGAAGTGGCTTGTCAACTTCAATTCATCTAAGACCAAGCTGTTGTCTGTCAACCATTACAGGCAACCTCTTCTGCCTCCCATAAGCATGGACCAGATGATTCTCCCGGAGAGTAATACACTACGCCTCTTCGGACTTACCCTGTCCTCAGACCTCAAATGGAACCACTATATTGAATCCATAGCAAAATCTACTGCTAAGAAGATTGGGTCACTATGTCGATCCAGGATGTTTTTTCCACCTGAATCCATCCTGCATATATACAAGTCAACCATCCGTCCGTGCATGGAGTACTGCTGCCATTTATGGTCAGGTGCCCCTGCCGTTCTCCTCAGTGTTCTTGACAAGCTCCAAAGGAGAGTCTGTAATGTGATAGGTACTGATCTGACGACTCGACTGCAGCCACTTTCCCATCGTCGAAATGTGGCCTCCCTCTGTCTCTTCTATAAATACTTTCATGGCTTCTGCTCGGATGAGCTTAAGTCACTTATGCCTCCTCAATAGGTGTTTACCCGTGCAACCAGACTGGCAACTGGGTCCCATCCATTCAGAGTCAGGTTAGCCAAATGCAGACGACAATTCTACTCCTGCAGCTTCCTCTCTCGCACTTCCCGCCTGTGGAACTCGCTCCCGTATTCTTGCTTTCCTGACGGCTACAACCTCCAGAAATTTAAATGCAAAGTTAATACTCATCTACTAACCACTGGACTTTAACTCTCTCCCCTCCCCTGTATAACCTTCACTTTCTCTCCGCCTATGTATCTGTCATTGCACCTGCATTCTCAGCTTTCTATTGTTCCTTTCTAACTAGCTTGTACTCCTCACTCTTTTCTAATTAATCTTTTTACATTTATGTAACCCCCTGCACATCAGTGGCGTTTCTGCCTTGCTCAGGGTGAAATGATTAAAAAAAAAAATTTACGTGAGTATGTGTTTAATTATGTTTATTTGTTCATGCACTGAAACAACGTCGTTCATTCAAGGCCCTTGCCATCTTACGAATTCGCTTTTACATGTATCTAATATTGTTATAGACGTTTTTCAAGTATGACTTTAAAATTTAATGGATAAATTGACATGTCAATAAAAACAAATTGTGAAATGTGTTTATGCATACATATATGCCTATATTCATCTGTACATGTTTATGTATACCAATATATATCTGTATGTGCATATACTCGTCTATTGTCTATATATGGATGTCTATAGATTTGTATAAGTGTGCGTCTATGTTTTGTCCTCATTTAATATATGAATAAAATTATAATAATTTAAATCTAATGCTTTGTTAAATTTGGCTAATTCTGAACCTTTTAAAACTTTTCAACTTGAAATAAACTTCTTTATAAGACACTGGTAGCGTGAAACTAAAATAGCTATTTTTTGTAATGGTATTATAACATATTTATGTTATAAATTGTAAATAAATATGAACCATATATATATATATATATATATATATATATATATATATATATATATATATGTATATTAGATTGATGTTTGTGGTGTTTTTACATAGGTGACTTTAGAATACATGGTTCCGTTCTACACTAATCTGTAACATTCAGGTTGCCATTTTATATTTTTAATTTTGCGCATACACTTTGCTTTTTTATGTTGATACCTGCACGAAATAGTAGGGTAAATTGGGTGTCGTCTGTGAGAAAAACATAACCATGACGCAATTCACTCCGTAAGAGATTCGGAAATGTTGTACATTCGTGCTAGAAGCTTTAATACGAACATTTTATAGTGTTTGGGTTTCAATTTGAAGGCAATACATAGAATTTGGGAAGAGTTGGAAAGTTTTAATAGTGATCACGAAGGTATTTGAAGTGATCACTAGCACTAGAAACGTTATACTTCTATTCATCTCCCTATAGGGTCTAAGACCCAACTCGGAGGCCTACATTATGTGTCTTGAGAAGTAAGCGCTGCCATGGTTCAAGCAGGTGGCTGATGCAAGTCCTATGTCTGGAAACATGTGTTTGCACTATGCTACACGAGGAGAAACTAGACAATTTCTGCGGCCATATCAACCCTTACATCTCTTGACCAAACTCCTCAGACTTCAAAACCCTTGATTATTATGTGTGCTGTTCAGCTGAGCGAGAGACGAACAAAACTCATTGCAACACCAAAAATGAACTGAAGTCAAAGATTATGTAGAATTCAATACTTAAACAAGGAAACCGTCCAGAACGGAGAAGTTGCCAAAGTGCCGAAGTCGTTTGAAGGCCTTGATTGAAGCCAATGGAAATTTTGTTGAATAAATTTACTCTTTACTATTTCGAGATATTTTTGTATAATTTTGGTAAATTTTGGTAAATATATATGTTAAAAGGAGTTGTCAGTGTTATATTCATTTTTGTGCAATTTAGACAACAATTTATCCAACGCATCCTGTACATAAATATTCTTTCAACGCTTTTTACTATTTGTGTATGGAATGAGAATGTTAAATTAGTTTATGTAGGTACCTCCAATAATTTTCGATACCTAAGCTTAAAATGAATTTTGATAAATGAAAACGTTTCCTTGATGCTTTTATTTTAGGTTTAAGTAAAAGCTAAATAATTAAATTTTCTAATTCTAGTATGCAAAATACTCTGAGACATTTGAAATAGAAATTATATTGATTTTAATCTCAACTTTTTGACACATTTGTAAACTAAAGTTAATTCTCGTTTTTAAAACTTCTTGCAAAAATATAATATATATCTGTGACACATTATTTGGGGAAAACTACAAAATTTAAAATTAAATTTATTTAATTTGAAACAAGTATTGCTTATAGAATGAAACATTGAATACAAGTGTTTCTGAAAAACGCATCTTGTTTTTCTGACGTGTTGATTGATTACTGACAGCCCGACGTGTTGAAAAGCTAGATTGACCAAAATTTACATAAAATATTTAGTGAAATAAGATTTAAAAAGTAAAACATACTTTAAATGTTGAAGGGATGATTTACAAAGCCATTTGTGACGATGAAACACAGAAAGAAATAAAAGGGGGCTAATCCATAACGCAAGGGAGTTTTAGATTATGGACCATCATACTTAGAAAAATAGGAATGTTTAAACAGTAAAAAAATATTTTAAAAATCTTAGCGAGAAATAATTTGTTTTAAGCTTTTCAGTTTTTCATTCATAAATATAGTTTTCCCTTAAGAACAAAATATTAAATTGAAAAATCTAATCAATGCAGCATTTTAAACGATTGATATATTATAATTTAACATTTAAAAAATGAAAACTGTTCATGTAAAAATACATCATTCATCGGAATTTTTTTCTTAAGACAATGTAGTAACTCTTATTTATAAAAGTAATCAAAAGCTTTTCTAATAAAATAGTGTTATAATTTTATTGCAATTTATTATTTTTCGATTCGAAGTAGATTTTTGGGAAATGAGTAGTTTGAGAAAAATTGATGGTCTAAATTCTATAAGGAGACTAATAAAAACATTTTTAATTGTGTAATTCTTACTAATAAAGACATTTTTGATTATGTAATTTCACAAAATTCATTAAATTAAGTAAGCAGAGGGTGTAAAACATCTAAAAATATTTTTCTAACAAGATTTTCTAAACACGTTCAAAAATTTAATTAATTTGTTAATAACTCCTGACATTTTCATTAAAATCTGATAATTATTTTAATTTTTTAAAGAATTCCAAAGTAAGTTTTTCACCTAAAAAAGGGCGCTAGAACAGGAATTGCAAATATTACTCCACCTGCTGACATAAAAAAAATTTGACAAAATTTCGAACGCGCTAGGAAGGATTAAAATAATTAATAAAATAACAAAAAATAGTTTGGTCTTTCTTCTTAATAATAAGATAAACATTTTGACGATTAAATTTTTTTTGTTAGGTTTGGGGCCTATTTTCATCAGGTGTACTGTTTGTTAGCGAAAAAATGGACATGCCTGATTTAATGTTAAAAAGGAGAAAACGGAAAAAAGATGATACATTTCTTCATTTAACGAGAAAACACTGTACAAACAGCTAAAAAGAGACTTACTTTTGATGGGGAGCACTATTCGTAAGTGATTTGGTATGATCAGATGTGAAAATTGTAATGTGGATGTCCGAGAAGATTGAACAGCATTCATTACTATATTACAAAGCAAATCAGTACTCCTATGCAAGGACATTTTCTTACAACCTTAATATTTTGTTTTTTTCTGAATGTCATCTTTTACTGTGCCTAAGCACTTCAGGATTTATGTATGACACTTTCCGCTGTCTATTTAGATACAAACTAGATTTCTGCACCTACTTATTTTACATTCCCTATTGTGCAGCTTGTATGTTCGGTTATTTCTATGGCTGACCATGCTTTTTAATAGATATCACCACTAAAACACAACTTGTTGCTGGGTGTGAAAGTATTAGAAACAGAAACATAAATAATGAACGGGAAGAGAAAAGAGTAATCAAGAGGATTGACACTGCATTTAAATTTTTGAAGAATAAATTTGGCTGAAAAGATTGGACCCACAAGGGAGTTCCACAAGCTAGAAGTAGGAGAAAAGAAACTGTTAGCATAGAACTTACTGTTATATCTTGCTAGCTCAAATATATTGATGAGATCTCGATGCCAGTCTATTACTGCGCTTAAATTCAAAAGGTCTAGGTACGAAGTGCTAATCCAAACAATTACCACGAAAGCATTTATAGAAAACACACAGAGAGACAACCTTACGTCGGTAAGTAAATGAAGCCAAGTCACAAAGTCAGGTCTGATAATATTGCTGATTCTTCACTGGATCTTATCAAGGAGCTGAATAGCAAGAGAACCGGGTCATACATGGCAGCAGTATTCTAAGCATGGATGAATGATAGAGTTGTAGCGGATACCGGGATATCCGATAACGAATTTTTATTATGATTCGATCGGCGCAAAATGGCATTGGAAGTAAGACAACGACACCAGAGTTAATAACAATTAAAACATGTATTATAAAAAATAGGTTACATAGAGTTGATTAAGCATGCAAATAGTGAAGGAAAGATTGTTCTTAAGATTTCTTAAGAAACATGGTCAGTAATTAAATAAAGTTTCGGAAAAGTAGAAATAATGTAATGTACATACGTTATTGAATTTAAATGGGTTCCAATTAGATTTTGTGTGTGTGTGTGTGTATGTGTGTGTGTGTGTGTGTGTGTGTGTGTGTGTGTGTGTGTGTGTGTGTGTGTGTGTACACATGTGTGTTAACGAAATAAATTACCGCCGAATTGCGACCTGCAATTAGTGCGAGTGTATGAGAGCTAGTTAGGTAAGACTAAGAAACAATAGCATGGCAACTATCACTTGCAACTGAGCCCTAACTGCTTTGTAACACGTGTGTCCCCGGCTTATACAGCCGTACGTGAAGCGCGGGAAAAAATATACGTGAGAGATAACTGCAAGGCGCGTGTTTCAAAGATGAGAACACGCGAGACAGAAGTAAATGCGTCCGTGTGAAATACATATGTAATATGTGTGAATGCGTATGTGGGTGTGAACGTACAGATGTGTACGTGAGTCGCACAGGCTTATAGATATGTAAGATAGATTCCAGAAAGAAAATTGTATCAAAGTGAATTTCAGCTATCATGGCAGTTGTTTCAATGCAGTTTTTCATTTCGTGTTATCTGAGGACGTTAGCTTAAGAAAACTTAACAAGTTACTTTCTTGGAGGTTATCATCAGTTATGCTGATAGAGAGGGGTCTCTCAGATGATTATGTGACACATAGGCAAGTGGCCGTTCAGGATAACTTTCATTTCATGATTTAATAAGAAATATTTGCCCGGAGACATAGTAATTTTCGGCCTGTTGAGAAGACCTACATGTCTAACCCTGTAAAAAGACTTCGAGATGTCCAATGCTACAACCCACTCGTAACCATTTTTATCTAGAACATTACGACTCTTTCCGCAGTTATTGTCAGTACATGAGCACTTGAACTGTGGAAAGGACAGCCATATTGCTTGTCTGAGGAAAGGCTCAGTAATAAAAGATGAACCAATTCAATTCTAATTAAAGCCTTTAGGCGGTTTCAGAAATGAGTAGAAGCTAATAGTGATATTACTCTTATAAATTCGAATCACTTACTTTGCTTTCTTTTTCACAAACATTAAACCGCTGTAGTTTCTGGTTTCCCTTAGAAATATGGAGGCATCGGTATTGAACAGAAAGTATTTGTTCTAATTCAATTCCCTGTTGAATTTTTTGAGAATTTTAAACGTATTAGTTCTTTCAATACACATCTTTCTTTTCACTGAAACGGTGTATATGTTTGCGCTAACTTACCAGGAGATTGAACTAACTTTTCCAGCAAAGTTATTGATCGTGGCGAACGCCTTTATCAACAAAACTATGGAAATTTTAATCAACAGTCACTTGTCTGCACTTGATCGGAATTTTGACCCCAAACCTAAGAGGATGCACACATCACTGAAAGTGAAATCTGTAGACGACAAAAGTAAATGCAGACAGAAAAAAGAAATATCTGACATTATAATAGAAGATAATGAGAAAAATATGGCTGCACGAGACGAAGTAATTCAATCAAAATATACTAAAGACAAAATCAGTTGTTTTATTTTTTCTTATATATACTCCAATCATAAAACAGGTTTGCAAATGTAAAAAAATCTCCACATTGATTCTGAAAATATTTATTAAGGCAGCATATAAATTGCATCTATCTTTATTAAGATAATTTATAAAAATGCATTTCTTCTGACATGGTGTGAATCACAAGCACACGTTTATAACTGAAGAAATCGATACAAAAGATTTATTATTTCACCGTTGTGCATGTTATATAAATGTACATAGATATTAAAGCCGAAAAACATGCATACATGTATTTACAGGATATCAGTCGGTTAAGTGCCATACATGATACACGCTCGGGCGATCATGTCTCGAAAGAGATATGACTGACTGCACAAAAGATTATCCCGCAGTAGGTTGCCATTGCTTTCTGCGGTAGATTGGTTGCCAGCCAAGGCTATAGAAGCCATTCAGTCCTATTATTTAACCCATAACTGGAGCGAAAGATACAGATTAATACCTTTCCCAAGGATATTTGCGCGTAAATGAATGAAACTAATTCAACTGGAATACGAACTCATCCCCCGATTTCACGTTATCCACTGCACCACTACGCACTATGCGATGCCTAAAATGTCGTCGAAAATGACCACGCACAAATGAGAATAATGTTGACATCTCATTTAAAATTGATATCTTTACCAACATTATAAGCAATATATCTTGAAATAGTAAAGAGTAAATTTATTCAATAAAATCTCCATTGCTTTCAACCACTGTCTCCAATGACTTCTATATTAAGTCAGTGAATGCTACCATAATCTTTGCCTTCAGTTCATCTTAAGTTTTGTTCGACCTTTGCTCTGCTCAACTGCACTCCACACATAATATTCATGGGAGTTAAAACCTGGGCACTTAGGCCATCAGTTGTATAGGATGATATGGCGACATAAATTATCTGACTGCCATAAATGGGTTCTCCTGCTTGTGTGGCATGGTGTAGACTCTTGTTGTTATATATAGGGTCTTACAGCAGCCAGCTTTTTGAACTGTGGCAATACTAATACGTCAAGGAACTTAATTTAGGCCTCCATGTTGAGTCTGAGGTCCTGTGGGTAGGTGAATAGAGGAATAACATCACTCAATAAATCCTGGGCTTTAATAAAACAACTTATAGGCAACATTCGACTTTATTCATCGACATAGTCTCCTTCTAGGATGATACACTGATTCCAACGCTTCTATAACAATTCGGTGGCCTTTTGTGGAACTATTTGTTTTTGGCTTTAAAATACTCCTCAGTTTCCGATATCACTTCTTCATTAAAGCCAAATCTTTTGTTTTCCCAGAGCATTCTTTTGAGATCTGCTAACAGCCAGCAGTCTCTGGGAGCCATATATAGAGAATAGTATGGATGCGGAAGTAATTCGAAGTGCAGTCCATGTAGTTTTACCATCGTTGCAATAAACTTGTGACACGGTGCATTGTCTTGGTGAAATATCCCATTTTTCTTTTTCATTTGTGGCCGTTTTTGCGATTTCTTCCTTCAAACGCGTCAATAATGCTACATAATGTTCGCTATTGATGGTTATTACTTTTTCAAAGTAATCGATGAACAAAATACTTTGCGCATCCCAAAACGAGGAGGCCAAAACAAGCTGATGTTTGCGTTTTTGGTCGCTTTGGATGGCTTTCACCCGCTGTTGTCCATTCAGCTGACTGCCGATTTGACTCCAGAGTGAAGTGGTGGATCCATGTTTCATCTATTGTAACATATTTACGCAAATATTGTTGCATTGAAACAGTTGCAAACAGCACCCTGAATCGTTGATGCGTTGTTGTTTTTGATCGATGTGATCAAACGCGGCACCCACTTTAAACACAGCTAATTGAGAAATGTTCATGGAAAATAGTGGATACACTACTTCCTGATATGTTCAACTCCTCTGATATCTCATGCAACTTGAATTTACGATCAACCGAAAAGAGTTTGTGACTTTTTTGGTGTTTTCCTGGACAACTGCCGATTTTGGGTGACCTGAGCGTTCAGCATCATTTGTGTCTGCACGACCGCGTTTAAAATCAGCATACCACCTCTTAACCGTTGTTTCCAATGGAGCAGTGTCCGAATAACACTTATCAAGCTATTGTTTCACTTCAACGGTATTGTTTCGAATCAGAAAGCAATGCTTTATCAACACACGAAATTCAGATTTTGACATTGTTTTGAAAATTTGCAACAGTAGCATAACTTAAATAACAGTAGTTTGTAAACTAATAATCCGATTATGCCCAAATTTTGTCACATTTGAAGAATATTACTTCATGAAAATTGTATGGAATTTTTAGTAGTGGAGCCATTAATTTCCTGTGTTAAACTGTGTGGTATGTTACGAATTGTTTCTTAAATCTGTATGTTTCTTCGTTTTTTTTCTCACTTTTTGGCGTTCATGCTTCATTTGGACTTTAACTAAGTTAAAACTTAGTTAACTCTCCACCTTTGGAAGTTTGTTTTTTTTTTAAATAGGAGTAGATAGGTCACACTATCGCCCGGTCCATACTTCTCCCACGTCTATTGAACTGGAGTAGAGGCTTGCCCCTTGATTCCTGTTTAGGATGAGGTTTCCGGCTTTCTCTTCTCTCTCTTCAGACCTTGGTATTGGTGTTTCCTGCGATCTGGCCAGTTGTTGGAAATGGCTCATCACTGTCAGGGTACTGGGTTGGCAGTTTCCTGGTTGCTGCTTCCGACTGGTAGTTAGGAGCCCTAAATCTTGCGTAGCGACAAGAGCGGCTGCTCTGATCAACAGTTGTATAATATCGGGGTTCTTGTAGTGCCATGTCGCGCATGGATAGGTGCAAGAGCTTTCGGTCGGCAACCCCGAGGCCACACCTTGTTGCAGCCCTAGCCAGTTTCCCTCCCAGCACAGATCGTGGATAATGACCGCCTGTATCCTCTACCCTAGCTCCCTTTCTATAAACAAAATCATGACTAACCTCTGCTCGCAATGAGTGCAAGAGAACCCTAAATGACGCCAAACAGTTGTTTGCTGAGAGAATGCGACAGCGCATAGCTGACCGCAAGTTCGGCTCCAAGGAATATTGGAGGATTTGCAAACGAGTGCTCAACAATAGGAAATCCTCAATACCTCCGTAATCCATGAATTTGAGGTTCTTACGTCATCTGCGGACAAAGCTGAGTGCTTTGCCCACAGATTCTCATCCAAATCCACATTCGACTCGTCCGGAGTACACCCACCCGACGTCCCTATTAGAACTGAGGCCAAACTGCACGACGTATATATTACCCCGACAGTATTATACCGAGTAATTTCAAAACTCTACCCCCATAAGGCGTGTGGAGACAATGGAATCCCGGTGATAGTCCTTCATCTAAGACCAAGCTGTTGTCTGTCAACCATTACAGGCAACCTCTCCTGTCTCCCATGAGCATGGACCAAGCGATTCTCCCGGAGAGCAATACACTACGCCTCCTCGGACTTACCCTGTCCTCAGACCTCAAATGGAACCACTATATTGAATCCATAGCAAAATCTACTGCTAAGAAGGTTGGGTCACGATGTCGATCCAGGATGTTTTTTCCACCTGAATCCATCCTGCATATATACAAGTCAACCATCCGCCCGTGCATGGAGTACTGCTGCCATTTATGGCCAGGCGCCCCTGCCGTTCTCCTCAGTGTTCTTGACAGGCTCCAAAGAAGAGTCTGTAATGTGATAGGTACTGATCTGGTGGCTCGACTGCAGCCACTTCCCCACCGTCGAAATGTGGCCTCCTTTTGTCTGTTCTATAAATACTTTCATGGCTTCTGCTCGGACGAACTTTTGTCACTGGTGCCGCCACAACAGGTGTTTACTCGTGCAACCAGACTGGCAACTGGGTCCCACCCATTCACAGTCAGGTTAGCCAAATGCAGATGACAATTCTACTCCTGCAGCTTCCTCTCTCGCACTTCCCGCCTGTGGAACTCGCTCCCGTATTCTTGCTTTCCTGACGGCTACAACCTCCAGAAATTTAAATGCAAAGTCAATACTCATATACTAACCACTGGACTCTAGCTCTCTCCCCACCCCCGTATAACCTTCCCTTTCTCTCCACCTATGTATCTGTCATCGCACCTGCTTTCTCAGCTTTCTATTGTTCCTTTCTTACTAGTTTGTACTCCTTACTCTTTTGTAATTAATCATTTTACATTAATGTAGCCCCATGCACATCAGTGGCATTTCCACCTTGCTCGGAGTAAAATGATTAAAAAAAAAAAATATGTGTCAGGCCTGGGACTTATTGAGTGAGGTGTTAACTTTTCCAGCGCTAGTTTTCACTCCAAACACGTTCGTAATTACCATTAAACTCATCCAACGCTTTCCACCTCCTCTAAACTGACCTCAGATTGATATCCAAACACACTGGAATTTTCGTACTGGAGCTACCGGTGCGAATTCCAAGCAGTACAATATGTCGTTTCCATATTTCTGACTGAGGGAATTGCGCCATGGTATTGTTTTTATTTCTCAAAGACGGCACCCAACTGACCCTACTATACAGTGATGTTGACAAAATCGAAAACAAATAACGTGCATGCGCGAAATTAAAAATATAAAATGCGACAATTTACCCATTACATTATATATATATATATATATATACAGAGAGAGAGAGTGAGAGTGAGATAGCGTGAGAGAGAGAGAGAGGGAAGAGATAGAGAGAGTAAACTTCACTAAACATTTACTTTACATTTAACATTTTCAAATTTCTGTTGTCTTTCAGTTTTCTACCACTTTCTCTTTTTTTTTTTTTTGTTTTGTTTTATCTTTGCTTTGACATTTGCACAATGTGATAAGAGTAGTTTTGGTTATAAGAGTTTGCATGTTGCAGAGACCTCAACACAAATTTACCGTGGAAAACTCATAAATTTCTCCGCTGTCGATATATTTCTGTCTTAGCGAATTACTTACTCTTAATTGTTTGTACTCTTAATTTCCTTACTGCTCACTTCATGTATATGATTCTATCAATAAGAAACATTTAGGCTGAAAAAGTTCTTTTGAAGAACAAAATTTTGCTATATCTGATTGTTCATCAATAAACCACCATATATATATATATATATATATATATATATGTTTGTGTGTGTGTGTGTGTGTGTGTGTTGTGAGAGAAAGAATCTTAGATGTTATAATTAAGAACAATGTGCAATCTTTTCATATAATGAGATATTCTTAACAATTTACACATGAAATAATAATTTCAATTGATAGATATACACCTATCAACAAACATCCGCAAAAAATGAAGAAAAATAACAAAATTGTATAACTGAAATTTAGTTAAGAGCTGTACGGGATCAAAGCAAAGTTTAATTTGTTAGATGCAACAGAAATAGGTTTTTATGTCTTACAGCCTTTTAAATTGAAGCTTTTATCTGAGTTTGAACCCTGACCATCACTAGTTAGGGATACCCAATTATCTAATAATAAAAGAAGAAAAAGAAACATTTTCCCATTAAAAAATAACACGTACAGAAATTAAACTTTTTGTGTGGCTTGTTTTTTTCTTACATTGAGCCACAGTATATGAACACATTTAATTAGTTGGTGATTTTTTTTATTTATGGAAGACTGCATACAAATTTGAGAGCTTCGGAAATCGTTATTGTTCATTACCTGCAACCAAAATGGATTTCACTCACGTTTATTGATGACAAGATCTCCAAAAATTCTACGATACCTAATCCCGAATATATAGCGATCAAACACAGGATATAAGGTCGTTATTTATACGAAGGAACTGATGAAAACGGAATAAATGAGCGCCACAGAAAATTGTATTTCTAAGTAGAAAAACATAAATGGAGATCAGTCTTCAGACAAACTTAGAATAGGCGAAACAATTTTAGGACAAAAATTTCCCGGTTACCAAGAATCAAAGAATAATTTTCAGTACACAAAATGCACTAAGATTATGGAGCAGGATACACGTGACATGCACAAAGACCAAATTTATTGATTTCTTTGTTCTGTTTCTCTTACAATTCTTTTATATAGAAGGAGAAAGTTAAAGATGTTTCGTTTCTTTCATGAGAGTTTATCAGCGTTGAGTGTTACAATCATTTTTTATCATATTGCAGGATCTAATTTAAATGTTTGCACTGACTTAAATACGAAAGAATTTAGGGAGAATATTATACTGCCTCCATCAGCAAAAAGAGTAACCCAAAGTGCCAAATACAGGCGGGGGATACTAGAATCAAGCAAGAACAAAAACTTAAATACCTAGGAAGTTTTCTAACAGGAGATGGAAAGTGCGACACAGAGATCCGAAGGCAAATTGGCATAGCAAAGGACGCATTCCAGAAGCTGAGTAAAGTACTAAGACATCGGAAAATTTCACTAGAAACAAAGAAGAGAGTGCTAGATTGCTCTGTGATGTCAGTTCTTCAATACAGCAGTGAATGTTGGACAATATAATCGAAGCAGCAGAAATGTAGTTTCACAGAAGGATGCTGCGGATATCATGGACCGAACATGTGTGCAATGATGAGGTGTTGGGAAGAATGGCAACGAAAAGAAAATTAATAGTGAGCATCAGGAAGAGATAACTGAAGTTCCTGGGACATTCAATGAGGAATGATGGCTAGGTGAGCCTGATGCCTACAGGTCAGATAGAGAGAAAAAGAGACAGAGGGAGCCAGCGGATAACATATTTGAAGGGCCTGAGCAGGTAGATGAGAGAAGGGGGTTGCGTGGTGTAACAGGAGAAAACGAACTAAGAGCCACCAGGGAGAGGGAGACGTGAAAAGCCATGATTTCCTACGTTATGAAAAGAACAGGGCACATCGAAGTAAAAGATTATACTGCCTCAATGACTTAGTAAGTCCTACTTTGACATGATATATTTCTTTTAAATTAGTGTTTCACGTAAAAAGAAATGGTCAGAACTGAGGGTAAGAAAAAGATTGCACTATTCTTCCAAACCTAAAAAAAACAAACATTTCAAATATTGGTTTTCTATTAAGGTTTGAACATTCATACCAATAGCAGTTTTTCAATCCCCATAATATATACGTAGTTTAAATAAAATGTTTATTCTGTGTAAAATAATAAGTAGAAAAAACAGTTAAATTTTTATTATATATTGATTTTTCTGGCCACGTCACTGAAGTTATTTTTTCACGATTTTTCGAAATCTGTCAGCTCCGTACTTCCTCAGATAACTTCTACATACAGTAATATTCCACGAATGTCAAACAGAAGCTTTATCTGATCGATGGTTATTGCTACCCTCTTTCCTTTCAAGTAGTTTGCAAAATTGCTAACATTCTAATGTTATTTGTCCTCTCAGATCGGCAGTAACAGGAAGAATGAACTCACCACTTCCCGGGAAAAAGAGAAACTTTTTTGCCACAAGTCAAATTTTCAAGTAATTTGCAGAATTGATGACATTCTCATGTCATTTGGCCTCTCAGATTGGCAATACCTTACAAGGAAAAAGATAAACTTTTACCAGAAGTAAGATTTTTGAAGTGATATTCGGAGAAAAAGATTATTGTTCTGATGATAAACTATTGTAATATATTCAATAAAAACAATATATTTTCTTTTTAGATTATGCACATGTCAAAAATATAAAAAAAACAAAAAAAACGTTTAATTTATAATAGATTCAAGAAACTAGCTACTTCGGAGACGCTGGAGTTGGTGATTTCATTTCCTGTGTTTGAGCGAAAGCTGCCAGGTTAATGTTCTGTCGACATATAAACAAGAATAAACGCGTTCACACCTGACGGATGTCGCATAATATTACTTCAGGTTGTCTTTCATATATACATATACAGGGTGTGATGGATGAATTGTCTAAATTACGCAAAATGAAAATAGCACTAACATGTCATATTAACAGATATATTTTACGAAAATTACGCAAAAGTATATTAAAATACTAAAGAGTAAATATTATTTAACAAAATCATCATTGGCTTCAACCATAGCCTCTAGACGAATTCAGAATCTCCCTTAACTCTTCTGGACGGTCTTCTTGATTAAATTGGTGAAAGCTTCCATAATTCTTGTCGTAATTTCTTTGCTATCTCGCACAAAAGAGTTGCAGTCTGGGGAGTTAGGTCACCAGATGTAATTGGTGATGTAGTAGCAAAATTGTCTTACGGTCAATACTTGGGTTCTTCTGCTTGTACAATGCTCTGTTGCCGGATACAAGCAATCAGCCACCATTTTGACTCAGGGTGCACTACCTCCTCAAGGCACTTGATGTAGGCCTCCGTGTTAAGTCTGAGGCTCTGTGAGAAAATGAACAGAGATATAATGCCACGATAATTCTTGATTGCTCCAAACACTTTCATAATACCCATTAGATTCATCCAACCCTTCACAAATTCTCCGCACCCTCCTTTGATTAACACCAAAAACACTGAAATGTTCGTATTAAAGCTTCTGGCGATAATCCCAGGCAGCACATAAAGCCATTTACAAATTTATGGCAAAGTGAATTGCATTGTAGTGCTCTTTTTCTCACAGACGGGGAACAACTAAACCTACTATACTGTACAGTTGACAAAATCATTAAAAAACAACGCACATACGTGAAATTTAAAATAATTAAGTCGACAATTTACGCATTGCACTTTTTACTCTCTCTCTCTCTCTATATATATATATATATATATATTGTTATGCATATTTCTGTATTACCAACTTAAATTAATATATGTTTTTATTACCCATTTTTTGTTAAGAATGTTCTTTGAATGGTTGTTTGTGACTGTTGAAATTAATTTGTACTCCTGCAAAAATACTGAAAAACTATGAATTCAAACATTTTTTATCAATATAGAGACTGTGGCACGCTGTACACACGTAAGCGAGAACACATGTACGTACATGTGAGTAAGAAAAGATTTCCATTGTCATTAAAATGCCAGGAAATTTGGAACCCCATTTACGAAAGCCGACAAATTATACTATACCTTTATATTTTCTCCCACCACTGGGATAAAATGCCCCATGGGTATCAAAGTACTTTTACGCGCTCCTTTCAGTGCAATGGAAGAAATTTTATGAAAGGCTTGGTATTCTCTGAGAAAAAAGACATGTATATTTTTGTAGGTATATATATTAAGTATTGAAGAGGGATAAACGCCGCCATGTTGTCTGAAAGCCTACTGATAGCATCACGAGCGAGTAAAATCAAACCAACACCTTGCTAGTTCAATAACGGCCACACGTCGCATTGACTCACTCTATGATGAATATGACAGTTGGGTAACTAGACCGACAAACGCCATCAAGCTACCAGCGTAACGTACAACCACCGGAACGTGAAGTTTTCGTATCCCCTATTCTTTTACAGAAAGAGTGGACGGACATGTCATTGCCGGAACTCCTGAGAGCGACCGCCGACCGATCAGATGTCATAACTGTAATTACTCATAAAACAAGCGAGAAACTACACAATAAATTTATCACAAACACCATTTTCTAGATATTTCTAAAGCTTTTGACAAGGTTTCAAATCGGGAGCTGCTATATAAACACTAGATTATCTGGAAGGGTTCTTTTGATTAACACTTCCTTCCTAACAGATAGTTCTCTAAAAGTCATTGCTAATCTGCAGGTTTATTCTCGTGTCGTCGAATTTCATCAATAACATAAAACAAGATATTAACTTTTAATTCAAGATTATATACTGTGCAAACTTCGTTATATGTCTTTGGGAATTGATCTTCCGATGTCAATGATCCATGAAATCCTTGACAAGAAGTTGGGATATTGGAAAGTTTCTAAGTGTTGTGGATTCTTGTTTTAAAAAACACACAATATAATAATAACAAAAACAGATATGAGAGGAAAATGTAAGTATATTGAATAAAAGATATACAATCTGTACACGGTTAGTAGATTTAGGAATACTTGTTAGTAGAAGTCAAATATATACAAGAAGTAAGTCAGTGTAATAGTCTATATTCTCGCTGACCAACAATCGGCGATTCAACTGCTCTGACAAACACCAACTCTAACAACAGCAACAACCCGTTCTGTGTAGAACGGATTATTTGTATACCATGGAAGAGTTCATACGGTGTGTGAAAAGGGGTTACTTCCCAACACCCACCTCCCTAGTTTCTTTTTAGGAAGGGTTAATATTTTTCGTTTTGGATCTATAATCAAAAGTTCTGTGAACTTTTTTTTTAATCATTTCACCCCAAGCAAGGCATTCCAATGCCACTATTGCGCTTGGGGCTACATAGGGGAAGGTAAATAGAAATAGTGCTTAGATATAGAAAATGTCAGAAGGGGGTGATAGATAGTTGGGTGGGTGGGAAGAGTGTTTGAAAGAATGGAAGCGAGTTAGTTTGTTAGGAGGTGTCTATTGACCTTACATTTAAACTCCTGGAGATTGTAGCCGTCGGAGAAGCAGTCATGTGAAAGGGAATTCCACAGTCTGGAAGTGCGAGAAAAGAAACTGTTGGAGTAGAAGTTGCGATTGCATTTTATCGGTTTCACTGTAAAAGGGTGGGATCTAGTTGCTAATCTAGTATCTCGTGCAAATTCGAACCTAGGGGGCACCAGTGGTCTAAGTTCATTGGAGCAGAAGCCGTGAAAGTATTTATAGACGAGACACAGGGAAGCCACGTCGCGCCGGTTGGAGAGAGACTGCAGGTGGTCTGCTAAGTCGGTATCGATCACATTACAGACCCTCCGCTGTACCTTGTCGAGAAGCCCAAGGAGAATAGCAGGGGCACCCGATCAGATATGACAACAGTATTCAATGCACGGGCGGATGGTAGATTTATAAATGTGCAGGATAGATTCAGACGGACAAAACCTCCGGGCCCTGCACAGAGAACCGACTTTCATAGCAGCGGATTTAGCAATGGATTCGATATAGTCATTCAACTTGAGGTCCGCTGAAAGTGTGAGACCAAGGAGGCGTAGTGTTTTACACTCTGGAAGGCAAGCCTGGTCCATGCTAATTGGAGGTAGGTGCGATTGTCTATGATGATTAATTGATAGTAGCTTCGTTTTAGAAGCATTAAAATTTACGAGCCATTTCTTACCCCAGTCCACTACGGATTGGAGGTCCTTTCCAAGCTTGGCTGCAAGGTTAACTTTGTCGCCCACACCAGATCTTTGATAGTAAACTGTGGTGTCATCGGCGTACATACCTACTTGGGATCTTATGGTATCAGAGAGATCATTAATGTAGATCAGAAAGAGCGTAGGACTTACTTAGATAGGAATGACTGGATTAGTTCAAACAATTGTCCAGCTACACCATAGCTCCGCAGTTTGCATAGAAGGCCAGCATGCCAAACTCTGTCGAACGCTTTAGAGATATCCAAGGCTACGGTTCGAGTTTCGCCATTCCTATCGAGTGCCTGGTATATATACTCGGTGATGGTCGTTAGCATATCAGCAGTAGACCTGGTGAAGCGGAAACCGTACTGCTTGTCCGAGAGGAGCCTGTGTGCTGTGAGGTGCTGAACCACCTCATCGTTGATAATGGCTTGGAACGCTTTGCCAAAGATCGGAAGAAGGCTGATAGGGAGGTAATTTGCAGGGTCCGAGGGTTCTCCAGTGTTTTTGAATATAGGAACTACAGAGAAAGACTTCCAACAGGCAGGAAAGCAGGAAGTAGGGAGGCAGAAGTTGTAGAGCTTAGAAAGGACAGAGGAGAGTTCATGGGCACATTTCTATAAGGCTATGATTGGGATTCCGTCCCCTCCGCTCGCTTTGTGAGGGTCAAGTTTTGAGATTATCTTAGAGACAAGCGAGGGTGTAATGTGGAAGTCATTCAGTTGAGCCTCAGTTCTAGGTGGGAAGTCGGGTGTAAGAACCCCAGACGAGTCCAGACTCGAATTGTTCGAGAATCTCCGTGCAAAGCATTCAGCCTTGTCTGTTGAGGAGGTGAGGATCTCAAAATTATTGATTAGTGGGGGTATTGTGGACTTGCTCTTGTTAAGTACTCTTTTACAGAGTCGCCAGTAGTCTTTGGCACCGAACTTAGCGGATGCTATGCGTTGTGTAATTCTGGCAGCAAACAACATCTTAGTTTCCTTAAGTATCTTTTTACACATATTACGAGCTGAAGCGAAAAGGCGCCTGTTTGGTCCGACGCATAGCTACGATAAAGTCGGAAGAAATGATTCCGTGGGCAATTGAGGCCGAGCAAGCGGGCGAGAACCATGGAGACGAATGAGACTTAAGCAGTAATTTCCTGACAGGGATGAAGGCAGCGATGCCAGCCTTAACCCAGTAGGAGACCTCGGATGCACATTCTTCGATGAGAAGACTAAAAACGTTGTTCCATGGGACGTCACAGAGGAAGTCTCGGAACGAATCCCAATCTGCTCTTTGGTAGCAGTAGGATATTCTACTGGTCTGGGTTTCTTGGGTCGGGTGGGAGTGGAGTGAAATGTTGACGGAAACTACGGTGTGGTCAGAGTTTCCGAGTGGGCAGAGCTGTCTGGTAGTGCAAGAGTCTGGGATGGAAGTGAAGCAGAGGTCTAGTAGTGAGTCCCTTCCGTTAGGGTTGTCGGAGAAACGCGTGAGGAAGTCTACCACTTGCGTAAGGGATTGGGTGATTGAAAAATTCATGGTGTGGACACCAGCAGAGTCGGTGACAGAGTTCTCCAGCCACTTGGTGTGGTGGGATGTTAAAGTCACCAAACACAAATATATGGGCAGAGGGATGGTAAGAAATGGCTTTGTTGATATTGTGAGAGATGTTTTCAAGTAATGAACAGTTAGAGGATGAAGGGGAGCGGTAGAGAAAGAAGAGATAGCTAATCGAGCTTAGAAGCGAGAGACGGAAATGTTGATCAGAGCAGCCTCTCAAGACGCTACGCAAGAGTTCGGGCTCCTAACTATCAGTCGGAAGCAGCAACCAGGAAACTGCCAACCCAGTACCCTCAGAATGTAAAGGCGTTGACATCATACTCCGTAACTGCAAAGAGCTTTCAGCTCAACTAACACTAAGACCGAAGAAAGGGGGTGGACCGGGAACCCCTTCCTGAACAAGAAACAAGGCGATCACCTCTACTCTTGTTCAAAAGAAGTGGGTGGAGTGTGAGACCGGGCGATACTATGAACTATCTACTCCAATTAAAAAAAATAAGAAAAAAATAAACAGGAAAGAGTAACTGAAGTTTACTAAGTTTTAACTTAGTATAAGTCGAATAGAACCTTGGATAGCAAAATCATTTACACAAATTACTTAAGTTAATGACAAAGGAACAAAAAGTGAAATAAACAAAGGGAAACCAAAAATTATTAAAAATTAAACATTATTAAAAATTATTAAAAATCAAAGAAAAACAAACCCATTTCCGTTCACTTACCACGAGCAGGTAACACACAGAAAAGTTGATTCAAATAAATTTTTGAACACAGAAATACAATTTAAAGCATTTTTTCAGATAATATGGACGAGATAACTAACCTTTGGTAAAAGAGACGCTACAGTACGATCCACGTGTAGAGGGGGAATGTCTGAGACAATTCTTTTTACTAGACGAAATCGAAACCGCTAACAGAATTAAGATAAATAGTACCACAGTTCATTTATATCGAAAAGAACCTTGGATATCAAAATCATTTACACAAACTACTTAAGTTAGTGACAAAGGAACAAAAAATAAAATAAACAAAGGGAAACAAAAATTATTAAAAATTAAATATTATTAAAAATTATAAAAATCAAAGAAAAACAAACTAATTTCCGTTCACTTACCACGAGCAGGTAACATACAGAAAAGTTGATTCCGCTTCCTGTTGATTCTTCTGATTTCCGTGTTAGCTTTTGGTTACTGGATTTCAAAATTTGAAATATACTTTTTTGCCGGGCTTGAACGATCTTTTCACTATTGTAGATGTATTCCGATTATTGCTTTTGCCTGATAATAATATCTCGAAAACAGATCGGATTTTTCGCGCGAACATCACCTCGACTGGTGACAGATGGTGTGTTCTGGTTTGACTTAATACGGTAGACTTGTAGGAATTGCTTTAATTGCAATTGCTGTAATGTTTTTTTTTTCTACTGGTGTGTCTATAGTTTTTTAACACCTTCTTAAGCGTATCTACAAATCTTTCGGCAAGCCCATTTGATCGTGGATGATAGAGAGCTGATTTATATATTTTATTAGGTACATTTAACAAAAACCTTTAAAATCACCTGACGTGAATTGTGTACCATTATCTATAACTAAAACATCCACGAGGCCGAACCTCGCAAAAAGTTCATGCAAACAGCTTATAGTATTGTCGGTTGTTGGGTGTTTATATTTAAAAACTTCCGGCCATTTACTAAAGCTGTCTACTACTATAAAATAGTATCCATTTATAAAATCCATTTATAGGTCCTGCGTAGTTTGCATGTATTCTTGACCATGGTTTGTCCGCCTTTGACTAAGATTTTTGTATAATCAGTGGCGATTTTGTTGCCGCCGCACAGTCCTTACACTTTTCCACCATCTGTGCGATATCCTCATTCATTTTTGGCCAGTACAGATAGCTTCTTATTAGTACTTTCATGCGATTTTTCCCGGAATGTATAACATGAAAGTCTTTTAAGATTCTCCTTTGAAGTGACTTTGGTATCAAGACCCTATCATTATACAGTAGTATATTGTCACAAATTGAGAAACTATCTGCCAGTTTTGCGTCTCTGTCTTCAACTTTTTTCTTTGTCGTGTTATTAAATTCATCCGCTTCTGCGTATTTTCTTATCTCTAGCAATGTAACCGGTAGTTCTTTAACTGTGTTACTTAGTACTTCGCTGATTTCATTCTCAGTTCTGCTATCACTGAGTCTTCCAAGGGTTCACTTTCCTTAGGAATCTGCCTCCATAGTCCATCTGTGTGCCCTATTTTTTATGGTAAATATTTTAGTTTAAAATTGTAGTTTATTAGTATTGTGCGCCACCTCAGGAGTCTATTCGCGGTATATACAGGTAGTCCTTTCTTGGATTCAAATATGGTAAAAAGCAGCTTATGGTCCGTTTGTAGAGTAACTTCTCTACCGTATATATATCTATGAAATCGAGTTACTGCGAAAATAATACCCAAAGCTTCATTTTCTATTTGAGAATAGTTTTTCTCGGCCGGTACTAATGCTCTCGATGCGTGGCCTACCGGTTTTGTAGTACCATTCTGCATTTTATGTAAAATGCATGCTCTCACACCGTGTGAGCTTGCATCACTTGCTACAATAATCTCCAGCCTAGGGTCGAAATGTGTCAAGGTTAAATTTGATGTCAATTTATTTATAATTTCTTTGAACGCCTTTTTGCACTCCTCGAACTAGTTCCACTGGACATCTTTCTTCAGTAATTCGTTAAGGGGTGCCCTCAATTTATCCATATTATCGATAAACTCACCATAGTAATTAGCAAGACCGAGGAAGCTTTGCAATTCTGCGAGATTTTTAGGCTCAGGCATGTTTTTGATTGCTGAAGTTCTCTCTGGGTCAGGCTTCCTGCCATTCTCACTTATGACGTGGCCTAGATATTTTATTTCTTTCAAGAAGAAATTACATTTCTTCTCTTTAACTTTTAACACAAAGTCTTGTACACTTTTTAAAATTGTCTTGATGTGTGTTGCATGGTCTTTTAATTTATCGCTTTTAAATATCATCCAGATAATCTGTGGCGAAATTTTGCCCCGTCAACATTATATCCATCGTCTGCTGAAAAATCGTAGGCGCAACTTTTATCCCGAATGGTAGTCTGTTGTATTTGTATAGACCTTTGTGCGTATTTATGCACAGTAATTTTCTTCCGTAATTGGAATCTGCAAGTATGCTTCGCTTAGGTCAATCTTTAAGAAAAATTTTCCACCATTAAGTTTAGTGAATATTTCTTCTGAGCTAGGCGACGGATAGTGATGGTTTTTAATTGCATTATTCAGTCCCGTGGAACAATCTGCACACACGCGGATTTCTCCCGATTTTTTCTTAACACAAATTTATCTAAATGTAGCTGTATTCCCTCATCAATAATTTTGAAGTCCAGGTAAAAAAAACTCACACTTAGCTGGTATCAACCTGAGATTATCCTTACGCAAACTACCAAAGACTGTATTTATATGAATTAAGGGGTTTTTCACCATATTCAGAATTATTAAAATATTAAAAATGCGGAAGCAGTGAAAAAGATTCCTTCGCTTTGCAACGACTTCATTATTCCCTACCAACTCACGCGCATGCGCTTTCTGCCAGATGCACTACCCTGCACCATTTCTCAGCTCCACGGTCAGACTCTGCACGAAATCGGAAAACGTATGCTGTTCCATTTTAAGTCTTTTCTTTTCTTTTTTGTTTTGTTTTCTTTTTTAAACTTTTCTATAATAAACACAAGAATAGCGTACACACAAGGTAAAACGAAATGTCACTTAACTTCTTTTGATGTCGTCTGTTATACCACGATCGTCTAGCGTCTTTGTAGATGGTTACCAGGTTCGCTATTAATCTGTTTTTTTTTCTTTTTAAACACACCGAATTTCTGTGCACCAAATCGTGTATGTTATATACTACCACTGTATCTAGACAAAGAACTAGGAACACGTACATATAAAAAATAATTTTATATTTTATTTCTTCGTCGGTGACGCTTCTTTGGAGCAGAAGGGCAGCCAGAGTGAGATCGCACATACAAAGAAGTCATCGAGAGTCGTTAGCCAGCGGAATTTCTCTGTCTTCAGTCAAAAAATCTAGACTTTATATAGTTTTAAAACTCCCAGGAATTTTTACTTTTTCAGGTTTGTCTCTTTGTTGACGTTATCTATGGCTGGCTGTGTCCTTGGGTGACTTTTAACTATGGCCGGATGTATCTGCCAATCATATCCTCGACGGCCATCGCCTTTCGAGCCGGTTGTCGTTTGTGTGTGTGTGTGTGTGTGTGTGTGTGGTTTTTTGTTGTTGCACATCTACTGCCGGATATATTTGTCAACCATACTTGTGGACCACATCCACGGCCGGATTTACCTGTCAATTATCTATGACGTTCAAGGTAATATATTGCACAGTATGATATGATCCCACCATCATAAATGAAATTCTGTCTCATCAAAAATTTATCATTGTATTAACAAGTTTCTTGTTCATGATTCCAGAATTTAAAATTTTATTTGATATGACACTGAGCGGACAATTCAGTGAAAAAGATGCCATCAATGTCTGAGATAACTGGTGATTTTTGACGCTAGTATTTCGTGTTCATAAATATTCCTGTGTACTGTGTGTGTGTGTGTGTGTGTGTGTGTGTGTGTGTGTGTGTGTGTGTGTGTGTGTGTGTGTGTGTGTGTGTGTTGTTGTTGTTTTTTTCTACATTAGTTCTCTTCAATTAATTTACAATCGAAATTTTGAAATTTAAACCACTGTCGGCAGGAGATGAAAATTAATTAGTAAAAATATTCTCTCCCAGTGGAACGAAGAGATTTTTGGCCACCGCAATATTTCTGGTTGAGAGTAACATATGAAATGGCCCTTTAGCAAAACATGCCAAATTCTCGCTATTTTCCTGGAAAATGTTTAGATGCGCTACATTCCTTAGTCTCACCAGTTCAAAATTTCATAGCTAGGACCCTCTACGTCACCTACATAGTTGGAATCATCCTCATTCTTTTATATTCCAATTCTAAGGAAGAAATTCCTCTCGGTTAATTTATCTAGAATATTTACTTTGTGAAACAGATCCCCTAAGTGGTTGCTTCCCAGATCAATGGGATCAAAAACTCTTCATGTCTAGGTTCAACGGTTATCTATCCTACGTATCCCCATAATATGCCATTCTTATGCTTATTCTCTTTGTGCTCTTGTAACAACTTTTAAGTACTAACTTGAGTGGGACTTAGTAAAGAAATAGTATAAAGAAAAAATAATTCGTGCAAACTTATTACATTCTCTGCCTCACTTGAACTCGTCTATATAACTATGAAAGTCTAAGTTAATTCCCAACAGCTCAATATATAGCACTTTTTTATCTAAGTGTGATTCAACATTTTGGGGAGATTTTGCGGGAGGCAACACGAATGAGAATCACTCTGAGTTTTAATAGTTCTCAGTACAAGCGCTTTTTCTGTGGTAGACTGGTTGCCAGCCAAGGCTATAGAACGCAAGCTGTACTTATCATTTAATCCATAACTGGAGGAAAGAGACAATTAAAACCTTTCCCAATGATATTTTTGCGTAAGTGAATGCAAGGAATTTAACTGAAATTCAAAAAAGCCTATAAAGAAAAAAACATTTAGCTGCATTTTTCTTTTATCGTACAAAAATCCACAAAACGTTGATTCGATTTGTTATTGTCTATCACCAAAAAATTAACCTTAAACAAAATTCTAACTGTAACCCAAAATCTCTAATCATTTATGGGGGTCTAATGAAATAAATTTAGCGTATCAATATCTCCATTAGTAAAATTTTCGTTTTACTGAGAGCTAAAAAAAAAAAAATGAAATTGTTATGACTATATTTCTACCTTTTGCGTTTTCATTCCTATTTTGTTAAGTTGCTTGGAAGGCAATACCGCATTTAGATGATGGATTAAAACTTGTTCAGATATAGCAAGTGAAAATGGACATTTTATTATACTTTCAGTATGTTCGAAATAACATTGGTGTTAACCAACTAATGTTGGTATAGATTTTACGGAATCGTTATATTTAGATAATAAATATATAGTGTGTTCTTTAACTTATAACGTCTATTCGTATTTTAAAGTATCTATAATTTGTTTTGGTGGCGTCAGTTTCCAATATGCAAGCAAATTTCATTGATAACTAAATCCAAAAGCTACAAGTTAGAGAAATATATATTCGCTCACCACAGAGTTCGATAAATTATTATTTTACAGCTTAATATTTGATATCCTATTCTTTCTACTATTTCTTATTTAACATTAAATGAATACGAATCTTTACTTCGAAATTGTTTCTGATTCTCATATACATGAGGTTTTAATAGTGGGTCACAATATTTCAATGAGATTAATTTCTGAACAGACTCAAAGCTATTCCATTAATTTGGTGTCTTTTAAATATTTTCCTATATCCCTTGTAACTCTACAGTCATCACTAAAATTAATGTTGAGAAATCATGTGTATGTTTGCCAAACTGACATGTTTCTCTTTGTGATGTCACTTAAAGGTTTTAGTGCGGTTGCGTTCAAATCTTTCGTAATTAATTGTTCCCAGTATTCTGCATCTTTTTACGTTTGCAAGACAAGATTCTTCAAAATACTCATCTATTCAATTTTAGGGGAATTTTGAACAACTTCCTTTTCAATTGGTCTTTTTGGGGAGGGGCATTTTTATTTTCAACTTAGCTAAAGTATGCAAGCGCATAGCTTAGCCTTTTCTTTTTGTCGTCTCTCTCTAGTTTAACTTTTTATCCCCTACCCTTATTAGGTGACAGATGCTTTCACTTTACCGGTGATGTGAGACACATTTCATATCATTTCCTTTTCCTTTCCTTTTCACCCATTTAACTGACATATTCTAACATCAAATTATATATATATATATATATATATATATATAAATTTATAAAATTCATTTTTTTTTTTTTTTTTTTAATCATTTCACCCCGAGCAAGGCAGAAACGCCACTGATGTGCAGGGGGTTACATAAATGTAGAAAGATTAATTAGAAAAGAGTGAGGAGTACAAGCTAGTTAGAAAGGAACAATAGAAAGCTGAGAAAGCAGGTGCAATGACAGATACATGGGCGGAGAGAACGTGAAGATTATACAGGGGAGGGGAGAGAGCTAGAGTCCAGTGGTTAGTAGGTGAGTATTAACTTTGCTTTTAAATTTCTGGAGGTCGTAGCCGTCAGGAAAGCAAGAATACGGGAGTGAGTTCCACAGGCGGGAAGTGCGAGAGAGGAAGCTGCAGGAGTAGAATTGTCGTCTGCGTTTGGCTAACCTGACTGTGAATGGGTGGGACCCAGTTGCCAGTCTGGTTGCACGGGTAAACACCTGTTGAGGAGGCAACAGTGACTTAAGCTCATCCGAGCAGAAGCCATGAAAGTATTTATAGAAGAGACAGAGGGAGGCCACATTTCTACGATGGGAAAGTGGCTGCAGACGAGTCTCCAGATCAGTACGTATCACATTACAGACTCTCCTTTGGAGCTTGTCAAGAACACTGAGGAGAACGGCAGGGGCACCTGACCATAAATGGCAGCAGTACTCCATGCACGGACAGATGGTTGACTTGTATATATGCAGGATGGATTCAGGTGGAAAAAACATCCTGGATCGACATAGTGACCCAATCTTCTTAGCAGTAGATTTTGCTATGGATTCAATATAGTGGTTCCATTTGAGGTCTGAGGACAGGGTAAGTCCGAGGAGGCGTAGTGTATTACTCTCCGGGAGAATCATCTGGTCCATGCTTATGGGAGGCAGAAGAGGTTGCCTGTAATGGTTGACAGACAAGAGCTTGGTCTTAGAGGAATTGAAGTTGACAAGCCACTTCTTGCCCCAGTTCACCACAGAGTGTAGATCCCGCTCAAGGTCAGCAGCGAGATTATGTCTGTTCGCCACGACAGGTTTCTTACTGGAGCGGGAGTATATTGTAATGTCATCTGCGTAGATGCCTACTTGGGACTTGATCTCATCTGGGAGGTCGTTGATGAAAATAAGGAAGAGCGTTGGGCCCAGGATAGAGCCTTGTGGGACACCAGCATTCGTACTGTAGGACGAAGAGGCACGCCCATTCAGAACGACCTTCATTTTGCGGTTATTTAAGAAAGATTGGATTAGGTCAAGCAGGCGACCGGTAATACCATAACCGCGTAGTTTGCATAGGAGGCCAGGGTGCCAAACCCTGTCGAAAGCCTTGGAGATATCCAGAGCAACCGTTACAGTTGTTAGCAGGTCGGCTGTGGACCTGTCAAATCGGAATCCATATTGCATGTTGGAGAACAGTTTGTGGGCGGTGAGATGATGAACTATTTCAGCATTGATTATAGCCTCGAACACTTTCCCGAATATTGGTAGAAGACTGATAGGGCGATAGTTGGATGGGTCCGAGGGTTCACCACAGTTCTTAAAGACAGGAACGACTGAGGAGAATTTCCAGCATGCAGGAAAGCAGGAAGCAGAAAGGCAGTAGTTAAACAGTTTAGAGAGGACAGGGGAAAGTTCAGGGGCACACCCCTTAAGGACTATCACCGGGATTCCATCGTCTCCACACGCCTTATGGGGGTCGAGTTTTGAAATTACTCTGGATACTATTGTCGGGGTAATATATACGTCGTGCAGTTTGGCCTCAGTTCTAATAGGGAAGTCGGGTGGGTGCACTCCGGACGAGTCGAATGTGGAGTTGGATGAGAATCTGCGGGCAAAGCACTCAGCTTTCTCCGCAGATGTTGTGAGAACATCAAATCCATGGATTAAAGGAGGTATTGAGGATTTCCTATTGTTGAGCACTCGTTTACAAATCCTCCAATAGTCCTTGGAGCCGAACTTGCAGTCAGCTATGTGCTGTCGCATTCTCTCAGCAAACAACTGTTTGGCGTCATTTAGGGTTCTCTTGCACTCACTGCGAGCAGATGTGAACAGGCGCCTATTGTGATCAGTTGGCTGTCTCCGGAATAGACGGAAGTAATGGTTCCTGTGGGCAATGGCGGCTGAGCAGGCCGGAGAGAACCACGGAGAGGAATGAGGTTTTAAGCAATACTTCCTGGTGGGTATGAAGGCATCAATGCCAGCTTTCACCCATGACGAGACCTCAGAGGCACAGTCATCAACTGATAGGTCAAACACTTTTCCCCAAGGGACGTCGCAGAGGAAATCGCGAAAGGCATCCCAGTCAGCTTTTTGGTAGAGGTAGGAGGTTCTATAAGTAGGGGGATCCTGGGGGGAGTGAGATTGGAAAGAAATACTGAGGGAGACTACAGCGTGGTCGGAGTTGCCGAGAGGGCAAAGCTGCGAGACTTGACAGGCGTCGGGACATGTGGTCTACCAGTTAAAGGTAAATATGATGTGATGCTGAAAGGAATAATATTTGTTCAGATGGCCCAATGATTGAGACTAGCTAAGTGAATTGTATAACTATTTAAGACCGGAGAACTGTCTTTCCCACTTCTGGATTCGTTCTACACATGTACTTTTAGTAAAATCAATAACTTCAAATAGGTTTTGTTGATCAATCTACCTTTCTTGGTTATTTCCTATGACTTCTTCTAAAATCTTTTTTGTTGTTCCCTGATTTGTACTCAATCATTACCTCATTTTGAAAGTTGTATTTACTCCGTTCACATTTTTCAGCAACCTGCTTCTGATTCAAAATGATATCTTTATTACAACCTATTTTTATTTTTCTCAGATCGTTTTTACTGATATTCTTAATTTCATTTTTTCTTGTCCTGATCTTGCCGATAATTTCACTTTTTTTTTTATTGTTCCGTAATCTCTGTTCAACTTTTCCCAGTGTCTAGCGTTATATTCTTCTGTCATTCAAAAGCTTTACAATATCGGGTTGCTTTTTTGAAGTTATATCTATCTTACGACAATGTTTATATACCAAAAAACTAGAAAAGACATTCCGGTTGCATAATTGAATCGCAAAGCATCAAATAAATTATTGTAAATATTTCTAATAAAGATGCAAGCTGAAATTAGCAACTTATTTTCAATTAAAACCTCCAGAAAATCCTGTAATGTTTCAATGGTAACTGTAATGTTTATATCTTTTTCAGTTATAAAACAATATTCGGTAATCATTAATCGAACAGCTAGTGCTACATTTGTTTCTCAAGAAATGTGCTTTATGTTATTTTGTACAGTTCTTTGTTATTTTAAAACACCAATGAATTGCATAAAATAAATAAAAATTAACCTTGCTATTTGAAAACGACGAAACTGCCATATTACAAAATATCTTTAATAATTTTGATAATAGCTAAAGAAAACCGAAAGAACTAAAGAAAAATAAAATAGAGGAAAAACATTAACAATAAACTTTCATTTGTTCTTTATGCAAAATTATCTAAATTAAAATTCACAGTCTAAATATACTATATATATATATATATATATATATATATATATATATATATATGTATATATATGCAGAAATTATGACATGGATATGTTCCAATATCACAACAAAAGTAGCTATTTTATTTTGACACTTCTTGTTTCTTGTCAAGTGATGTGGTTATTTTAAATTGAATGGTTTTAAAAGGTTAAAAACAAGCAAGACCCTTTTAATCGGGGAGGCATTATTGTATGTACAATGTGAACCAATCAGGGTAAAGCAACTTTTAATTTGGAGAATATGTAGGCACACTTAAAATTAATCTTGGTGGGCATTGGTATTAAAATTTGATTTAATTGAGATCAGCATTATTAATTAACTATTATATCTACGTTATTTTTCTTGCGAAATGTAAAAAACATTTTTTTTAGTTTTACAATTTAGTAGATTTAGAAGGTTATTCATATATTAAATGAGGAAGAGAATGAACACATACATAAATAAACCTACAAACATCCACACATGGAAAAATAGACGAGTATATTCACAAACACTAGCAAACAGACACATATACAGATTAATACACCCACGCATATATACGTACACAAATTACAAAATTTAGCCTTCATCGACTTGTCAGTTTGTCCGTTAACTTTTAAACAGACTAAATTGCTACATGTTGGATACAGTCAAGGCGAATTCATAACGTTACCGGCCTTGGATAAATGGGATCGGGATAGACATAATCATATTTCAATGCATGAACATATAAACAGAATTAAATATATACTTACGCAAAAACGCAAGCTAAAGTTAAATGCGTATTCATTTTTTTTTTTTTTTTAATCATATCACCCCAAGCAAGGCAGTAACGCCACTGAAGCGCAGGGGGCTATGTAAGAGTGAAAAAAATTGGAAAAGAGAAAACCGGAAACCACATCCTAAACAGGGAACAAGGGATGAGCCTCTTCACCTGTTCAATAGACGTGGGTGGAAAACGTCATATATATATACATATATATGCTAAGCTCCATTTCTTTCATATAAAGTTATGACTGTGGGCCCTAGTTGTTTAGCTCGAGTGTGCGTGTGTCTCTGCGCAAGTCAATGGTTTTACAAGTGTTAATTTATGCCTGTGTTTGTATAAAAGGCGTCACGACAACAAATATTCCTCCATCCAACCTTCACAAATATTCATCAATATCAATATACGCAGCTCTGTATTTTAAATAAAAAATTAAAACAGTTTGTTAGACGATCAAAAAAGCGTGAAACCCAAGACAACATCTATCTATCTATCTATCTATCTATCTATCTATCTATCTATCTATCTATACACATACATACGTACATACATAAATACATATACACCTACATATATATATATAGAGAGATAGATAGATAGTTATACACACAAATATACAAATATACATATGTACATACACGCACATACACATACACACACATACAAATACATACGTGTATATATATATATATAGATATATACATATACACATACATATACACACACAGACACAAATATACATATATATAGATATAGACGTGCAACCATGGACATCTGAACATACATGCATACAAGTATGAATATATACACATATACACACACATACACATACATACATACGCATATATATACACACATATACCCATACAAAAGCATACAGACATACATGTAAGACATACACACACCTACAAGTAAATGAATACAAATACATACATATCAGTAAGTAAAGCAAATATCAATATATCTACTAGTACAAAAGGACAGATGCACACTCACACATACACACATACACACATATATATACATACATATGCACATATACATACATACATATATATATACATATATATATACACATATATATACATATAAATACATATACATACATATATACATAAATATACATACACTAATATTTAGACATTAATTTGCCTATATCTGATGGGCACCCTTACCCGACACGGACGCCCCAACAAATTTTTCCTCAGGTTGTGTAAATTGTTTTTAGTTATCAAATTTAGGTTTGGTATATTAGGGTTTCGGTTATATGTAGGAATTCTGAGTAAAGACCGGCCATGATTTTTTTTTGTTCTCTCTTTCTCCCTTGCTAACTGGACACATGGCTTTGAGGTGCTCCCCACCCTCCCACTCCAATGTATTCTGCCCTCACACTACTCTCTGTTACTGCTTACTTAGAGGCAGCTTAAACTTTCCAGAACTGAATGGAGAAAACAAAATGAAGATAATTTTTGAAATTTTCTTAACTTTTTTTCTGTCAGTCAGCCTGCAACTGGTAAGTTTTAGCCAGTGTGATCTTATTTTGGTGTATTTTTTGAATTTTTTTTTTATTCCTTTGGTTCTTATCTTTTCTGTCTAATATTTTTCCTTTTTTGTTACTAACCTAAGTTCTCTACTAGTCGCTCTTGTAATGCACTGCGACTATGATTGTGTAAATTGTTTTTAATTATCAAATTTAGGTTTAACTTAGTATAAGTTAAAACTTAGTAAACTTCAGTCACACATTTTTTTTTAATTGGAGTAGATAGTACCTTCTATCGCCCGGTCTCACACACCGCCCACTTCTTTTGGACAGGAGTAGAGGTGATCGCCTTGTTTCTTGTTTAGGAAGGGGTTCCCGGTTGATCTCTCTCTTTTTTGGTCTTTATGTCGGTTCGGCTGGAAGCTTTTTGCAGTTGGTGAGTATGGTGGCAATGTCTCTTCATTCTGAGGGTACCGGGTTGGCAGTTTCCTGGTTGCTGCTTCCGACTGGTAGTTAGGAGCCAGAACTCTTGCGTAGCATCTTGAGAGGCTGCTCTGACTAACAGTTGAATAATATCGAGGTTCCTGTAGTGCCATTTCGTGCATGGACGGGCGTCCCTGCATGAATTTCCGATGGGCAACCCCGAGGCCACATTATGCTGCAGGCGGCGTCATTCACCATCCTTCACCTGCTGCAATTAACGACCATCTGACCCTACTCTAGACCTCTCTATATCCACAACTATAATCAGTATGAAATTAAACAAACAAAACAGCAAGCCTAAACCAGCTAGTCATAAATCGCCCAAACCTATCTGCGTTTCCTTCACAAACATACGAGGTATTCGCAGTAACTTTAATAGTGTAGAATCATTCCTTCTAACTAACTCACCCGATATCTTAGCTATATGTGAGACTAACCTTGACCCTTCTATCCCCTCTTCGGAGCTGTTCGTTCCTGGTTACCTTCCCCTCTTCAGGAAGGACTCCAATGTCCATATGCATGGGCTTGGTGTATATGTCAGCGAACAACTCCCCCTAGCCAGGGTCACATCTCTTGAATCCCTTGATCATTCCTTCATGTGCTTCCGTCTCTCACTTCTAAGCTCGGTTAGCTATCTCTTCTTCCTCTACCGCTCCCCCTTCTCCTCTGGCTGTACGGTACTTGATTGCATCTCTTCTAATATCGACAGGGCCATTTCTTCTCACCCATCTGCCCATATATTTGTGTTTGGAGATTTTAACGCTCACCACACCAAGTGGCTTGAAAACTCAGCCACCGACCTTGCTAGGATCCGCACCATGTATTTTTCAATAACCCAAGCTCTAACGCAAGTGGTGGACTTCCCCACGCGTTTCTCTAATAACCCTAACGGAAGGGACTCTTTACTCGACCTTTGCTTTACCTCAATCCCAGACTCCTGCACTACCAGGCAACTCTGCCTCCTCGGAAACTCTGACCACGCCGTAGTCTCCGTCAACATCTCAATCCGCACTAACTTTACCCAAGAAAACCAGACCAGCAGAATATCATACTGCTACCAAAGAGCAGACTGGGACTCGTTCAGAGACTTCCTCTGCGACGTCCCCTGGAACAACGTCTTCCATCTTCCTGTCGAAGACTGTGCCTCCGCGGTCTCCTCTTGGGTTAAGGCTGGCATCGATGCTTTTATCCCGGCCAGGTAATTCCAACTAAAACCAAATTCGTCCCCCTGGTTCTCACCCGCTTGTTCGGCCGCCATTGCCAACCGGAACCATTTCTTCCGACTCTATCGAAGCTGCTCGTCGAACCAAAACAGGCGCCTTTTCGCCTCAGCACGGAACAAGTGTAAAAGTACTGAACGAAGCTAAGAGGGCGTTTGCTACCAGAATTAGGCAACGCATAGGATCCTCTAAGTTTGGTTCCAAAGATTACTGGCGTCTCTGCAAAAGCGTGCTCAGCAGGAACAAGACTTCAATACCCCCACTAATCAATGAGTTTGAAGTTCTCACCTACCCAGCGGACAAGGCTGAATGCTTTACCCGTAGATTCTCCACCAATTCAACACTAGACTCGTTAGGAATACCTACACCAGACTTCCCACCCAGAACTAAGGCTCAACTAAATAACGTCCACATTACAGCCTCGCTGGTCGCCAAGATAATTGCACATCTTAGCCCACACAAAGCGAGTACTGAAGAAATGTGCCCCAGAACTCTCTTCTGTCCTCTCTAAACTCTATAATCTCTGCCTATCTGCTTCCTGCTTTCCTGCCTGTTGTAGTTCCTATATTTAAGAATTCTGGTGAACCCTCAGACCCCGCCAATTACCGTCCTATTAGTCTCCTTCCGATCTTTGGCAAAGTTTTCGAAGCCATTATCAACGCCGAGGTGATTCAGCATCTCACGGCCAACAGGCTTCTCTCTGACAAACAGTACGGATTTCGCTTCACCAGGTCTACTGCTGATATGCTAACCGAGTACATATACCGGGCACTTGACAAGAATGGTGAAACCCGAACCGTTGCCTTGGATATCTCCAAAGCGTTCGACAGGGTCTGGCATGCTGGCCTCTTGTGCAAACTGCGGAGCTACGGGATAACTGGACATCTGTTTGACCTCATCCAGTCATTCCTCTCTAACCGCACATTGAAGGTGGTATGAAATGGGCATGCCTCCCAAAACTACCATACGAACGCGGGCGTCCCTCAAGGTTCTATTCTAGGTCCAACGCTCTTTCTGATCTACATTAATGATCTCCCCGACACCATTAGATCCCAAGTTGGCATGTATGCCGATGACATAACAATCTACTCTCACATCGATCAAAAACCAGGTGTGGACGACAAAGTGAACCTCGTTGCCGTACTTGAAATGGACCTCCAATCCGTAGTGGCCTGGGGTAGGAAATTGCTGGTAAATTTCAATGCCTCTAAAACGAAGCTGTTATCAACTAACCACCATAGACAATCGCATCTACCTCCCATTAGCATGGGACAGGCTAGCCTCCCAGAGAGTAAAATACTACGCCTCCTTGGCCTTACACTTTCGGCGGACCTCAAATGGAATGACTATATCGAATCCATTGCCAAATCTGCTGCGATAAAAGTCGGTTCTCTGTGCAGTTTTTCCCACCTGAATCTATTCTGCACATATACAAATCTACCATCCGCCCGTATATTGAATATTGCTGCCATATCTGGTCGGGTGCCCCTGCTGCTCTCCTTGGGCTTCTTGACAAAATACAAAGGAGGATCTGTAACGTGGTTGATACTGACTTGGCAGACCGGCTGCAACCACTCTCTCACCGGCGTGATGTGGCTTCCCTGTGCCTCTTCTACAAGTACTTTCATGGCTTCTACTCCGATGAACTTAGATCACTGGTGCCGCCTAAGCACGAATTTACACGAGATACTAGATTAGCAACTAGATCCCACCCTTTTACAGTTAAACAAATAAGATGTAACCGTAAATTTTACTCCAACAGCTTCTTTTCTCGCGCTTCCCGCCTGTGGAACTCCCTTCCACAAGTCTGCTTTCCCGACAGGTACAATCTCCAGGTGTTTAAATGTAGGATCAATAGACACCTCCTATCACACTAACTCCCAACTATTCTCAGAACACTCTCATCTACCCAACCCTCATTCTCGGTATCCTTACCCGCCTATCACCCACCCTCTGACATTTCCTATATTTAGTCATCCTTTCTCCACTCTATGTAGCCCCCTGCGCAGTAGTGGCAGTGACATGCCTTGCTCGGGTTGAAACGCTTATAAAAAAAAATACACAATCCGGCACATATCAACACAATAACACTTTGCAAGCACCGAACCCAACACCGAACGCCAACCTAAATAGCCATGAGGCATCTAATCCGACATCGATTATCACGTCAATACACGAGAGAGCCCACACCAACACAAATCATTCGGCCCAATACGCTTCTCCATAGCACCGACAACTAATAACCATGGTACTCTTAGCAAAACATTTAATAATAATACACTCAAGCTAAGCTACAGTTTCACGGATAATCTAGAAAAAAAAAATTCTCTTCCTCGTTTAATATATGAATATCTTTCTAAATCTACTAAATTGTTAAACTAATTTTTTTTAATTTCGCAACAAGAATAACGTAGATATAATTGTTAATTAATAATGCTGATCTCAATTTAATCAAATTTTAATACCAATGCCCACCAAGATTAATTTTAAGTCTGTCCACATATTCTCCAAATTAAAAGTTGCTTTACTCTAATTGGTCCACATTGTACATACAATAATGCCTCCCTGATTAAAGGGGCCTTGCTTGTTTTTAACCTTTTAAAACCATTCAATTTAAAATAACCACATCACTTGACAAGACACAAGGAATATTATTCCACCCATACTTCTATATATATATATATATATATATATATATATATATATATAACAAAAAATGGTAGGTATAGATGGAATAATATTCTGTATCTAAAGAATCTCTATTCTTAAAAAAGTGCTCAATACAAAGTTGAGCTAATGATATTTATTCAGAAATTAGAACATGAATATTTTATAATAGCACAACAAAAGTAGCTATTTTGTTTCGAAACTACTTGTGTCTTATCAAGTGATGAGGTTTATTTCAAAGTGATGTGTTTTAAAAGGTTAAAATCAAGCCAAACCCCCTTAATCAGGCAATTTTGCATAGACAGTGTGGATCAATTGGAATAAACTAACTTCTAATTTGAAGAATATGTGAGCATACTCAAAAAGCAATCTTTGGTGGCATTAATATTAATATTTGATAAAATTGAAATCAGCATTATTTATTGACTATTAGATTCACTTTATTTTTATTGCGAATTTTCAATTTTAAGTTTATTAATTATTATATTTAGGAATTTATTCATATACTAAACGAAGAAAAAAACATGAACGCACACATATAAATCTATAAAAATCCACACATGGACAAATAGACGAATATACACGCATACACTGGCAAACAGACACATATACAGATTAATATACGCACACATATATACATAAATAAATTTCAAAATTTTGTTTTTACCAACTTGTCAATTTGTCTGTAAAATTTTAAATCTAAGTTTGGAAACCAACAGTAACGGCTACAATATTGGATAATGTAAGAGCGAACTCGTAAGATGACAACAGCCTTAAATAAATGAGTTCAGGGCAGACGCAATCATATTTCATTGCATGAACATCTAAACTTAATTAGATATATACTCCCGCAAATACACAAGCTAAAAACAAAAACGTACACGACTAAAAACTCCACATATCATCATAGACAAAATAAAGAATATAACCGCATACAAAAAACTTATACAAAACTTCTGGCATAAATATATGCAAATAAGCGCAGGGATATTCACACAGAAGCATACGCACATATTTAAACGTGCATAGACAAGAATATATATATGTATATACATACATACATATATATATATATGCACATATATATACATATATATATAGATACATACATACATATACATACACACATATACACATATACATAAACATACATATATATAGACTCGTATACATGGGCATCTGAACATATATATATAAATATGAATATATACACACATATATATAAACATATGGATACATATGTATATAAGATATACACACGCATACAAATATATGCATACATACACATACACGTACAAATACAAGTAAAAGAAAATACCAATATGTTTACTCGTACAAAAAAGAAAAAAACAAATGCACACCTATATACATACATACACTGATACTTAGACATTTATTTGCCTTTATTTGATGGGTACCTTCATCCGACCAGGACGCTCCTACGAATTTCCCCTAGGTGTTCAATGCGGCACATATCACCATAGCAATACTCGGCAAGCACCCAATCCAACAACGACCGTCAACCTATACAAACAAGAGGCACCCAACCCGACAGCAATTATCGCGCCAATACCCGACAGACCCCAAACCAGCACATACCATCTGGCCAATACTCAGCACGCTTCCCCATAGCACCGATCGACAAGCCAACACCTAATAACCATGATTCTCAAGGCCCAAGTCCCACATTGTTTCCGAACTTTTTACTAGTCCCCGGCCTCTCGACAACGGATGTCGGGCAGAACACTCCAGAATATGATAACAGATGGCAAATGAGACATCTAGCAAGGATCAACTAGAACGTCCAACTCGAACAAAACTATCCATCAAAAAAGTCAGTTAAAAAGATTTTCCTTAATTTCTCAATATTACAACCCGAATTTTAATGTAAATACTGAACTATGTTTACAATGAACAGTGAGCACATTTCTCTGGTTTTACAGATTAATCTTGTCCCTAAATTTGATAATTTTTAATTTTTCGTTGAGTCAGATGAAGCAAAGTGCACTGCGGAAGTTACAAGTTCGAGCTTTTGTAAGGATTTTTCATTAACAGTGAGTGTTTTGTCTTTTTCAATAATACTTGGATAATGAAGTGCTGTATTTATAAGAACTATTGTTGAAAAGCAATGTGTGTTGATACCAGCGAGTTTTGAACGGTTTTTTAGTAGAACCGATATAAACCTTTTTAATATTAGGATTTTCAATTGTGGAGACGGTACAAAGATAAACTATGGAACTAACTAGACAACTATTATGCAAAGGTCAATCTTTAGGATTTCAAAAATGACATCCGCTGGTATTAGTTCTTTTGTCCTTAGTACGATCTATTTGAGCATTGTAATTTACCGTGTTTTTTGTATCTTTATACTTGCTGAGGACTTTGTTATTATGTTTTTTAATTATTTTTTCTAAATTATCCGGGAAACTATAACTTAACTTGAGCGTATTATTATTGAATACTTTGCTCAGAGGATTAGTTTCAGGAAAGTGTTTGCTAATTAGTTTTAAGAATTTTATCCCAATTTAGTTTTAACCATCATAAACCAGATGATTTTTCTAGATCTTTTCTTCTCTTTGTTATCATTATCATTCAGGTTTCTGAATTTGATATCAGTTTGGTATGTTTTTAACCTTTTAAAACCCTTCAACTTGAAATAAGCCTCATCACTTGATAAGATATTACTAGTGTCGAAACAAAATAGCTATATATATATGTTTACTAGAAAAAAAATTAATATTGAAGTATCCTCACCAACATCTACTCCTGAATCTTAGAAAGGAATTTATTAGTAAGTGCCGCCATAAAGATAGTTTTTTTAATAGTTAAATTTAAAATTTTAAATTCCTAATATTTAGATTTTAGGATATAAATATAAATTTAATGATTTTTGATAAATTTTTAATTCTAACTTTAAAAAGTAATTTAACGCCTCTACCTTCACCTCCCAGTCTCCTTAATTGTCTATCTTTATAAAATATGGATTCCTTTTACTAAACCTCTTTCTCCTTTGTTAGCATATATCTTTTAAATTTATAATTTTCTTTGAGTGTTATCTAGTTCGTCTATACCTAAAAATATCTTTAATTAGATAAACTTAATTAAATATTTTTAAAATCTTAATTTTAATTTTATTTTATTTATTTTATTTATTATTTTCCCCCTAAATACCTTTTCAAATAAGTTTCCAAATCTCTAACCCTTTTTAATATTTAATGTTAAACGTATTTGACACGCATCAAGCGTTTTCTATTTTATATCTGATATTCCCTCCTTTTCTTTTCTTCCTTTTTTCCTCTTCCTTAATTTTTTTTCTCTATACACTCTTTTTATATTCCGCCCCTTCCCTTTGGATTCTGTTTTGTTTAACCCAATTTCCAATTTAACGACCTCCCATTTCCTTAACTCTTTTCGTCTATTAAGATAGACATACCAATCTCCCATCTCTTCACTTACAAAGTAAAAACCAAAAATAGACTGACCTTTAAAAGAAATTTTTGTGACGTATATTTCTCAAATCTTAACCGTTATTTATTTTTGTCTCCTTCTTAATCCTGACTTTCTTCATTGTAATATGGAACTGTGTTGCTGAGGAGACGTGAATTCTCTCTTAGAGATTTCATGTTGAAATGTTCAGTCAACATTTTTGAATTTTGAAAAATTACTTTAATTTATATATAACTGAACAAGGAACAAAGAAAATATTAACATCGTTCAAAACATTAATTTATAATATATATATATATATATATATATATATATATATATATATATTCTTCTATATCTGCATTCTATATATTCTATATATTCTATATCTACACTTCATGCTTATATATATTCTATATCTACACTGCATGCTTATATATATATATATATATATATATATATATATAAGCATGCAGTGTAGATATAGACGAATCCAAAGAAATATCCTGTACATAAAGTGGTAGGATAACTCTCTAAGAGCGCTCTACATATATATGTATATAAATACATAGAGAGCAAATATAAGAAAAAATTAAGGCAGACACGTTATTTTATGGTAAGTCGGAAGTATATGGCCTATTTTAGGCAAACCATCATCAGCTTCCTTCTTTATTGTACGGAAGATTTTACACGTGTAAAATCTGTACAATAAAAACGGAAGCTGATGATAGTTCGCCTGAAATAGGCCATATACTTCCGATTTACCATAAAATAACGTGTCTGCCTTAATTTTTTCTTATATTTGCTCTCTATGTATTTATCCGATTTACCATGACATATATATAATGGCTGGCCACTCGTATTCGAGGATACCCGTCTACCGAGGTGGCTAGCCCATCTCCATTGTAGATGCCTACTCAGGCACACTTGTGTTTGTTCAACATCTACTTAGTCCATCCCTGTTTTATTCTGCAACTGTCTTGAGCGAACCACGGTTTCAATTTCTAGTTGAAAGCGCGTTATCTAACACGAACAATAGTCTGAACAAGACACTCAAACCCTCGCACACAATGATTTGTGATATCGAGCTAGCCCAAACATCGACGGCTCCTCAAAGAGAGCCGTCTACTCAATTTCACTCACAAGGCGTGGATTAACCCGTGATATGGTTTTCAGGCATAAAGGTGAAATCGGCTCATCCAGACCGATAATATCAAGAAGTCACCTTCCTGACAAATGTTGAGATTCGAAGCCAGACTTCATAGTCAGAAAGCAAACGTTCTAAACACTCGGCCACGCGCTCATAATATATATCAAATGTCTTATCAAGTAATCTACTTGATCACTTCATAAGACAGAGGTAGTACCGAAACTAAATGGCTACTTCTTTAGGGAGATTATAACGTATTTATGTTCTCTTATCTATCTATCTATCTATCTATCTATCTATATATATATATATATATATATATATATATATATATATTAAATCCAAAAAGGTGATCAGATATGTAAATCTCAAAAACCCGATCCTTTTAATATTAATTTCATTAATATTAAAATTGATTTATTTTTTTATATGAAGACACCATTCAGATTTGTTTCGCTGTATCACAGCTCATCAGTACGGTTAGACATCTGATTGCTTTTACGCAAAATTGAGACTCGAGCGAATTGGCGCTATCGGAGATTCTACCTCTGAGCTATAGGCGCTCGGTATGATGTATCAAGAATACTTTTATAAACTTTGGAGCGGATTCCTCACACCAAAAAAGACAAAATCCATATAGACATGTGTCCGAATAAACAGTAATCCACAGTTTGGAGTGATCAGTTTATAATATAGATTATGCAACCTGAATGTCGTTTACTATTTTCGGTATATAAACATTGTCGTAAGATAGGTACAACTTCAAAAAAGCAACCCAATATTGTAAAGCTTTTGCGTGACAGAAGAATATAATGCTGGACAATGTGAAAAAGCTGAACAGAGATCACGGAACAATAAATAAGAATGTGAAATTATTGGCAATATCAGGACAAGAAAAAGTAACATTAAGAATATCAGTAAAAACGATCTGAGAAAAATAAAAATGGGTTGTAAGAAAGATATCATTTTAAATAAAAAAGGCAGAGGGAAGCAACTTTGCGACGGTAGGGAAAGTAACTTAAACTGAGATGACCAGTAATGTTGCTGATTCTTCATTGGTTTTTATCAATAAACTCTAAATATATATCAGGAGCACCAAACAATTTGTTTCAGAAATATTAGAGATACGGACGAATGGTAACCTTATAGATATGCAAGATAGATTCAGGGCAGACTAAATGTCTGTCATGATAGAATAAACCAACTTTCTTAACAGCTGACATAGCAATGGATTCAAAATAATCAATTAATTTCTTTTCGGTCGAGGAGTTGATTTTCAGTTGATTAATCGAAAGAAGACTTATTTTGGAGACGTTCAAATTCACTAGCTTTTCTTTGTTCCAGTTAACAACAAACTCTAGGTGATTTTTAAATCAGCCACTAATATAACTTTATCGAAATTATCATATTTACTATACAGACGGGCATATATGGTTTTGTCATCGGCATAGATATTAAGTGGAGAACGGGTGGATTTATGAGGTTCATCGATAAAAATTAAGAACAAATTAAATCCAAGGACAGAGCTTTGAAGGACATCTACATCAGTAGAGAAAATCTAGAAAACTGGCCGTTCAAAATATTTTTTCGCGATCTGATAAAAATGACTGAATCAGTTCCAAAATTCGTCCAGATGTGAAGAAGACTGTTATTCTAATCCCTGTCAAACACTTTAGAGATACCCAAAGCTACAGCTCAAGCTAAATTAGTCATATCTTATGCTTAATTTAATATTTCAGCAATGATCGTTAGTAAACTAATACAATAATCGTTATTCAGCATGCTTGTACCGGAAAGGATCTTAATAATAGATGACTGAGACCAAATATCAGCAAATACTACAGTGTGATCCGAGCTGCCATGATGAAAGTGTTGCGAAGATTGACAAGAGGTAAGAGAGGAGTTAAGGAACAAATTAAGTAAGAAAGCATGTTTATCCTATTTATTAGAGAAACAAGTATAAAATATGCTATTTGCCTAAGAGAGGGTGATGAAAAGTTTGAATATCAGCAATGTCAGGATCATTAGAATGCTTTAACTTGTCATGACAAACATTAAAATGACGAAGTACAAAATTTTTCACAAATGAGTTAAGAGAGAGAGAAAGAGAAGTGTGGGGGTGGGGAGAGGAAAAGGGTAATTTTTATATTGTCAAAACTTTCGTCCAATATACTGAAGAAGGAGATTAGTAAACGAAGAATAGTTAGCGAACAGAGTGCTATAACGAAAGTCTAAAGCACACGAAAGTTTAAACTGGATATTTAATGGACAATGCTCTTGCCATTGGCAGATTTTTCCAGATAAAACATCAAGACTATGCATGTGTATCATAGAATTATTATAGTAAAGAGGAAAATAGACGGAAAAAGAAATTTTATTGGTAGCTATAGAAAAATTTAAATTGGTTTTGCAAAGTGAAAAGATATCTGGAAACCGTTTCAATAGAAAATACTAAACACTGTATAAACTGAAACGGATATTACAATATTTTGAAAAGAAAGGTTGATGTGGTTAGGTGATGTTTTGTTTACTAGTTTTCTCGTATTTCTTTTCATTGTATTTGTCATAAAGAAATACGTTTTGAAGAGAAAAAAGAACAAAATAATTATCCCTATTTGTTGTCAATGGTAATACAAGCTGGCTAGAACGTGGCTGAGACTAAAACATTATAGTGGGTTGCTTATCTATTCCTTTTCTGTTAGTAGTGGGAGTCTGTTCTAGTGAAGGGTAGTAGTATATTGTTGCAGGTTAACGGAATTTGGCCTTGTAGATAGCCCACTATAAGTTATAAAATGATTATAAAATCAATAAAAGCAAACTGAGTTGAAAAATAACATTTTTATATATAAACATATCAATTAATGTTTTTACAATTGAAGTAATAACTTGAAGTATAGGTCCAACGGAGATTAATATGTTCATGGCAAATAAAATGCTGAAAGAGAATCAATGCTAAGGAATATGGGGAGCGTGTAAGTGTGGAATGTCTTTGATGTAGTCGCTCCTTAGGTCAGTAAGTAGTTTTGAGACAGGCGAGAAGGAAAGAGGCAAGCGTAGTAGCCGCTTGACTTAGGTCAAGAGGATATTGATTACACTCTTCTCCTCAGGGTCTGCCTGCTGAGGTCTGTCTGCATCAGCTTTTTATATCTTCTTTTTGGATACAGCAGCTCGCTCGTTTGGGATTTCACACTTGTATTTGATTCTGGGCTTCCCATTGGCTGATAAATACAATTCGCGTAGGCTTGCGAAATGGAAATTTAATATTTGATTAATTTTTATTTTTCAACTGGAACATCTGCGCGAACCCGGATGCGCACGGGCGACTTTTGGTCATTTGCTTTCTAGTCGTTATAGAGAAAACATCCGGTCCATCGCTTTTGCTCGGTCGGTATCACCACAGCATAATGTGGCCTCAGAGCTTCCTACCGGAAATACATGCAGGGAAATCTATATTACAATTACCCCGATATTATGCGACTGATATTAGAATCTTTAATCGCTACAAAAGGGTTCGGATCCCCTAATACAAATTGGATCCAGCAACCAGAAAACTACCAACATAATGAAGAGTCAAAACGACTGATCAGTTGGATGACCAAAAAAGTTAAATCATTATGGCCATGGAAAAAGGAGAGTACGGTCAAACCATATCTTAAACAAAAAAACAATGGATAAATATTTACTCCTGTTCAGTAAATATGAAAGGAGTGTGGATCGGGTTATAGTCAAAACTATCTAGTCCTATTAACTTCTTCGAAGCATAGGCGGCTAGATGAACTAATAGAGGAAGGTTGCCTAATTAGGCTAAGGACCCCTTCCGGTACAGGAGAATTACTGAATTAATATCTCTCTGTACGTTAGTATAGGAGTTGAAATCAAAAGAATAATAACAGATTAGATCACTTCAGGATAAGATTATTGTGAATTTAGAAAACACGCGTATAGAATTATTACTGGACACCGGGAAAGTTGTAAAATGGATCAATTATGCTTACTATTTACATAATTTCGGTTTAGATATCGAATATTGAAAATCAATCAGATACGAAAAGAATATGCATCTACAAATTAACATAGGATTATTAGCAACCATATCCATAGAAGACCAATTCTCATTATTGATAAAAATGCTTGAAGAATAAATACTAATAATAGCGGAGAGTATTGCCAATACAAAAGCAAATAGTCAAGACTAGACAAAAGAGGTACGTTACGAATCGAAATAAGATTTGCATGAACATGCAGTGTTATGGGCTGCATAATTTGTGATCGGCGAAAAGCAATTATAGAGAGGTTTGTGATAAAGAATTTGATTCATTTGATGAAAATATATTTCCTTCTATCATCTCTTGGTTAGAAAATAAAATTAAGAGTCGGAATAAGAATGGTGAAGCTAGGTGTGGGTTTAGTTTAAAATACATGAATTAGGGTAGGTAAATTTTAACTGTATAAGTTCGAATAACCAATCTAAAGAAATGAGTCAGAACAACCAAGGCCAGTTGAACTTAGCATAATTTCATTAAATGAATGTCTCTGCGCAAGAATCACTGTGAAATAACAATCAAATAATCAACATATATATATATATATATATATATATATATATATATATATATATATATATATACTGCATGGATTAAAATCAAAATACAATAACGATGCTAGAACTGCAGAAAAAAACGAAAACAATAAATAAGTAAAAATTTAATTTCTAACTACATTATTGATTGGCAAATTAAATGCTAGAATATTGGCCAAAAATTGAAAAGCTGTCTTCTTCTGGACTACGTCAACTCAAGAGATTAATCAGTTTGTATGAGACAGTTCAAGCGACATCCAAATAACAGGTGACGGTAGCCGTAAAACGTCCGAATAGCCAGTCTTTCGGAATCCGTCGAAACAAGCATGATCACTTTATCTGAGTAAAAATCTATTAAATGAACGTATTTGAGCAGTGTTCAGGTATTACTGTAAGTCAGCGGAGGTTTAAAATCAGGGTTTTTTTTTCGCGAGATGGGCTGGACAGATGATTTTTATATTTACAAAACAACTAGTTATGCTTCTCTTATTTTCATATATATACTGGGTGTCCATAAAGTTCGTGTGTACTTTAAAAAATGTATAACTTTATTTGTATTTGTGATAGAAATAATCTGTAAAATTGAGCTTGGACTATTAAACCTGAAATATAATACAGTGTTTCAACAAGATGGCACTCCTTGTCACTTTGCTCAGCGTATTAGACAATTTCTAAATCAGAAATTTTCTAACTTGACTCCATCAGATGTTTTTTTTCAAGTGAAAACAATTGTGTATGCAATCAAACCTAGTTCATTAGAAGATTTCAAAGCTAAAACAACTAATGTGATTTCAGGCATTACTTCAAATCAGTTGGCAAATGTTTTCCGTGAACTTCAAAATCGTAATACCCTTTGTATTGCTAATAATGCAGGACATATGGAAACTTAAATAAAATTTTTAATAAAAACTTAAAAAATATAGATATACTTCTTTCTAATCCTTTTACAAATTATTTCTATCGCAAATACAAATAAAGTAATATATTTTGTAAAGCGAACTTTATGAATACCCGGTATATATATATATATATATATATATATATATATATATATATATATATATATACTGTAATGGTTGTTACAATGTTTTTAAATTCATCGTATCACTACACAAAAATTTTCATGTTTCGAAGTCAGCCCATTATGTTGTTGGCTTCATCCTCAGGTGATTTTTTAGAAATGAGAATTATCTAGTTGAAAAGCTAGTTAATTTGTGTTGGATTTGTTTTTGTTTTTTTGTTTTTTGTTTTTTTTGGTGTTAGAGGGGTTGGTCTGTATTTTGAGTTCTGTTGACCTTTTCAAGGTCTTAGGGTTAAGTGTTTGTTTGTGACTGAGTTCAGGATAGGTTAATCTATTAATCTTGTGAGGGCTGATGCTGCTGGCGCCTTGCGTGTTGTTATTTGGTTTAGGGGTTGGTAGGTGTTGTTTTGTTTTGGGGTTGGTTTCTCCTTAATTTAATTTATGTTATTTTGTATTGGGGTGTGTGCTTTTTTTTTTTGTTTGCGATGTTTGCATATTATGAGTTGCAAGTTCTAGTTTTTTCTAGGATTTTGTAAAATGGAAAATCCTAGAAAAAACTAGAACTTGCAACTCACTTAATGACATCTGCCCTTTATGTCTAAGTGAAAAACTACACATTCTTCAGTACCCTAACAGCAACGATTTATTAAACCGTAGAGACGAATTAACAATAATATGCAAACATCGCAAATATTACTCGCTAAAATTTAAGTAAACAAAAAAACATCCCAACACGAACCCCCCCCCAAAACGCAAAAAATACACACAACCAACCCTATAAATAAACAGAAAAAGAAAACAAACCCTACACAGTACCAACAAAAAATAACGCAGTTAAAGCAGAATAGTAGATAAAGAAATAAAAAAATATATTTTATATTTATAAAATATGATTTATAAAGGATAGATTTTATAAAAGAAATATATTGCTTAAATATTATAAACTATTATATTTTATAATATTATAAAATAGTTTAAACATTATGGAATATTATAAAATATTTTTTATGAAAGATATATTTTATAAAAAATATAATTTATAAAAAACAAAAAATAAAAAACAAAAAAGCACACACCCCAATACAAAATAACATAAATTAAATTAAGGAGAAACCAACCCCAAAACAAAACAACACCTACCAACCCCTAAACTAAATAACAACACGCAAGGCGCCAGCAGCATCAGATTAATAGATTAACCTATCCTGAACTCAGCCACAAACAAACACTTAACCCTAAGACCTTAAAAATGTTAACAGAACTCAAAATACAGACCAACCCCTCTAACACCAGAAAAAAAACAAAAATCCAACACAAATAAACTGGCTGTTCAACTAGATAATTCTCATTTCTAAAAAATCACCTAAGGATGAGGCCAACAACATAATGGGCTGGCTTCGAAACATGAAAATTTTTGTGTAGTGATACTATGAATTTAAAAACATTGTAACAACCATTACAGTATAACGCTCTACATTTGTATCGAGCACTCTTTATAAAAGTAAATGCATGACAAAAGTTTAATAAACCTACGATTTCAACAACTTAGTTACAATATATATATATATATATATATATATATATATATATATATATATATATATATATATATAATTCCAAGTGAAGAAGACTCAATGTTTTTTTATTTTGAGTGCTCTGGCATTTATTTTATTATAAACAGTGCTTAATATAATGAGTATTATAGAGCTTAATATAATATAACTATATGGTTATATATCAATTTTATATTGCAACATGAAAACTTCTATGTTTCGAGATAGGTTCTCATCATCAGGCAATGTTGGTGTGGTTGTGCAGATGATTTACGTTTAAATGACAAATTGATTTCCATGTCCACAAAAAGAATTTGTCATTTAAATGTAAATCATCTGCACAACCACACCAACATTGCCTGATGATGAGAACCTATCTCGAAACATAAAAATTTCCATGTCGCAATGTAAAATTGATATATAATCATATATATATATATATATATATATATATATATATTAAAAGGCCAACATAAATGACAAAAAATCAAAAAAGCCATTCACCAGTACACCAAAAAAAGGTTTAAGAAACAATAATAAAAAACTGCACAATTAGAAAAACATTCAAAAGAAAATCAACACAACTCAGCTCAACGGAGAGGGAAAGGTTTGTATTGGTATTTTCGTTGTTGTTGAATGACATTATTGCGGCATCATACCCAGACGGAAGATGATGGATTAGTTTTGGCATTTCCGTAATTGATGGATTATATTGTTACGGTATGAGACCTAATCGGAAGAGAATGGCTTTGTTTTTAGTATTACAGTTATTGAAGAATTAAATTGTAACGACATGCGACCCAACCGAAGGAGCACAGGTTTATTTTCACATTTCTGTTATTGATTAATTCCATTGTTTCCAATCGGATTTGTTTTTTCATTTCCGTTAAGGATGAATTATATTGTTACGGCATGCGACACAATTGAAGCAGGAGGGTTTTGATTTGCCATTTTTATTAATAACAGATAAGATTGTTACAGCATGAGAACCAATCGCAAAAGAATGGATATGTTTTGGTATTTCTGTTATTGATAAATTACATTGTAACGGTATAGAACCCAATCTAAAGCGGATGGATTAGTTTCGGCATTTCCGTTATTAATGAATTACATTGTTACCGCATAAGACCCAATCAGTGGATGATGGATTTGTTTTGGCTTTTCTGTTATGGATAAATTATATTATTAAAATATGAGACCTAGTTTTAAGAGGCTGGTATTGTTTTGGCATTTCCGTTATTGATGAATGACATTGCTACGGCACCAGAACCAATCGGAAAAAGAATGAATTTAATTTGGGATTTCTGTTATTGATAAATTAAATTGTTATGGTGTAGCGCGCAATAGAAGGAAGAAGTATTTGTTTTTTGTATTTCTGTTATGATTAATTAAATTTTTGCAACATGAGAGACAATCAAAGAAGTATGGATGTGCTTTGACATTTATATTATTTAGTCATTATTTTATGATGGCATGAACCTCAATCGGAGGAGGATGAATTTGTTTCGGTATTTCCGTTGTTAATGATTTGCATTGCTACGGTATGAGAAACAATTGGAGGAGATCTAATCTGATGTTAATGGATCTCTTTTAGCATTTTTTTTTAAAGATGAATGACATTGTTACGTCCTGGGAACCAATCGGAGGATGATGGGTTTGTGTTGTCATTTTTGTTATTGATTTATTATATTATCACGGCATGAGACTGAATCGAAAGAGCATGTCTTTTGGTATTTCCGTTATTGAAGAATAATATTGTGATGGACTGAGACCCAATCATAGAAGGATGGTTTTGCTCTGGAATTTCCGTTATTAATGAATTATATTGTTAGGGTCTAAAGCACAATCGAAAGAAAATAGATTAGTCCTGGAAATACCGTTATTGAGGAATTACATTGTTAAGGCATGGTACTTAATCGAAAGAGGCTAGATTTGTTTTGGCATTTCCGTTATTGATGAATTACATTGTTACTGTTTGAGACCTAATCATGTAAGAATGGATCTGTTTGGGTTTTTTTGATAGGGATGAAGTACATTATTATGGTTTGATATACACTCTGAAGTGGATCAATTTCTGTTGGGATTTCCGTTATTGATGAATTACATTGTTACATTTTGATAGCTAATGTGAAATAGAGGGATTTACTTTGGAATTTCTTGATGAAGTACATTGTTAAGATATGAAACACAATCGAAGGAGGACGGATTTGTTTTAGCAAATTTCCGTTATTCATGAATTACATTAGTACTTTCTTAATCCCAATCTGTAGAGAATGGATTTGTTTTGGCATTATTCTTATTGATTAATTACATTGTTACAGCATGAGAATTATTTGGAGGAAGATAGATTTCTTTAGGAATTTCCGTTATTGATGAATTACAATGTTACAGCATGAGAACTAATCGGAGGAGGGTGGATTTGTTTTTGCATTTCTCTTATTGATGAATTATATTGTTACAGTATCTGACACGATAGGAATTACAGGATTTTTCAGGCGTTTGCATTATTGAAGAATTAAATTGTTAGACCAAATCAGAGGCAGATGGATTTTTTGACATTTCTGTTATTGATAACTTACATTGTTACTGTATAAGACTTAATTTGCGTAGGAGGATTCTGTTTAGGCATTTATATTATTGATGTTTTACATGGTTACGGTATGAGATTTAATCGGAGGAAGATGGAGTTGTTTTGACATTTCTGTTATTAATGAAGTACATTGTTAGGTCATGAGACCCCTTCGGAGGCGAATGGATTTGTGCTGGCATGTGCTTTGTTAATGCCATACATTGTTATATTATGTGACTCTATAGGAGGACGTAGGTTTTGTTTTTGGCATTTCATTTATTGAGAAATTACACTATTACGGTATTAGGCCCTATCGAATGTGGATAGATTTGTTTTGGCATTTCCATTTTTGGTTAATTTCACTTTTACTCCATTAACGCTAAACATGTAAGGTAAGATTTTCGTTGTTGAAATATTACATCGCTACATTGAAACCATTTTGGAGGAAAATTATTTTGTTTGGCCATTTCCGTTATTAATGAATAAAAAAAATTTTTTTGGCATTTCTTCTGTTGAATTATATTGTTAGCTTATAAAACCCTATCGGGGGATAGATTTGTTTTGTCATTTATGTTGTGGATCCCAGAAATGGGGTCCACAAAAATAAATGAACAACGACCAGTAAGTGAGATAGAAAATAAGTATATTAACGTAAGGATACAGACTTGAATAAAGATTCAAAGTCCAGGAATACAGATTAGTAAAAAGTAAATGTAAAAGCCTCTGGAGGTGAAGCCGTAGTATATTGAGTATGTTCGCGTCGGAAGCTGACGAGTACTGCGTAATAATCTTCTCGATGAGTGGAGCACAGAGCTACTATGCACTACTATATACTGACTGATAATCTCTCTCTGGACTCTAGTATTCTCCAGTTAACGCTCTGGGAAAAATTCCCTACAACAATTTTCATTGTTGAAGAATTACATTGTTAATGCATGAGTCCAAACCGGAGGAGGATGAGCTTGTTCTGGCATTTGTGTTCTTCAAGAAGTTACTCAAAACTCAATAAATCCCGAGCCTAAATAATGAAACTACAACCTTTAGGCAAAATTTGACTTTACTCATAAACATATTTTCCTTCTCGAGTAAGACATTGGTGCAAACGCTTCTCTAACAATTCGATGCCTTTTTTGTAGAACGATTTGCCTCAAAATACACCTCGGTTTCAATATCACTTCTTCATTAAAGCCAAATCTCTTTTGCTGGAGCATTCTTTTGCGGTCTGTCAACAGCCAGTAGTTGCTGGGGGCCAGATCTGGAGAATAGGGTGGATGCGGAAGCAATTCTATATTCAATTCATGTAGCCTTGCCATCATTGCTATCGACTTGTGACATGGTGCGCTGTCTTGGTGAAAATTCACATTTTTCTTCATCATTTGTTCCTGGTTTTTGAATTTTTTTCCTTCAAATGCACTAATAATGCTATATAATATTCGCTATTAATGCTTTGTCCTTTCCCAAGGTAATTGATGAACAAAATACTTGCGCATTACAAAATACGGAGGCCAAAACTTTGCCTGCTGAACTTTGCATCTTTGGTCACTTTATACGGTTTTCACCTGCTGCTGTTCACTCAGCTGACTGCCAATTTGACTCCGGAGTGAAGTGGTGGATCCATATTTCAGCCATTGTCACATATTAATGCAAAAACACCTTGTTGCGTTGAAACAGTTGCAAACAACGCTCTGAATCGTCGATGCGTTGTTTTTGATCGACTGTGAATACTCTGCATTCTGATATGTACAACTCCTCAGATATCACACGCAACTTCAATTTACGATCGGTCAAAAAAAGTTTGTGGATGATTTTGGTGTTTTCCAGAACAGCTGCCGATTTTGGGTGACCTGAGTGTTCAGCATCATTTGTGTCTTTACGACCACGTTTAAAGTCAGCATATCACCTCTTAACAGTTGTTTCCGACGGAGCAGAATCTGAATAACACTTATAAAGCCATTGTTTTGCTTCAACAGTATTTTTTCGCATCATAAAGCAACGCTTTATCAACACAATTCAGATTTTTCCAATGTTTTTAAAATTTGCAACAGTAGCTTCACTTAACTGCAATTTGTAAACTAATAATCCGATTGGGCCCAAAGTAGTATTGATTTGTTTTGTCATGTCTGTTATTATTGTAATGGTATTAAACTCAAACTGATGAGGATGAAAATCATTTTGCATTTACGTTATCAATAAATTATATTTTTACGGCATGATGCTCGATTAGCGGCTGTTGTGTTTCTTTTTGGCATTTCCGTTGTTGATGTATTTCATTGTTACGGCAATCAGTGGGGAATGAATTATTGCTGGAATTTCCGTTGTTGATTAATTAAATTGTTAAGTTGTATATATATATATATATATATATATATATATATATATATATATTAATCATATAACCCCGAGCAAGGCAGTAACGTTACTGATGTGCAGGGGGCTACATAAAAGTAAAAGGATTAAAGGAGAATGAGGAAAAGGACGAACCAGTTAGAAAGGAGCAAGAGAAGGATTGGAATACAGGTGTAATGACAGTTGCGAAGGTGGAGAGAAAGGAAAGGATCTACAGGACAGTGAGGAAAGAAGTAGAGTCAAGTAGTTAAGAGATGAGAATTGACCTTACATTTAAATTCCTAGTGGTTGTAGCCGTCAGGAAAGCAAGAATAAAGAAGTGAGTTCCACAGGCAGGAAGTGCGGGAAAAGAAGCTGCAAGAGTAGAATTGTCGTCTGCATTTGGTTGATATAACTGTGAATGGGTGAGACCCAGTTGCCAGTCTGGTTGCATAAGTAAACACCTGTTGCGGACGCACCAGTGACTCAAGCTCGTTGGAACAGAAGCCATGGATGTATTTATAGAACAGACAAAGGGAAGCTACAGGGTTACATCTCGTCGGTGGAAAAGTGGCTGTAGTCGAGCCGCCAAGTCGGTACCTATCACATTACCGATTCTCCTTTGGAGCCTGTCAAGAACACGGAGATGAACAACGGGGGCACCTGACCATATATGGCAGCAGTACTCCATGCACGGACGAATGGTCGATTTGTATATATGCAGGATGGTTTCAGGTGGGAAAAACTTTCTGGCCTGACACAGTGACCCAACATTCCTAGCAGTGGATTTAGCTATTGACTCAATGTAGTGGTTTCACTTGAGATCAGAAGAGAGAGTAAGGCCGAGGAAGCACAGAGTATTGCTTTCGGGGAGACTCGCTTGGTCTATGCTTATGGGAGGCAGGAGAGGTTGCCTGTGATGATTGACAGACAGCAGCTTGGTCTTAGACGCTTTGAAATTTGCAAGCTACTTCTTACCCCAATTCACCACAGAGTGTAGATCCCTTTCAAGATCAGCAGCAAGATTATGTTTGTCCGTCACGCCTGGATTATTACTGATGCGGGATTAAATTGTGGTGTCATCTGCGTAGATGCCTACCTGGCTCTTGATCTCGTCTGGGTGGATTCATTTATGAAAATAAGGAAGAGCGTCGCGCCTAAGATAGAGCCCTGAAGGACACCAGCGTTTGTACAGAAGGGTGTGGAGGCAGGACGACCTTTATTAAGTGGTTATGTAGGCAAGATTGGATCAGATCATGCAATCGTCCGGAAATACTATAACCTCGTAGTTTGCATAGAAGGTCAGCTTGCCGAACCCTGTCAAAAGCCTTGGAGATGTCCAGAGCAACAGCACGAGCTTCGCCGGACTCCTCGAGGGCCTGAAACATGTACCTCGTAATGGTCGTTAGCATGTCGGCTGTGGACCTGGCAAAGCGGAAGCCATACTGCCTGTGGGAGAAGAGTTTATGGGCAGTATGATGCTGAACTATTTCAGCATTAATAATGGCCTTGAACACCTTCCCGAAAATAGGTAGAAGGCTGATAGTGCGATAGTTGGGTGGGTCCAAGGGTTCACTTCTTCTTCTTCTATGTGCCCTCTCTCTTCAGGACGTAGGTTCTCCACGTATCTCTATCCCTTGTGGCTCTTAGTATGTTTGCTCCTGTTGCTCCTGGCAACCCCCGTTTCGTCATCCACCTGATCAGACCCTGCAAATATGTTATCCGCTGCATTTCTCTGTCTCTCCTTCCTTCTATCTGACTAGTCAGTATCAGGTTCTCCAGGCTCTCCTTCCTCATTGCGTATCCAAGGAACTTCAGTTGTCTCTTCCTGATGCTCAGCATCAATTTACTTTTTGTTGCCACTCTTTCCAACACCTCATCGTTGCTTGCATGCTCAGTCCACGATATCCGTAGCATCCTTCTGTAGAACCACATTTTGGCTGCTTCCAGTTTTGTCCTGATTTTCGATGATATTGTCCAGCATTCACTGCCGTATTGAAGAACTTACATCACGTAGCAGTCTAGCACTCTTTTCTTCGTTTCTATTGAGATTTTCCTGTGTGTTAGTATTTTGCTCATCTTCTGGAACGCGTCCTTTGCCATGCCAATTCGCCTTCGGATCTCCGTGTCGCACTTTCCATCTTCTGTTAGAACACTTCCTAGGTACTTAAATTTTTGTACTTGCTTGATTCTGTTATTCCCCACCTGTATTTGACATTTTGGGTTGTATCTTTTGCTGATGACCATGCACTCAGTTTTCTTAAAGTTTATTTGTAGTCCCTTCTTGTCACTCTCCACTGATACTTTCTGTATGAGGTCTTGTAGTTTCCTTTCCGTGTCCGCAATCAGCACTGTATTGTCCGCATACCTTATGTTGTTCAGGTTGTGACCTCCAATAACAAATACTGGCGTGTCATCTTGGGTCCTCAAAGTATTCTCGCTGTATAGGTTGAACAAATCCGATGAAAAGACACATCCTTGTCTTATGCCTTTTTCTATCTTTGTGTATCTACTGAGATCGTTACCTGTCTGTATGCAGGCCGTTTGCTGCCAGTAGAGATTCTTGATTATTCTTATGTCTTTCCCGAAAATGTCGAGGCTGCCTAGCATCTCCATCGATTTTTGTGGCGTATTTTGTCGAATTCTTCCGCGTAGTCAATGAAGCATACGTTCAGGGTTCTCTTGCACTCATTACGAGCAGACATGAATAAGTGCCGGTTGTGGTCAGATGACTGTCTCCGAAATAGTCGAAAGTATTGATTCCTCTGGGTAATGGCGGCCGCACAGGCAGAAGAGAACCAAGTGGAGGAATAAGGTTTGAGATGAAACTTCCTGGTAGTTATGAGGGCATCAATGCCAGCTTTCATCCAGGACGAAAGCTCAGAGGCACAGTCATAAACCGGAAGATTGAACACTTTCTCCCAAGGGACGTCGCAAAGGAAGCCGCGGAAGGCGTCCCAGTCAGCTCTTTGGTAGCAATAGGAGGTCCTATAAGTAGGAGGCTCCTGGGTGGAATGAGAGTGGAGAGAAATATTAAGAGAGACAAAGAGAGGGCAAAGCTGCAAGACCTGGCAGGATTCAGGTGCAGAGGTAAAGCATATATCCAGTAGAGAGGCGTACCCAGAGGGAGTGCTTGGAAAGCATGTGGGGAAGTCCACTACTTGCGTAAGGGACTGGGAAATAGCAAAGTTCATGGTGTGGATGCCTGCTGAATCAGTAACAGAGTCTTTAAGCCACTCAGCATGATGAGCGTTAAGGTCTCTGAACACAAATATGTGAGTGAATGAGTGGTAGAAAGTAGCCTTATCTATATTATCAGAAATGCTGTCCAGTAGGGAGCAGTCGGAAGAAGAAGGGGAACGGTAAAGGAAGAAAAGGTAGCTAACTGAACTGAGAAGTGATAGACGGAGACATAGTTATTGGTGGGCGGTGGATTCGAATGCGGTCACTACAGGGAGGTGTTCACTAACGTAGACCCCCAGCCCATGCATGTGGACAGTGGAATCCTTCCTTAAGAGGGGAAGATAATCAGGGATCGAGAAGTCAGAGGAGGGAATTGATGAGTTGAGGTTAGTTTAACTGATCGCTAAGATCTCAGGGGACTTTTCGCGGAGGAAAGCTTCTACGCTACAAAAGTTAGTACGAATGCCCCAGATGTTAGTAAAAGAAATGTTAAGAGATTTGGGTGATTTGAGTTTGACCGGTTTAGGGTTATATCTGATTCCGTTTATCATGTTAAAATTTGTTGGTAGGGAGGGACCTTGAGTAGAGGATGCGGGCGGTCATTATCCACGATATGCGCTGGGATGGGAACTGGCACGGGCTGCATCAAAGTGTGGCATCGGGGTTGCCCACCGAAAGCGCTTGCAGGGACACCTAAACATGCGCAACATGGCACTCCAAGAACCCCGGTATTATGCAACTGTTGATCAGAGCAGCCACTCATGACGCTATGCAAGAGTTAGGGCTCCTAACTACCAGTCGGAAGCAGCAACCAGGAAATTGTCAACCCGTTACCCTCACAATGATGAGACGTTGCCACCAGCCGAGCGCATCGCTGGAAAATCACGGAAGCACCAATAGTGAGGTCTGAGGAGAGAAAAGAGAAAGCCGGAAACCACATCCTAAACAGGGAACAATGAATGAGCCTCTTCACCTGTTCAATAAACGTGGGTGGAGTGTGAACCGGGCGATAATTTGGTCTATCCATTCCAATTAAAAAAAAACTTTGGGTGGTGACTTGCTAAGTTTTAACTTAGTTAAAGTCCAGTCAAAGAAATTTCTGCTAAAGAACAAAACCAATCCTTCAATTAGGCATGAATCGTTTAAAATTAAGCAAAAAATAAAATTGACTTAATTTAAGGATACTTAAGACAGTTGAATCCATCCCAAAACACATACTTTTGCCAGTAAGTTGAAAAAATATGACACATTTACGTTATTGAAGTAATAAATTGTTATGATATGAGACCCAGTCGAAAGAGGATGGTTTTGTTTTGTCATTTCTGCTATTAAGGAATTACAGTGTTACGTTCTGAAAACCTATCGTAGTAGATTGGATTTGTTTTAGTATTTCTGTTATTGATGAATTATATTGTTACGTTAAAAGACAACTTATCGTAGTAGAATGGGTTTCCGTTATTGATTAATTATAATTTTACGTCATGACACCCAATCAGAGGAGGATGAACTTGCTCTGTTATTTCACTTTTTAATGAATTACATTATTAGGTTATGAGACCCTATCGGAAGAGTATGGATTTCTTCTGACATTTCTGTTGTTGATGAATTACATTGTTACGTTTTATGACTCTATCGGAGGTGGGGAGTTTTGTCATGGCATTCTCTTTATCTATAGTCTTGGTTGGCAATCGGTCTACCGCAGGAAGTAATGGCAAAATCTGTCCAGTCAGTAATGTCTCTTTCGAGATATCATCGCCCAAATGTGCATCATGCATGGCACTTATCTGACTGAGATTATTGCAGCATGAGACCCAGTCAGTGGAGGATGATTCATTTTTCTCATTTTAATTATTGATATACTACGATAATACATCATGTAAACTAATCTGATAATGCTGATTTTGTTTAGCGATTTTGTTTTAACGATTTTAATTATTTATAAATGATAATGATACATCATGAATCCTGATGGTTAGAGTATGATTATATTTAGCCATTGTAATTATTGATAATTTACATTGATTCAGCGTGAGACCCAATTCGAAGATGTGGATTTTGTTTAGTCATTTCCATTAATGATAAATTACATTAATACGGTATGAGATACAGTCGGATGATGATAATATTGATAGCCTTTTCCATTATTGATAAATTATATTTATACTGCATAAGATCTATTCTGGGGCATGACGTCAACTACTCCCGGTCTCAGGGTGTATGTTGTATGATGCGTGCGTTAACTGGCCGTAAGTGAGTCTGCAGCTGTTTGCTTCCGTTCCGCCCCCAGGTAAGCGAAGATGTCAAATGATCTGTCGAAAATCCTTCTCGTACTCTGCCACATTGTGATTTCTGATTTAAGAGAAGTTAAGAACTCGAGGAAAAAGGGGCGGTCTTCTTCGTTTTGCATTCTTCGTTAAATGAAAATCAAGAGACGGTTGGGTGCATAATGCAGAAATAAGGGAAATAAACAAGAACAAAAAATAACAAGACTGTAGCGAAGGCCAGTGTATGTGGACTAATGAATATATTGTAAAATATATATTGTACAGCAAGAGAGAGAGAAAGAGAGAGAGAGTTAAAAAAACTTTTTTAGAGTTCGCAAATTACTTCAACTACTATGCCTGTTGTTGTTAGAAGTAATAAAGTGTTTATTCTCCCCCCTCCTCTTGTGGTTCTGCTTATAAGCGTTGAACATGTTACTAGCGTGTGGGAGAGAGAGAGGGAGAGAGAGAGAGAGAGAGAGAGAGAGTGTGTGTGTGTGTGTGTGTGTGTGTGTGTGTGTGTGTGTGTGTGTGTGTGTGAAAGCGGATTTTTCCACGTCCCTATTAAAAATCTAATGTCAACGTAGTACATCTGGCTTAAATCACCCGCTTAAGGTTTTCGCCATCATGAGAGTTTTGAGGACACGATTCTGTTGAGTTTATACATTCACCTGTCAGCGTTAATTACAATTCCATATTTGGGTAGTCTCTTTCCAAAGCCGACCGATAATTTCCATCTTCAATCAATCCTTTATCGCTTCTTTGAGGGAGTAAGGGAGAGAAACAGACAAACAAGAAAGAAAGAAACAGAATTTTCTCCCTTTCGCAATGCCAGTTTTGACATCTGGTTATTGTTAAATCGTTATCATATCATTTTCGTGGATGCCTTGTGTTTCACCTTTCTCTATCTCTCGGCCACCCCAGCGCTTATTTTTTCTTCCTCTCTCCCTCAGCCCTTTCTAAGAAAAAATTAAAATATATACACAGACATATTCTCCAAATATCTATTCCGTTGTTCGAACCCGGGGTCCGTCGACACTTGGTTTAATGTGTGTGCATAAGGAACACTTACAATGTTACAATGTGTATGACTTTGTTTAGCCATTTATTTTATAGAAAAATTACATTGATACGGCATGAGTCTCAATCGGAGGAGTATTATTTTGTTACTTCTTTCAGTTATTGATATATTATATTGATACGGAATCAGATCTACTCGGAGGAGTATGATTTTGTCATTCCCATCATTTATATTACATTGATATGGCATAATATCAAGTCTGCGTAGGGCGATTTTCTTCAGCATTTTCCATTGATGATACGTCACATTGATATTGCATGAGACACAATCTGTGGTGTATGACTTTGTTTAATGATTTTCTTTATAGATAAATTATATAGATAGGGCATAAGACCCAATCGGAAGATAATGATTTTGTTAGTATTTTCCGTTATTCATAAATTATATTGCAAAGGGAAGAGACTCAGTCAGAGGTGCGTTACTTTGTCTAGAAATTTGCTTTATAGATAAATTTAATTAATACATAAGACCCAATAGAAGGAAAATCACTTCCATTATTTTTATACGACATGAAAACTGATTGGAAGAGTATGATTATATTGAGTCATTTTAATTATTGATAATTTACATTGATAAAGGCCCATTTAGAGGAGATTGTTTGATTTAACTATTTACACTATAGAGAAATTACACTGATAAACTATAAGTCACACTCAAATGAGAATGATCATGTTCAGCCATTTTACTCATTGATAAATTACATTGATACTACATGAAAACCAATTAGGAGAGGAGGATTTTGCTAACCTTTTTCGTTATTGATAAATTACTTTAATACGGTGTAAGACCCAACCGAAAGAAGATGATTTTTCTAACTTCTTCCATTATTGGTAAATTTATTTGATACGGCATGGAACTCAATCTGAGTAGGATGATTTTTTTAACTTTTCCATTAATGATAAATTTCATTGACACGGTATAAGACCCGATCGGAAGAGGATGAATTTTTTAGCCATTTATACTATAGATAAATTACATTGATATGTCATGAGACAGACTCAGAGGAGGATAGTCTTGTTGCGACAGTTTAATCCTTACTGTAAAAAGTCTGTCTACCTGAACCAGTAAGAGATAATTAGGAGTTGGTGGGATTATAGTTTGGTCCCTTGAATATTCTGAAAATAATGAAAATGTAATAGTTAAACAGGTGATTGCTCGGCTCCACTTGTTGTCTCAACAGACACTCAAGCGTCAGGGGACCTAACTCAAACCAATTTATAATTATCCTCTCCTGATATTGTCATCGTAATACAATTTCCCGTATCACTATTATGTTTTATTTTCACAGAATTGAATTTAATTAATAAATATTTACTTGAGATATGCCTATGGAAGCAAAACGGTCCAATTATAGAAAAACTACAAATGTTCCACTCAGTATTTACGAAGATTGAAGTAAACTCATGAACAGAAGAAAGAGCAACGTAAACGAAACACAGAAAGACGCCGTCAGCTTCGTTTAGCACAGTCACAGAAGTAAAGAATGCAAATTTTAGAACAAAATGCTGCTCAGTACAGAAAAGACAACAGCTGTCACAAATCAACATGAGCAGATTTTAGAACAAAAAGCTGCTTAACACAGAAGACGTCAGCAAATCAATAATAGACTAACTCTTACTATAGCTAGACAATAAGATATAGATGGACTTCTACACTTTCTTATTGACGCTGCTCGCCATTGTTGCGTTGCCGTCACTACAAGAATTTGATGTTTCTTGGGTGCGTAGAGGAGGAACCATGAAAAATCCCAGTTTTAGTATATAGTCTGTAACTCAGGAGTGATACAAATTGAGAATATCCTTGAGTTACTGAACGAAATTGTTTATTTATAATACTCCTGATAAAAAATATTACAAACGTAATATTCTAAAGTTTAATAGTGCAATGGCAACGTTTCTATGTAAGTAGATGACGCTGCAATACTGAGAGAAATTACGAATTACAGAATACATGGTATTCTTTACAGATTTATTGGTGCTCCTAGGAGTCACCGTTCCGTTCTGCTTACAAACGTATTTTTAAGATCACGAGGAACAAATATGAAGACGAATGGAAAGAATCCCTCTTAAAAAGCAAACCAAGCTTTTAATATAAACATATTTCTAAAAATTCATTCTGCTATATACTCTACCGTGAAATATAATCATTTTTTTATCCGTGCAGGAGCAAATCGACGCTGGAAATATTCCTACTGATGTGTCAGTTGGCTTACATGCGGATAAAAAAGTCTAATGGGGCTCCCGGAGATATAATTTACTGACTTCTAATGAATTTGCTATTCTTATAGTAAATACTCTTAATGTGGAAATGAATTGTTCAGAACGAATGTTCAAGACAAAATTCATAGCATAGGAAAATCAAAATTGTTTACAAATATTAAGTGACTCACATACGACAATGATGTACCCATATTTTTTTTTTTTATCCTTCTGGACTAGATTGGTAGAAGCTTTGATTTATGAATCAAAATGGAAACCGTCTTAAAAAGAGCAGGATCTACGGATATAATGCAATTGGGTCAGCATTTATTTCAGCAACACTGCGTAAATCAATTTGCTAAAGTACAATCAGGCAGTCTACAATATGTTCGTAACAATCTTAACTTAAAAGCAGATTCATATAATCACTTAGAATATACTATACTTTCAGGTAATACTGATCGTAAAGGTCGTAGATATATATATTGCCAAGTTCATGTCCACAATAAATAGCAAATCACTACGAGAATACAATGAGCATAGTTAGAAATTTGGCAAACTTACTTTATTTGTTACTTTTACAAACAACCTAAAATGACATGAAATGGATGACTAGCTTTCTGTTGGCCAAACTGCAGTTGACCGACAAAATATTACTGCAAGAGTATTTAAATTAAAGCAACAACAACTATTGCACGATATCAAATCAGGAGTCCTTGGGAAAATTATTACTCATGTGAACAGTGGCATTTAAAAAAAGGATTACCTCATTGCAATTTTTATTCCTAAAACAAAATCATCACAACACATTATAAAGATTTAATAAAGTTGTTACAGCTGAACTTCCTAATCCCGAAAACCCATTTAATGTCACATCTTTATTCTTTGGTGAAGGAACGCATTATACAAGAATCCTTCATAAAAGGCAATTTAAACTCTCCCTGATCGGTGAATGAGTTTACAGTAAAAGATATCCAAAGGTTTACAAATCAAAAACATTAATTAGAAATGGTTCTTATCCACAATATTGTCGCTGCGTCAATACACATTCGACAGAGAGAAATTGTTGTTGCTACCATTGTATATTTTCATATAATGCTCGGTTGTTGCAGAAGTACGAGGAGCATATTTATTTTCAATGGTGTTAATCTATTAAGGCTCTGAATTATCTTTACAAGTACTTTTTCAAAGATGTTGAATATGCCACAGTTTCTTTAGACAAAAAAGATGTTTTGCGTCTCAGTGTTGACAACGGAATCAAAGGGATGAAATTCAGAATTCAGAAAATTGCCATTATATTGAAACGTTAGAAACTTGTTGGAGATTATTTAAGTATCCAATTCAGCAAATGTTGTTGGTTGCTTGCCGACATTCTTGCCAGGTCAACAAATAATTGTGCTTAATCCGAATCAGGTACAAGATGCTTTAGCACAAAAGAGATCAGCCAAACTGACTGCATATTTCTAAAAAAATTAAGGTCCCCTAGCAAAAGATATCATCTATTGTGACTTTCCACAACATTATATATGGTCTAACAATAGTAAAAGTTGGCGAAGAAGAGTTAATTTAGTGAAGATATTCTAGAAGATATTGGTAGAGAGTATGCAGTATATTTATCGCAAGGGAAGCTATTTTATCTTGGATTATTGCTTCAACATAAAACAGGAGCGACAAGCTTTGAAAATTTACTCACAATTAACGCGCATTGTTGCTCAAGTTTTAAGCATACATGTTAAATAATAAATTTATTAGAAAATTATAAATAATGGGAACTTTGTCTAAATAAATCAAGAACAGCATATTTAGTGAATGTGTTACGATATTTGTTTGTCAGTATTCTACATTTTTGATCTTCTTCCAGACCACTAGATTTATACAACAGGTTTTGCGAAGATTACTTCCATCAAATGTGACAACACATTTTCTCTCACAAAGTAGCATTGGAAATTGCTCTGAATGAGATGTTGTATGAACTGGTTCCTCAGTTGGGTCAGCATGACCATAGAACAATTGCCTGCTGCTAATCGTGATTCAGAATGAATAATGTTCTACTTCTTGACAATGAGATAAATCTAAATGCCGAAGAATTTTTTACAGCAAACATCCATATGCAAAGTAATAACCAAAGAATCATTTCTGAAATTATTCAAATAGAAAACTGATAGAAATGAAGGTGGTTGACAGCATATTTCAAGATGAATGAAGAATTAATTTATTGATGCACGGCGCTGGCAAAACGTTTTTCCTAATATATTATTGTCATCAGTCAGCTAAGTGTCATACATGATATACAAATTGGCGATCATGTCTTGAAAGAAACATGACTGACTGGGCAGATGATTATCCTGCAGTAGGTTGCCATTACGTTCAGCGGTAGACTGGTTGCCAGCCAAGGCTATAGAACCCAATCTGTCCTATTATTTAACCCATAACTAGAGGGAAGAGACTGATTAATACCTTTCCCAAGGGTATTTACCCGTAAGTGAATGCAAGAATTCCACTGGAATTTGAACTCGTTCTGAGCCGATACCCACTGCACCACAATGCACATGTGAAAAAACAACCAACTAGCTATTGCGACAGCGTCATACCGTCATTGCTGCGACACTAATGAAGCTAAATCACACTGCTCACTTTCGATTCAAGTTCCTGATGCTGTTAAATTGTAATTTAAACCTAAACAACATCTCCTTTTGATGTCATTAGTCATTTGCTTCATGATGCACGCTTAATTGTTTAAGACAAAGCACCCATGTGCCATCGTTATCTATATGAAGTGCTGAATCAAGAACTTAAGGATATGATGAAAAATAACTTGATCTTTGGCGATAAATTGACCATTTTAGGTGGTGATTTCCGTCAAATTTTTCATATGAATTGAAGAGCAAAAAGGTCTTCTCTAATTTGAGCATGTTTGAAAAAACAAGGTAATTTGGCACGAATGCAAAGTATTTCATTTCATTACTAATATGAAAGTGCAAAACATCCTCACCAATAATAATGCTTCTTTTCAAGCTAAACTTGCTTATCACACTGTTTGGTTATTGCAAGTTGGTGAAGGAAAAATCGTAAATGTTCAAAGACAAGTTTATGATGATTTAATTTAGATTCCTCAGCACTTTCAATTCAAAAGTAAGGAGGAGTTAACCAATCATGTCTATAAAGATTTAAAGGTTAATTTTAACAATCTCCAGTGGTTGTCATCACGAGTAATATTAATTGCAAATACTGAAGAAGTTGACCATTTAAATAACAAGATAATCCAGAAACTTCCAGGTGAGACATATACTGTAAGGAGTATATGTCTCACCTGGAGGTTTCTGGATTGATTCCGTAACATATGGTTAACAGTCTACACTCTATTCACATGAATTTCTGAATTCTATAAATATAAGTGGCATGTCACCTCACATTGTTAACTTAAAATGTGTGTTCGTATAATATTGCTAAGAAATTTAGAACATACAAATGGAAAGTGCAATAGCGCACGTTATAGAGTGTTATCGTGTCAGAAAATATAATCACTTTTAATTCCCCGCATTATTCTGCAATTGTCTGATACTGATTTTTTCATTACTCTGAAAAGCCGTCAGTTTCCAGTGAGACCTGCTTTCACTATGTCTATAAACAAAAGCCAAGGAGAAAGGCTGAACCTGTATTTACTCATGGGCATTTATATGTTGCTATTAGGGGAGTTAGGTATTCAGTGAATCTTACGATATTTGCTGATCAAAAATATATTACTAGATAAAAAACAAGCAGATGTCATGAAAAAATAAAAGAAAATTACTCGAAATGTTGTGCACAGGAAATAGTGTAAATATTGATATGCTATGATATTGACATTGATACTGTATTGACACTCTAGGTGACCAAATTCAAGAAGGATAATTTTGTGTAGACATTTTAAATCGATGAATTACATTGATAATGCAGGTGTCTTAATCCGAGGAGGATGATTTAGTGTAGCCATTTTAATTATTGAAAATTACATTGATACTGCAAAAGACCCAGTATAAATGGGATGCTTTTGTGTGACCATTCTAATTATTGATAAATTACATTGAGACTCCATAAGACAAGAGAAGGAGATAATTAATGTAGCCATTTTAATGATTGATAAATTAACTTGATGTTATCCGAGATTTAATAAGAATAGGACGACTTCTTGTAGATATTTTTATTATTGATAAATTATATTGATACTGTAGGGGACAATATCTGAAGACGATTTACTATGTAATTGTTGATAAATTATATTAGTACTTTGTGAGACCCAATAGGAAAAGCGCGATTGTGCGTAGACATTTTAATTGTTGATAAATTACCGTGATTCTGCAGTAGACCCAGTCCAAGGAAGAAGCATTAGTGTAGCATTTTTAATTATTGACAAATTACATTAATACTGCAGGTGATCCAATAAAAGGAGGATGTTTTACTGTGGCTCTTTTAATTATTCATAAATAACATTGATACTGCAGGATACCCAATCCGAGAAGGATGTATTTGTGTAGCCATTTCCATTATTGATACATTACATTGATACTGTAGGTTATCCTTTACAAGGAGAATGCTGTATAGCAATTTTAATTATCGATGAATTACATTTATATTTCACGAAACTCAATAAGAGGAATATGATTTTTGTAGCCACTTTCATTATCGACAAATTATATTGATGCAGCATGAAACTCAATAGAAGAGAATGAAATTGTTTTTGCCGTTTAATTATTGATAAATTGTCTTCATATTGCAGGAGATCCAATCTGATGAGAATGACTGCATAGGCATTTTAATTCTCGATAATTTACATTGATACTACATGAGACTCAGTTCGAGGAGGATGATTTTTTGTAGCCATTATAATTGTTGATAAATTAAATTGATACGGCAGAAGACCCAATCCAAACAGCATGATTTTTATAGACAATATAATTCTTTATAAATTACATTTATACTTTATGAGAGACAATAGGATGAGGATGATTTTCTGTAACCATTAAAGTGTAATGATACTGCATGTGATATAACAGGAGGAAGATACATTTTTGTAGCCATTTTAGTTATTGACAAAGTACCTTAATACTGCAGGAGACACGATACGAGAATGATGTATTCTGTAGCCATTTTAATTGATGATAAATTACGTTGATATTGCACAAGACCCACTCCAGGGAGAATGATTTTGTGTAGTCATTTTCATTATTGATAAAATACATTGATACTGCAAGAAACCCTATCCTAAGATGGTGCTTTTTGTAGTCGTTATAAATATTGATAAATTATATTGATACTGCATGAAACCTTATACGTAAAGGATGATTTTGTGTAGATATTTCAATAATAATTTAAATAATAATTGATAAGATACGTTGATTCTGAAAGAAACATAATCCGTGGAGGTTGCTTTTGTGTCCTCTATTTTAATTAATAATAAATTACATTGATACTGCAGTTGATCCAAGGATAAGATGAATATTCGGTGTTTGCTCTTTTAATTATTGATTAATTACATTGATGCTTTATGATACCCACTAGGAGGTGGATGTTTTTTTGAATCCGTTTAATTATTGATAAATTGCATTGATATTGCAGCGGATCAAATTCGTGGTGGTCACATTGTTGTTCGCCATTTTAATTATTGATAAATTGCATTAATACTGCATGAGACCCAATGTGATGAAGGTGATATTCTGTAGCCATTTTACTTATTGAAAAGCTATATTGGTTCTACATGAGACTAAAGAAAAAGATGATGATTTTGTGTTCCCTATTTAATTATTGATTAATTACAGTGTTACTGTATGATACCCAATATAATGTGAATTGTTTTTGAAGTCATTGTAATTATTAATAAACTACATTGATACTGCATGAGACCCAATGTGAAGAGGACGATATTCTGTAGCCAATTTAATTCTTGAAAAACTATATTGGTGCTGCACGAGACTCAATGCGAAGAGGATGATTTTGTGTTTGCTTGATATAAATGTTTGCGTATAAATGTAAATTACATTTATGCGACAACAAAATAGAAGAGGGATGACATTTGTAGCTATTTTAATTATTGACATATTACATTGATGCAGCATGAGACACAATAAAAAGAGGATGATTTTGTTTTTGCCTTTTACTAATTGATAAAATTATTGATGTTGCTGGAAAACCAATCCGAGAAAGTTATGTTGTCGCTTTAATAGAGCAGACGTAATAAACATCATGAACCATATAAAAACAAAAAAAGCCAATAAATTACAAACCCAAATAAAACAAGACCAAAATGGATAACTAACTTAGAAAAAACTATACATACACGCTGTCAAATCTAGGAAAATGTATAAAATTAGCACTAACGACTACAAAATGTTAGTTGAAAAGTAACTTACCAAATTTGATAAAACTACCGACAATAACATGGAAAACAGCATAAACAAAGAAGCAAAAATCATAACCGCTAAAATAAAACTAAAACTTGACAACAGAATCACACAGTTGACGAAATATGAACCATTCATTAGACTAAAACACCTTAAAGATAACTTCCGAAATAAACCAACATGCAGGCTTATAAACCCCACAATGTTCAACATCGAAAAAATAAGCAAAAAATATTAGATTTAATAGGTTCAAAAGTAACACGTATACTAGAAATAATCCAATGTAGAAATACAAAAGAAACAGTCATTTGGTTGGACAATATTATCAACGAAGAAGAATGCTCATTCATACAGTTAAACATAAAAGATTTCTATTCATCCATCAACGAACATTAACGATAGCACTAAATTTAGCAAGACAATATATAGACATCTCAGAAAAAATTCTAAACGTTACTAAACATTGCATAAGGTCCATTCTATACTCTAATAACAAAATATAAGAAAACGCAACACCGCTAACACCAATACCAATAATGACTAAAATTTTGACGTAACAATGGGAAACTACGACGGTGCAAAGATATGCAAAATTATACACGTTTACATCCTCTACAAACTATCAATAATCATCAACAAAAGTATGTAGGTTTATACAGAGAGGAAGAACTCATAATTCTAAGAAACTGTAACGGTAAAATGACGGAAAATCAAAGAAAACAAATTTAAAAAAAGTAAACACTCTAGGATTCATAGACATACAAGCAAATTTAAAAATAGTAAATTTTCTAGATATAGCACTCAACTTAATCAGCATCATATGCAAAACATACAGAAAAGAAAACAACAACCCCATATATTAACAAAAATTCTAATCACTTTCCAAATATATTCAGAAACATACCCATATCTATAAACAAAAGACAATCTACGAAACCAAACAACATAAAAATATTCTACGAAACAAAGAAACATATGAGTCAGCACTAAAATATAAAAAATATTGAAATAAACTTGAATACACAAACAAAAAGAAACCAAGCAAATACAATAGAAAACAATATAATCTGGTTTAATCCACCCTACAACAATGATATAAAAACAAAAATAGGAAAAATATTTTTCAGTCTAATAGAAAAACGCTTCCCCAAACACAACAAACTATCAACGATCATTAATAAAAACACAGTCAAAATCGGTTGCAACTGCGTGGAAAATATTGTAAAGATAATAGCCAAACACAACAAGAAAATACTTAATAAAATCAATAACAACAACACAAACCAATAGGACAATACAAACAAATGTAATAGCCGAAATAAGGACAACTGTCCACTTAATAATAAGCGTCTTACCAACAATATAATATACAAAGCAACTGTGACAATTAACACCAACACAGACGAAAATATTTGCATAAGAGCAACAGAAGCAATGTTTAAAGAAAAATTCAATAATCACAAACATCATTCAACACAGAAAAATACAAAAACAACACAACGTTATCAAAATGTATATGGAAGCTGAAAGAAAACAATATTACCACCAAAATTAAATGGGAAATGATAAAAAGGGCACCCTCACACAGGAGTAAAAGCAAAAATTGAAAAATATGCCGAGACGAAAAACTAGCGAAAGTGAGTTTGAAAAATCGAAGTAAAATATTGAAAAATTCGAGATAATGGGTAAATGCATACATGCGAAGAAATATCTACTTTGCTACACAAACAACAATAAATGACGACAAAATCAAACAAAAATAAACAAACGATTGAACTGAAATAAAATTAAAAATAAAATAAAAATAAAAATAAAATTACATGTATGAAACCATAAAATAAACAAAAAATAATAAACAAAAACAAAACATACAAATAATATAAATACAAAAAGTAAATGTACAAAGACACATCCAGTCACGACAAAAACAGAAAATAATAAAACAACTACTAAACAAAAAATAAAAATAAAATAAATAAGTTCAAAAATAGAAAAAATCAAAAGCAAACACACGTAAAACTCACAAACACAAATACAATAACACTCAACCAAAACATAGAAAAACTAAACTGTCACGCGGCAAAACATCAACATATTAAGAAAAATGTTAAACCAATAAAAAAGAGGTCAATAAAAAAAGTGCCTATCCCAATCAAGCAAATACCAATTCACGAATACACTAAAAATAAAAATAAATCAAACAATTACCAATAATAAAAAAGAAAAATAAAGAAAAATAAAAATAAACTAGTCATAACCAATTTTGGTGGCCTCCCTCTAAAGAGTCTATGTTGGACTCTTCCCCTTACTATAATATTAATAGGAGAGGAGGTATTGGGAAGACAATCGAACTGATTTTACCTTAAAGGGGAGGGCGGAAGTATGTGCTTCACTACCCGATCCTTCTTTACAGACTCTTTTTGCTTCCACTCGTATACCATATTAATGACATTAGTCAGGGTCTTGTTCTCCTTCCTCTGGGGAGAATGCAAGGCTCCCAAGGTATGTCGCGTGATCTGTTACCTCAATCCTTCTGCGGGCGGTCAGGCAATGCCTAGCGTTGAGATTCGTCAACATACGCTTCGCATTGCCTTCCTAGAACGAATGTGCTAGTAAGTAAACAAGAAGAGTGTATTCTAGAAGGAAAATGCTCGCGAAAGTTTCTCGTCTCTATGAAGTGTGCATTCGTTCGAGGAGGAGGCCAGACTAATAACTACAGGCGAAAACCTCTTCTTATGAGCAACAGATGGTGTTGTCATTTCTGGCATTTTATCAGGTGCTAGTGAAGAGTCCGTACAAGATGATCTGCTCGACGAGCTCTGTGTGACGAGGCGAGAGGCTCGTTCTGTATGGCCTTAGATGCCCGGGTTGTAATGCTTCACTAATAACGAGGCATCACTCACCTGGCTGGTGATGCGAAAGGCTCTCTGGGTCGGCAGGAAGCATACTTCAGCGAGTTTGGGTAGTTCGCATCCGCTGAGGTGATTTGGTGGTCGAGACTTTGTCTCACGCCTTCTTCCATTGGTACTGTTGTATAAGTGGCTTGAAAACTTCATGGTTCGCATGCTACGCGGAAGGTTCTTTGTCCGTGAGGTGGCTTCTGTTTGTAGCAATGTGATGCCGTCGTTGACTAGGATTGCGCATTATGTGTTCGTATGCTTACTAGCTGTTATGAGAGTTGTGATATGGAGGACGCGATAGAAGTAATTTTATGGGGACGAGAAGTTTTCCTCTTCCCAACTAATTTTGTTCTTGAAACATCAGCTTAAAGTCAAGATCAGAACGAAAAGGCGACGAATCCCTCCATCAGAATTTGTCATAAGGTGGGTAAATATTGCGTGAATCTGTCGAGTGAATTGGGGATCATGTAATAAATATTTTTAACTCCACCCAAAAGCAGGATAGTTTAATTTTTCTTTTTGTTTTTGCAATGGTTAAACTTAGCTAGGGTATGTATGGTCATTGTGACGTTTTGGTGCAAGGGATATTGTATATGTTGTGCATAACAGAATTATTGAGTAAATAAATACCAACAACGGAAATATAGTAAATTGATATGTTACCAGGAGAAATAGTATTTACAAAAATGGTTGTTAGTAGTATACAGGAACAAGGGTTTAGTAGCATGTATCTTCGTAAGACGCAGAGTCTAATAATAGTACACTTCCGGTTCACTACCGGAAATACTCGACTGATTTGTTAGTCGGCTGACTCGTTCTCGAGACTGGTTACTCGTTACTGATCCCCGAGGTCTTCCCACTTCTACTTTATGTAGTGATTGGCATAGTCCATTATAGTAGAACACAGGTGGAGAGCGCCCCAACAGGTATGTATAGTCATTGTGACATTTTAGTGCAAGGGATATTGTATAGTCTGCTTGGGTCAGCGAATGAGGCTAGCTAAATTACTGTAAGACAGATGAAGACCAGCATTCTCCCATCCCCCTTTTGACTTTTGACGCATTTTTTTTTTGTAATTGCAAAAGTAGATAATAACAGGCGAACTGATTATTATTATTATTCGTCGGACTCGAATTAAGACACTTCTAGTCAGTAGGATACTGATTAGAAGTGTTTTAATTCGAGTCCGACAAATTAACACCTCTAATCGGAATTTCTTTCGACGTTTTTCTTTGATATGTAAATTTATTTTCTTTTCAGTTTTGAAGACCAATTTTAAATTAAGTTCTTTTATTATATTTTCTATGTATTTATTTGCTAATTTTAAATTTGTTAATTTTTTTTCGTTTTGTTCTTTTTTTTTTTTGCCCTCCTCGGGTTTTTGTGTTCGTATTTTTCTTTTTTTGTGTACTAATTTGTTATATTAGTCTTTTTATTTCTGTTAGAATATTTCTTTTATTGTACTTAATATTTTCAACGCCCTTTTTGTTGGCAAAGATTTATCTTTTTTTGAGTTCATTTTTCAGTCAGCCACCTTGTTTTATCAAACCTTGAATTCTTTTTTCTTTTCACGTATGTTTTTTCTTTATTTTTCCAACTGTAGTATTTTGCAGTGTTTAATGTTTCTGTTTTTGTTATTTTAATTGTTTAATTTTTTTAGTAAAATATAATTTAAGTGCGTGTCTTTTTATTTTCTCGTTACATCGTTGTAGGTAAATTTTTTACACACTTTCCTACTTAATTGTATTTGTTTTTCAGTTTGTACCGTTTTTTTTTTTCTTATTTTGTTGTGTATCTTACGTTTTTAGTTGCGTGTCTTTCATTTTATTAAATCCTTTATCCTTTTTTTCGTTACTGATAAACTTAGTTTTTATCGTTGGATTATAGTTTATTAGTCGGGTCATCACGTTAAAATGTTTTTCCTGTCTTTATTGTCCTGTTTCGTTAAATTACTAATTTAGTTATTGTTTATCTTTTCGTTTATACAATTATTTTATTTTCTTCAACCCCCACACTGTTTTTCTGTTTGGTGTGCCTAAAAAATATATTTTCTGAAGGGAGGCTAAATAAGTAAATATGACCGACAAAAACCGGTCCGTTATTAAAATGAACCTATTTGGTTCTAAAACAATAGATCCACCCGACAAAGATGTTCAAAACATAGAATAAAAAAAACTGAAAACAAGGGAAAGTATTGGAGACCTATAATGATAAAAAAAACAATATCGAAAATGTAAAGCTCAATGAAAATAAAATTGTCGATGAAGCGGCTGAGGAATCACCTTCTTGCTGGAAGTCCCCGCCAAAGTGTATAATCAACATGACGGGAGAAATCTAAATGTTACACACATCTTTTTAAAGAATATGAGATCCCCCAAAATTACAGAAAGTTAAAAAAAGAATTGTGTATGTCTTTGTGATGGACAAGCGCATGCGCAAGATTTGTCGCACCACAAAAGAACCAGTAGTCAAGGTCTTGACCTCTATGGGTGTCAAACACCAAAGAGTAATTAAAGAGAAAGGGTATTTTACATGGGACGTACTACTACCAACATCAGCTGATTGCAAGGATGCATGCAGTCGGGACTTAATAACTAATGAGTACATCGTAAGAACAGAATACGAAGTAAGGCGAAGGACGAACATGGCAGTATACAAGGTTACTCCTCAGGTCATGGGTGAGCATTTAACGGCTTATTTCATGAAGTTTGTGCTGATACTTAATACTTACGCATTTTGGTGTTTGTAGTAAGAATGCGATAGTTTGGTGCAAGAGATTTTGTAGAGTCTGCTTGGGTCAGCGAATGAGGCTAGCAAAGTTAATATAAGATAGATGAAGACCAGTCTTTCCCCATCCCCCTTTTGCATTATACCTCATTTTTTGTAAAATAACAAAATTATATATTAACAGTCGACAACTGACAACCGACACTAGTCGTAATACGCTTTTGTTGTATTAACTGTTAAATATACAATATTTCTATAACACATGTTTTTCATTTCTTAAAATATTTACTAGGACAAAACATAAACAAAAACAAAATAGAATAACAAACCAATCTCAAATAAGACCACACCCACAATATCACATCATATTCTGTATAAGAAAAAAAACAGGACATAATGGCAAACAGCTCTGACGAGTGAAAACATCATAGCGGTGTGCTCACGAAACCTCGAAGTTGGCATGAATCTACTCTATTAAAGAGAAAAACGTTTGTGTGTATATATATATATATATATATATATATATATATATAGAACAGTGTTGATAATTTAGTTATTTTCGCGATCCAGCTCTTTTTATCCACATTTCCATCTTGTAAATCACTCAAGTTCTTTTTCTTGTGGGTGAAATATTAAATATTAATGACAAAATATGCATTTAGAAGAACTAAATAATCTGAAAATGTCGAGAACTTCCTACAAGATATCTAAATTCGCAACTCATAACGGGTATTTTTTGACATTTACGAAACTCTTCTTGAAGTTAAACCTCAAGTTATAAAGAACTAATTCACTTTATACTAATAACGGTCAACCAGCGAATATCGTTAGCCGTTGCTACACCGTGGTTCCTGGGATTCTAAAAAATTATTTTGGCGAAATCTTCGTGCCATATACACAAACATGAAACGAAGGAAAACTATTATTCTTGTTAAACTGCTGAATTATTTTCAATTTCATATGCCTGTGCAAATGTTTCTAACGTAAAACTGTTTTTAATCTCTGTATTCAGTCTGTATCTTTTTAAAAGACGCTGTTTTTTTTTCACACATCTAAGGGACATGACACATAAAAGAATACATTAGCAAAATCTTCGGGTTTTTCAACATGAAACTGAAGATTTATTTCAGCAAAATTAGAAAAAAATAGATTCGGGAAAATATTGATTAATTTAATGAACTTTTATTGATTTATTCAACCCTTTTTAAAGAACCGATAAATTCATTAAAGTCGCTTGTTGTTTTATATAATTACAGAATTTTTATTCTCCCTAACATATTTTTTGGTTGAAATATTATTGACTAAAGAAGAAAGCATGTGGTGATACCGACTGCGCAAAAGCGATGGACCGAATGTTTGCTCTATACCGACCAAAAAGCAAATGAACAAAACTTGTCGTTGTGCATCCGAGTTCGCACAGATGTTCCGGTTGAAAAATAAAAGTGAATCAAATATCAAAGCCCAGAATCAAATACAAGTGTGAAATTCCAAAACGAGCTGTTTTGATCCAAAAAGCAGATATAAAAAGCGGATACAGACAAGACCCCATCAGACAGACACCGACCAGAGGAGAAGAGTGTAACCAATCCCCGTGATCTATGTCGAGCGGCTACTATGCTTGCTTCTTTCCTTCTCCCCTGTTACAAAAGTACTTACTGACCTAAGGAGCGACTACTTCAAAGACATTCCTCACATACCTCCGCTCCCCACATTCCTAAGCCTTTAATCTCTTTCAGTTCATTATTTTTCATGAACATTTTAACCTCTGTTTGACCCATATTCAAGTATTACTTTAATTGTAAAACATTAATTGATATCAAACTCACTAAAAGTATATTTAGTCTACGAAACCCGGTCGATATTTATCTGTATATCCTCGAATGTTTGCTTTATCTGAGATTTTATGATGATAGATTTTAGTTTTATATTTTTATTTGATTATTTTATTATGTAGTGTGTTACAAAGTTATACTTTAAATTCGAATTTTTATCACGAGATTTTTTTAATAGCCTTTACGTTAAAATACTTAATATTCTGATTCCTATGTTTGGTGCTATTTGTGTTGTTGGACGTGGTCTCTTTTTGATAATTACTGCTTCTAATTTCTAAAAAGAAATTGCAGTTTATGTTGTATACTCTTTGTTGTTACGTGTTTCTTGATTTGAAGATTTTTTTAATGTAATATTTCTTAGTATTGAGAGGTAAGAGAAGCAACTATCGGATAAGTGGCAAGACAGAATTGTAGTTATATAAGTAAAGTATATATTTCGTATAATCTTCTTTAAGTAGTAATAATATTAGAGATACCGGCTCTTATTATGCATGAAATTTCATATTCTATATGTAGTTTTATTTTATTACTGACAATAAGATTGAATGTGTTAACAATCGTCTATGTTTATTCTCATAAGTCAATAAATTATATATATTTATGTCTTTTTTCATTTTGCTTATAAGTGTTATGCATGTAATTAAAATCTAATAATTTAATTTGTTCATAGTTTATATAACGCTAAAAATGAGAAAATAAAGGTATACACTAATTAAAAGCAAGACTACTCTAGTGACCAAAAGTGACTGAAGAAACTTGATTTTGAATAATTTTCTCGTTTTGCGCTGATAGACTATTTTTATCGACCTTGTAAGAAGTGATTATCATGCGTAACCATTCCTTTCTTCAAAATCACCCTAAACAAGGCAGTAAAGCCAGACGCAAAACTTGCTGGGTCTGAAAGAGTTAGAAAACAGAAGCCTTATTGATTAGCGATAATAACAGAAGTGTAAACAGAAATACAGACGCTAACGACTGACATTACATTAAAATTTTTGAAGACCAAAACTGTCTGGAGAGCAAGAAAACGGAAGACAGTTCCGGAAGCGAGAAATGCGAGAAAAGAAACTCTTAGCATAGAAATTACGGTTACATATAGTTAATTCAATTGTAAAGGATATGCCCAAGACAGAATATCCAAAATTGAAACAAGTCAGTAGCAGATGTCGCTATAAAAGTATCTTAGATATGCTAATATTATGTATGTTCTTTCCCATCTGTCGACAAATGAAGAAAAAAGTTCTGTCGTTAAATGCAGTTGGTGTTTTTGAATTTGAGGATTTGTTTTCTAACCGTTTACTTCCATTAAGATGGGTAACACAAGAGCTACGAATCGTGATTTCGACATTTCTTTTTGCTCCTGACATTCTAGTTTGAACTTGCGATTTGTTTTTCTTCATTGTGTGAATTTTACAAACCTAGCCATGGATTCTATATAGGCTTTTCACTCCATGTTGAGGTTCCACTGGTCACTTTCCTGAGGATTAGAGTCAGTCATGCTGAATGAAGACAGAAAGTGATCTTTCATGTGATTAGCAGAGAGCAGTTTTGTTTTAGAGGTGTTCAGATTGACAAGCCATACTTTGCCGCAGTTAACAACTGACTGTAGGTCATTTTTTAAATTATCCCTCGATATTACCTTATCGACCGGATTAGACTTAATATAAAGGCAGGTGTGATATTAGCATAGATACCAACCGGGGACATATTTACTTTTATTCTGGATAAATCTATTTTTCCTGTAATTCATGTTAAAAGAATGCGAGAAAAACGACTATAAACAAAAACTTTCATATCTATCTATGTTCATATCTGTCTCTGTCTGTATTCTTCTCTATATATTTTATAGATTTTATATATTCTATAACGAACAACACACATTTTTTCACTAGCATCAGTTTCTAAAAAAACTGTTTTTTCTACTTAAGGCTTGAATTCATTCATTTTTATTCCTTGGCGAGTGAGAAATGCAAGCAGAATAAACATTTGCTCTTTGAAGCGAATTTCTTCGTAAACGCCAAAATTCAACGTTTACTTGTGAGCAACTAAGAATAGCAAAAACAGACGAATTGAATACTTCAATTATACTTACTGTTCATAGCTTACCGGCTCACTTTCTTGCACAAATCAAACACAGAGCAAATATATTCAATGCATTTAGTCACTGAAATGATAAACACATGGAAAACATCAGAACTAGATTCTTGTCGAATATCTTTTTTCCGTTTCAAGTATTAATCAGAAAAAATTATGCTTTTATATAGAATTAAACTCTAACTGCAGTATTTCTAAATTTAAATCTACAGTTACATACATTTATTTTAATTATAATTTATTCATTAACTGCGAGAATTTTATTTAAACTTAATTAATACCTTTCCCAATGTTATTTGCGCGTAAGTGAATACAATGGATTCAACTAGAATTCGAACTCGGCTCCCCGGCTTCTCGTTCCGAGCCGATATCCACTGTACCACAAAAAGATCAAACCGCTCAAAATTTATGCTAATTTCAATCAGCAGCGTTTTTAATGAATCCTCTTAAAATAAATACTTTCTTGTGCATATAAATAAATAACGGTCATCATAGAAAATTCTAAATTATATCTCTTTTACTATAATAAATATATTATTCTTATTATTTTTAGATCTGTTATTTATCCTTGTGAAATATGTTAATAAATTTCTTTGATTAAAACAAAATAAAAATAAAACCGCTACTTGAATTATTATTCTCATTTTTTGTCGTTATTATTGTTATAATAGACACAAATTTTCGGTGCATCTGTATCAGCAAGTAATGAACACCTGAGATATCCAGGATTCTTGTCTTAACCTTTTGTCTATAACAAAATTTATAAAAGTTAAAGAGGATATAAATAGTTCGAAGAAATCGAAGAAGCACTTTGCAATTTCCTTATCTAAAAATAAGGTTATAATTTTCAAAATTGTCATTTTAATTTAATGTACAAAACTTAAACAAAGAACAATAATTCTTGATGAAAACCCTCTGAAGTTATCTTAATATTAATCTTAAAATAGATTCAGCTAACCCCAACGCAATAATTAATATTTACACAACACTTTGGATTATCTTTATAAAAAGAAAAAAAAGGTTTTTCTCATGTAACATTCCATTACTGCAATAAGTCGATATATGTGTCACGTTAGTACTTCGAATTACTTCCCTTGCGTGAGAAGAAACCAAATACACAATAAGATTTCCATTCTAAGACAATGTTTCTTCTGGAATCTGCGTCGAAACTTACTTTTTATTTGGAAATTACTGCACATCTATGATATTTTCCTTTGTCTGTTTTGAATTGAAGAAATCTGCTGCAAATTTCACAATACACTGCAGAAGAACTCTAAATTAACCATTAAAAAATACCAAATTCATCGTCAGAATGAAAGCAACATCTTACAGTTTCTAACGTTTCTAATAAAAAATAACTGTCGACATCATCCATTATTACGTATGCGCAAAGTTACCAGCGCCTTCCTTGAGAATAAATTAGCATATGAACAATAGCAATTTAAAATTTTTGAAATTTCACTTATACACAATATCTAATTATATGCATTAGCATGTGTGTGTGCGTGCGTATACACGTGACCGGGCGTGTTTGTGCAAAATTTCAGATACAAATAAAATATGCATGTATATACGACATAGATAAAGACAAAATAATTTTTTTCTTACCAGAGCTTATCGTCCCCTCAATGAGTATATCAAGATAAATATAGAGATTTTATTTTGCAACTAGCATTTATAAACAGAAGTAAAGTAGAGGAAAATATTGTTGTTTTCAAATTTTACATTTAAGCACGCTTTAAAATATTCTTAAAGCAGAATGTGTAAGAAAAGGTAAAATATGGAGAACGCTGTGAATTTGTATATTAATTTTATATTAATTTATTAATGTAATTTTTATTTATTATTTTATTTGATTTTTATAAATTATTTATACATTTATTTATTCTAAATATTGAAAGATCTTGAGTTAACGTACTTTTTAATTTTCAAAATCTTTTTCCATGCTCGTGTTGGTTTGGGAAGGGAATATTTCCTTCAAGAAGATATTTGTCACAATGCCAGGCGTAAGTTAACTTTTTGGCAAAAATCAATAATTGCATTATCAAGAACCTTTCGCCTAAGTTATTTTCTCTTGTAATAAATGAAGCCTTTTTAGATTGAAGTTATGATTTAGTTTATTTCTTTATTTAACTAATCTATTGGATACATAATGTAAATAGTTATTGCTTTCGTAATTACGTTTTCAGGAAGTTTCAATAGTAAAAGAAAATTTTGAATATTTATAATATTGTAAAGAACAACTATGACTGTTTATCACACAGACACACATGCATAAATACACACACACACACACACACACACACACACACACACACACACACACACACACACACACATATATATATATATATATATATATATATATATATATATATATATATATATTCCTGCTTCATAATTATTGTTTCCGTAGATATTTTGGTTCTGAACAAAGTTAAGAGTGCATATATTATATTGAATAGAAGATGTTATGTAGTTAGAGGGTAATATTTTATGACTTCTTATCTAATTTATTGTTATTTCTCTCATTATTATGATTATTATCATTTTTTTCTATTTTGTATAACTTTGTCAAGATTTTTTGGATGAAATAAAAAAATCATGAATTTTAAAATAAAGTCGTTAATTATTTACGCTGTTTGAACTGTTGTCCTCATCATTATGGCATTCACGACGTTTCGGCCTTTTGTATGCTACGACATTCTTCAGGTGTTTGGAATTTCGAACCGAACCCTTTATTTCGAAGCATGAGTCATGACACTTCCGGTAGTCTTTGTTATCTCAATTTAACTCAACGGTCAAGACACTCGACATAACCAACGTTTTTATCCACTGGGTCATGTATTTTGGGGGCTTATAAACTTAATATCTCAGTGCTCAATTTTTTGCCAGAGCTCATATTACAATCTTGATGCGATTGATGTTCTCTAGCATTCCGTATTTCTACTTCCCATATTGTATTCATTTCTATTCTTGGCCAGCTTAAGAGATTTTTATAGCCCAATTCCTTAGGTTTGTGTATTTACCAGTGGTTTTCTCTATCTATTATTTCAAATGAATCCCACAGGAGACAGTGATCTTTTCCCTTTCATATGTAGTTAGCTGCTATTTATCTAATTTCCATCGTGTTACGTAGTTGCGAAGTACTTGCAGCCCTATCTTAAGAGGACGACCAGTTGCTCTTATATATTTCACACCGCCTCTGCATAGGATGTTCTTCACTATTGGCGGCCTTAGTCAAAAAACGTGTCTGCAATGTGTAGAACCACTTATGAAGTTCGGCCTGATGTTATAAAGACCACAGATATTTTGTAATTTTTCTGATAATGCAATTACATAAGGTAGGCCGACAGAGCTGTTATCTGATCGTTGTTATTCACTTGCATCCTTCTATTCGCGTTTGTTGAAGCTGCGAACATGTCCCCTCGGCAATTATTACATTGTAGAGTTTCTGTTTATACTGGCCATTTCTTGTTCATATAACTGTGGGTCGCCGCTTATGACTTTTTCTCAATGTTGTAAGCAGTTCTTTACGTGGTATGGGTGGTAGGAGTTGAGGTTGAGGCATTTTCTGGTGAATGTTGGATTGCGATATGTGATGTCTTAAACCCATTCTCTGTTCGAGATATTAGTACACCCAGGAGTGCTAGATTGTTGTTCTTTCTTTTTCCATTGTGAACTGTATTAATGTTCTTATTGAGTTCAAATGGTCTAATAGAAGCTGGAATCTCTTCCTGGTGTGATCAAAGTAAGAAGGTTTCATCTATGTATCTCAGCCAAAGAGTTGGTTTTAGTGATGTGGATTCTAATACCATCTCTTCCAAATATTCGATGTATTTGTTAGTCATTGCTAGCCATGATAGCAAGCTTATTGCTAAGCCTTCATTCATCCAATATGCTTCTGATCTCATTTCGAAGTGTTTTGTTTGTGTACAGACAGTCAGTATCTCCATCAGGTTATCTATTGATATACTGGGTTGTTCCCCTAGGAATGAGTCCGAGGCCAGTCTTTTCCTGACTATCGATAGTGTCTCCACATATTTCATTTGTTCTTTTGCGCTGGACACTTTACCCTTGCTTCAACCCCGCTCCAAACCAAATATTGGCAAGAAAAAGGACTTTTCAAATTTTGAGGTTTTATTTGAAGAGTAGATACTTATCTATTTTTGGTCTTCTAGAACAGAGAACTTTATCATTCTTTTTTAATTTTCTTGTAAAGTTTTGCAAAAATCAGTAGTTTTTGGATTTCTAATTCGACTAGCGCTTATAAAACGAGGAATATTTTTCAATGAAAAGAGAAATTAATTTCACATATGAGCCAGATAAGTGAGATTATCATCTTACATAATGACATCTTGGTGATAAGAAAGTAATTGATGCTAAAGACAATGATTCAAATAATTTTAATCAAAAAATTTTCTACTGTTCTCTATGGGATATTTTTGGCTGAGCTTAAGATTTCAGAATCCCCACTTTAATGGGCCTCGTGTCGCATCCGTCTTAGTGGGAAGGTGGCAAATACCGAGTGATCATACTTCCATTCTCTCTCTTTATCAGCTCTGCTTTCGAGCGGAGAGGGACCTAGATTCCGCCGAAGAGTAGAGTCTCGTCTGTGATGAATAAACAAGAGCCCAACCCAGACCTAAGCTGGGTCGACGGGATATTTTTGGCTGAGCTTAAAGGCTAAGAATCCACACTTTAATTGAATTTGTGTCGCATTCGCCTTGGTGCGGAGGTGGTAAATACCGAGTGATTATACTGAGGAAAAACCCAGATGGGGCTAAGCCGAAGAGGCGAGCCTCGTCTGGAGAAAATCGACAGTAGTCCTGAACTGGCCTTGTGCAGGGTCAACGAAGTATTTTTGACCGAGCTTCAGGGCTCGGTGACCTCACTTTAAAAATGGTCTTGTGCTGCATTCCGCCTATGTGGGAGGCAGACAAATACAGAGTTACTATACTGACTAGCAGTTCACTAGCTGTGTATCTACTTCACGCAGCGTGCGAGGCTTGTATTTGTTGATATACTATTATTCCCAACCTCCGTTAGGTTAGTACTCACGCAGTAAATTTTAAGGTTACAATGATGATCTATCTATCTCTGTATCTATGTTACATTCTATTATTTAGCTAATAAACGTTTTCGTAATAAAATTTGTATTAATGATTCCTATATTGATAAACAATTTTAGATATAATTACAGTTATATGATTATCACTAATTTTGTGATGTGAGATTTTATTATACAACTCATAGTTTGTTTATATTGTAAATTAATATAGTGTAGTGTATAACTATTGATATTGTTCATTTCAGATGAAAAAATGATTGCAATGATTTTTTAGACATAACCTCATAAAAGAAATCAGATATAATTTTTTTTATAATCATATCGCAAGGCAGTTTACTGCCACTGATGCGCAGGGGGTTAAATAGGAGGAAAGTTATGAGAAAGAGTGACAGGTTACAGGGGGTGTCAGGAAGTGGGTTATACTGAAGGTTGAAAGTTGTAGAAGAAATGATTTTTAACAATGACTCAAAAAACTGTCTATAAGAATAAAGCAAAAAGTATTCTAAGTACAATTAAAACCAAAGGTTGATTGACCAGCAAAAACCCAATTGAAGAAACTGATCTTGAGAATGAAATGAACGAGAAAATACGAGGAGTGAAGACCTAAACGCTGACAGATTACTTTCTTTACTTAAACAGTGTAAGAGAATAAACCGAGGGAAGAATCACATGACAACTGATTTCTCAGCTGCAATTTTAGTAATGAATTTTACATTAGATGGATTTTATGCCTTGGCTAAGTTTTGGGCCTTTCATATAAATATTCAAACAGCACAAATTGCAGTTAAACTACAAGAAAGTAGTGTTTTGAGTTCAGAAATGAAATTATAGGACCCTTAAAATTTGAGGATTTTATAATTGATAAATTCAGTGAATTTCTGTAAATTTTTGAGCATGCTGCCTGTTTATTGAGATAGACTGCAAACAAGACAATTCATATAAACAATGCTCCTTCAAATTCTCTAAAGCTTAATATTGCCCAATTTGCCAAAATGTTTTAATATCTTTAAATTAATGAAAATATTAGAATTTTTCTATGCATAAAACTAAAAGTGAATTCGCTTCCTATCATTAAAAGAATATGACAACGCGAGGTCGCTGGGAAGACATAAAATCCACGAGTAATGATAAAGTCGGAAGAGTTGAAACATTAATAAAGGTCGGGATTGAAAAACTTACGAACATTACAGAATGTCAAGTAGCACATATTAAAATATTAAATAAGAAAATAATTTTTGAAAAATGTAGGATATTCTGTTTTACAAAGATAATCTGAAAGCTCTACTTATTACTAATTATTTTTAATATGGATATACAGGGAGTTTGAAAAGTAACTCCCTATTTTATGTAGGAGCGATCAGGTAAGATTCCTGACTTAACACCACGTGATTTTTTCCTTTGGGGTCGAAGGCACACATCTATTATAGCAAACCAAGATATTGGAAGAACTTGAAGGGCGAATAGAAAAAGTTATGTCTTCCATATCGCAATAGTTCCTGGTGAAAACAGATAACGCGATTACTGAACAGTTCGAGAAACTGGTAGCGAAATCCTCTGCCCATATGTAATTTTAAATAAAATAAAACAAGATGCTAAACGCTTTCCACTCATATTTATTTCTTGTAAAAATTATGGTTAACAAATCAATTATAATTATTTAAAAATAGGGAGTTACATTTCAATCACCCTGAATAAGTTTACACTTACATTAGATGTTGAAAACAACTGCGTGTATATGATCGATATGCCCAGAAACATTCATCAACATCGTTGTGTTAGTATTCAACCTTCTTGTGAATTGCAATATAAAATTTTGCATAGCGTAGAGATAGATAGATAGATAGATAGATAGATAGATAGATAGATAGATAGATAGATAGATATTCTTATATTTGTTAAGGCAACTCATTTCAAAATTAGTATAGTAATTCCCTGATTATTATGTCTAATAAAAAAAGTTTCCCTACACAAAAAGTTCAATGAATTCAGTTTCACCACTGAAGAAAGAAAGCACGGTTTATTTTCTAATCTGAATCACACGACTCTTCAAAGTCATTCTAATCACGATATTAATGGCTGCTTTTCATTCCCTAACGACCATTAAACAAAAGCTCAACTTACAGGTTTCATCGGGTAGCAACAGGTGTTCAATTTCCGCAGCATCGGAAATTAATTTTGCTGCAGGCGCTGTCAGAGTGGATAAAAGAATAAATAAATACATACATAGGCGTGTTGAAAATTTCTCAACCCAACCCACTTCCCAAAAGCAGAGGAAATGACCAAATATCTTTTTTTGCAAGAACTTTTTAGCAAGACCGAGAAAATTTCATTGACCAGTCGTAATAATAACGGGCGACATCATATAGGTTTCGTGCAAGAGTCGATGTGTTTTGTGAAAACGAGATAACCAGAAAAAATTGGTTTACTCCAAATTATTAGAACCTTAAAAATTTTTCGCTGAGTTTTTATGAACAACAATTATGTGCGCTTCAACTGTACATTTCTTTTGAATAAAGTAATGTAGTGACATTCCAAGCAATATATATTTAATTTAGATTCTGGCAATAAATCCATTCACTATGACTAGAGACTATCTTGTCTAGAACTGATAATTTCTCAGCAAAGAGACCACGCAAAGTTCTGAAACGATGTATGTTTCTGTAATTTCATGTGGCTGCTGATTTTTTTCCTAAAATGCATTAATGACGTAATACAGTTTATTGATGGAATATTAGATTGCAATTTGAGTAAATATGAAGAACACTCCTATGACTTTTCTAATTTTATGCGAAAATTAACGATGAGAAGTTTGGAATGTTTCATAAAAGATAAGGTCCAAGCGTGATTTTTTTTCATTTTTTTTTAATCATTTCACCCCGAGCAAGGCAGAAATGCCACTGATAATCGGGGGTCTACATAATTGTAAAAATATTAATTAGAAAAGAGTGAGGAGTACAAACTAGTTATAAAGGAGCAATAGAAGGCTGAGAATGCAGGTGCGATGACAGATACATAGGTGGAGAGAAAGGGAAGGATATACGGGGGTGGGGAGAGAGCTAGAGTCCAGTGGTTAATAGATGAGTATTGACATTGCATTTAAATTTTTGGAGGTTGTAGCCGTCAGGAAAGCAAGAATATGGGAGCGGGTTCCACAGGCGGGAAATGCGAGAGAAGAAGCTGCAGGAGTAGAATTGTCGTCCGCATTTGGCTAACCTGACTGTGAATGGGTGGGACCCAGTTGCCAGTCTGGTTGCACGAGTAAACACCTGTTGCAGAGGCATCACTGACTTTAGTTTGTCCGAGTAGAAGCCAAGAAAGTATTTATAGAACAGACAAAGGTAGGCCACATTTCGACGGTGGGTAAGTGGATGCAGTCGAGCCGCCAGATATGTACCTATCACATTACAGACTCTCCTTTGGAGCCTGTCGAGAACACTGAGGAGAACGGCAGGGGCGCCTGACCATAAATGGAAGCGGTACTCCATGCACGGATGGATGATTGACTTATATGTATGCAGGATGGATTCAGGTGGAAAAAACATCCTGGATCGACATAGTGACCTAACCTTCTTAGCAGTAGATTTTGCTATGGATTAAATATAGTGGTTCCATTTGAGGTCTGAGGAGAGGGTAAGGCCGAGGAGGCGTAGTGTGTTGCTCTCAGGAAGAATCGCTTGGTCCATGCTTATGGGAGGCAGGAGAGGTTGCCTGTGATGGTTGACAGACAACAGCTTGGTCTTAGACGCATTGAAGTTGACAAGCCACTTCTTGCCCCAATTCACCACAGACTATAGATCCCGTTCAAGGTCAGCAGCGAGATTATGTCTGTCCGCCACGACAGGTTTCTTACTGGTGAGGGAGCATATTGTGGTGTCATCTGCGTAGATGTCTACTTGGGAACTGATCTCATCTGGGAGGTCGTTGATGAAAATAAGGAAGAGCGTCGGGCCCAGGATAGAGCCCTGTAGGACACCAGCATTCGTGCTGTAGTATGAAGAGGCATGCCCATTCAAAACGACCTTCATTTTGCGGTTATTTAAAAAAGATTGGATTAGGTCAAGCAGGCGACCGGTAATACCGTAACCCCGTAGCTTGCATAGGAGGCCAGAGTGCCAAACCCTGTCAAAAGCCTTGGAGATGTCCAGAGCAACCGCGCGAGCCTCGTCAGACTCATCAAGGGCCTGGAGCATGTACTCCGTTACGGTTGTTAGCAAGTCGGCCGTGGACCTGGCAAAACGGGAGCCATATTGCCTGTCAGGGAAGAGTTTGTGGGCAGTAAGATGTTGAACTATTTCAGCATTGATTATGGCCTCGAATACTTTTCCGAATATCGGTAGAAGACTGATAGGACGATAGTTGGATGGGCCCGAGGGTTCCTTCTTCAATTGACAAAACATGGATCAAATAATCATTACGTTTTTATAATAATCTTTTTTTCCCGTTTACTCGTGTATTTAGCGTGTATCAAAATAAATTACTTGTACTTTACGAAAAATTATGTTATTATATTATTTAGAGTTTTTTCAATGAAAATATATACATGGATGATATACTTGGATCTATAATAATGCTCTCTACATTATATATATATATATAGTAATAGTTGTTACAATGGTTTATAAAAGAATAGTATCAGTACAGAAAAGTTTTCATGTTTCGGCGGGGCTAAAATGTTCGTCTTCGGGTGATATGTGTAACTGAAAATAAATGGTGGAAACGATTTATTTTTGGAAACGTGAGGTGTAAGTGGTTGTTGTAGGGGACTAGAATTTATTGTGTCTAAACTAGTTCATCAGCAGTTTGTAACTATAGACATACACATTTGGATTAGGAGATGAGAAAAGGTGGCTTAGCTCTGGACAGGTCACTTTTTTAGTTTTGTCTGGGTAAATCGCATAGTGTGACTTTAGATTTTTTAAATGGGTAGGCGATTTTTATTTGACTAGTATCTATGAGTACATGAGATAGAGTAACATTTTAGTATTGTGTGGGTTTTTGTTTATTTTATTAATATGATATTCATTTTTTTTATTTTGTGGATGAAACATTAATTAAATTTTGAAAAGGATTATTTTGTCTGAGTAAGATATCTAGTGAGGCCACGTAATACTTAAAATAAGTAAATAATTTTTCACTGTAAGTTGATTTTTTTTTATAATAGAGCACGAGTTATCACTGACACCTTTTGATTAATTAAATTCTAACGAAAAATATTTTCACTGTTTACATAAAACTGTTAATTCATCCATACGTTTCAATAGTTCACCACTGTTAGTAACCTTAGAACGAGTTATTTATCTTGTCCACTAAATATAATGATTTTTTGTTTGCTTTTTTATCATATTTTGTTAACTTTTTTCTATTAAAGTTGTGTAATCCGCTGTGGAAATTTTGTAGAAATTAGAAGTTTTGTCAGATTTGACTAACAGTTTGTCTGATGTTTTTATATTTGAAATAACATGGTCTAGATGGTTTTAGAATTAATTTATATACATACATACAAAGATACCTATTAGAATCATACAACCATAGATGAAACCGTTATAACTGCTACTAATCTTGAAAATTGCCCGATCAAAAAAAAAAAATACCCGTTACTTTGAAATATTTATGTACAATTTTTACTTTAAACTTTATGAAGATTTATTCAAAATATTTAACTTTGCTTAAAAATGGATATTCTATTTAAATTTATTTGTAACTTTATTCAAGATATAAAAGTAAGTAAATTTACATGTTTAATTCTGTAAAAAATACTTTTCAAAATATTACGGAAATTAAAAATAGAAAGACGCTTAAGAAAAAATATATTTTCTCGCTGGATTTATTTAACCTTTTATTGCGATACGATACTAAAAGAAATAGAAAACTTACCAAGATTTACTATCGGCGAAGATAATATCAATATAGAATGACTCTGCTTTGATAGCAAACTCAGAAGGAAAACTGAAAATAAATCTTAGACAAGGTAGTTAAATATCGCGACACGAAAAGAAGAACTATTATGTGTAAAGTGTTAGAGTGCATGGTCGTGAGGAAAAGAAACAGCCCAAGGTATGGGCTTAGTTTTGGTGAATTCAAATCAAGTCAGTGCAGAATTGTAATTATCTGAATTGTGGTATAACAGTTGACGTAAAATCTGAGAAAGAAATTCGCGAGCGATTTAGAATAACGGAAAATGTCTTCCAGAATCTAAGTAGAGTATTAAGTCATAAGAAAATATTGCTAGAAATAAATAAATGAGTAACAAACTACTATGAAAGTTCTTATCATATTTCGAGAAATTTAAACTAAGATGTTAAGAATACCATGGACAGAATATGGGATTATCGAAGAAGTGTAAAGAACATGCAAAAAACTAGAAACTTATATTTACAATCAGAATGTGATATTTCTGGAGCATAGGAAAGAGGGTCTAGAGGATTAAACATTCATAAAATGTAAAATATATTGAATGAAAGAGAAGGAAATGAAAACTGCTGCTTGCCTACATACGTTGATTATGTGGATTGACAGAATAGGGACAAACATGTATAATAAAGGGGAAAATGTTACTTTAAGCAAGATAAGACAGGAATCTGTGAAAATCTTTGGGTACCAAAATATTCAGCACATAAAAGAGCAGTTACACAATAGGTGCCATTATTCAATAGATTCGGATAAAAATTTATCGCAGAAAAAAAATCTCAATATCAAAGTTTGCTTGTTTTGGAAAATATGATAGTCCTAATTAAAGTCTAATTTTAGGTGTACAATATGATAGTTCTGATTAAAGTCTAATTTTGGGGTTACAATTTACACACAGCCCTTTTTTTATTCTTCCATACAGTCAACAACTCTATAAATATATTTTATAAAAAAATTTTTATCGTTATTTTATTATTTATAACATGTAAAAAAATAAAACAATTCATGAATAATGATACTACAGTCGGTAAGAAAAGTATTTCAATGTCGAATATACAAACTGATGTTTTGAATAAAGTTTATTATGAACTGGATTAACCTTATAAATTCACTGGAAAGAAATACTCATTACTAATTATTTTAATTGTTGTCCCATATAATTTTGCTTCTATGTACCATGTCCTTTCAGAATGTAGGCGATCATGGCTCTCCAAAATTTCATGTTCTCTGTTGCTCAAAATAGATTTTGTTCCGCCATTCATTTACTCAAGCTCGCGAGGTAGTTTTTCAGCTTGTTTTCAATCTGTCCTGCTAGTATCAAATTTTCTAAGCCCTCTTTTCTTATTATGCGCCCTAAAAATCTCAACTCTTTCTTCCTGATGTTAAGTATAAATGTCATTTGTGCTTCCATTGCTGCTCTGATGTTTGATCCATGGTCTAAGCATCATTCTATAGAAGCACATTTCTGTTATTCCAAGTCTCTTCTAGATCAGTGAAGAGATTTATCCAGCATTCAATACCATATAGAACGACTGATATTACATAACAATCTTGTACACTTTTCTTTACTCTAACAAATTTTTCATGTTTCTTAATACTCTGTTTATCTTTTGGAAGATATCGTTCGCTATTCAACGCAAAGTCGGATTTCATTGTCTTCGAAGAATTCATATAAATAATACTGTAATTGATTTTTTGCGCGTTTTTTTTTAAGATGGAATGCATAATTTATCTGGAAAGAGAAAGCCAAAAAAATACCTTGATGTCTGAATAATAATGTCAACTTTCTATAAATAAAAGATTTTGTTCATAAACTAAAATATATGAGCATCAGTTTAATATTTAACGTAATTATTACTTCTAAATATTTTGTATTTAAATGATAATGTTTCTGTCGCTATATTTCTGAATTCCTATTTTTTAGGATATTATTATCTGAATTCCAACTATCACTGTCATTGTAGTACAACGATTATTATTTGAAAAAGGGGAACCGGAGACCTGATTTGAAATTCTAGATTGATCTATTGCATTCACTTTCGCACGAATACCTTTAGTAAAGACATGAATCCATTTCTTCAACAAGTTCAAGGTTAAATATCAATTCAGACTGGGCTCTCCAGCCTTCAACAGAAAGCAGTTTAACTCTGAATTCCAATAAAGACATGACTGCCTGCATCCTGTAGAAATATGACATTAAAAATAATTTGAAATTAGTATGTATAATTATAAAGTAGAGTTTGTTACAAAACCAAAATATCGGAAAATAGAACAAGAATACTGTTTACCCAAACTTTTAAAAAGAAATATTTTGACTGTTTTGTAAATGAGCTTTTCAAATCCTGACTTTTATCTCGACTTGATTATCGCTAGAACAATTAAAAACACGAAAGAATAATAGAAATATGCAAGATGTATAAATATGGGCGAAGCTTAAATGCAACGAATGCACACTATATAATGTTGTGATTTTGACGTCAAGAATATCAGTTCTTCAAACTGCAATTCCACTTGGAAAAGCAAATCGACTTCTTCAAGTTTCCCCCGTGGAGAATGGCTTTACATCGAGATTACATAATTTCAACCTTAATAGAATACAAAACTCTAATGTTTACATACAAAGCGTCTGGGAATCACTGACTCGACTCTTTACCGAATGGCCGGAAGCGAAAGTCAGTTTACTTTTATTTGAAATCACTTTTATCGTTTCCGTTTTCGTTAAACGAAACTTACATTTGAGAATACGGTGAAATCAATTGTCAGTGAATTTTTGTTGCACGACTAAGCCACTAAGGCTGGCCCTGTTAATCAAATGGTTTTCTTAATTGCCCACGTGATCCGTTAAAAATAATTGAAGATCACATGAACATAAAATATACGAAGCATTAACGAAGAGCTAATAACTGCGAATTAAATCATTGGCTTAGACATGAATACTGTTGTCATATCTGGTCAGGTGCCCCTGCTGTTCATCTCAGGGTTCTCGACAGGCACCGAAGGAGAATCTGTAATGTAATTGATCCAGACCTGGCAGCTTAACTCCAACCACTTTCTCATCAGTGGGATGTGGCTACCCTCTGTCTTTTCTACAAATATTTTCATGGCTTCTGCTCCGACAAACTTAGGTCACTGGTGCCCCTCCACAAGAATTTACTCAAGCAACCAGACTGGCAACAAGATCCCACCCTTTTACAGTTAAATCTATTAAATGCAGCCAACAATTCTACTCCATCAGCTTATTTCCTCGCACTTCCCGCCTGTAAAACTCCTTTCCGTATACTTGCTTTCCTGACAATTACAACATCCAGAAATTTAAACACCATGTCAATTTCTATCTCTTATTCACTTGACTCCAGTCCTTTCCTCGTCCTTTCTATTCACCCCGTGTCTCTTCTTCTTTTCCTTTCTCACTCTACCTTCACAACTGTCATCACACCTGTATTCCCATCCTTCTCTTTCCCTTTCTCTGATACGCCCTGTAACTGGTTCGCCTTTCTTTACACTCTCCTCCCGCTTAAACTTTTACTCTCTTATTTAGCCGCCTGCGCATCAGTACCGCCTTGCTTGGAGCGAAACGATTAAAAAGAAATACAATTGCTCTTAACTGATAGTTTTCATTTTCTTAAGCAATCCCTTGTGGCATCTTTACAGTGATCTCACCAATGACACTGCTCACAAGCATCAAAAAGGTCGTAGTACATTCAGTTCAGGCTCGCAGTCAAAATTGCCGAAACATTAAAATAACACTTTTCACAAAGATTCTTTCTAAAGATATCCCGCTTTGCTGTAGCCTTTTTTTTTTGTTCAAATAACAAGAAATACATCGGTTGTAATGAGTATTGTTATAGCAGTAATATTTATAAAATGTTTTTTTTATCAAAAATAAATTTATATCTGAAATAAACTATTTTTAAAAAATAAAAAGTTTTTTTGGGGTCAAATATTTTAAATAACTTAAATCCAATTTAGTACGCTTCGGCCTTCGTCAGGTGCTAGGAAGTTCGAACCGAACGTTTTATTACAATCACTGGGGTATATCAGCCTCTTTTAGTAGTCTTGAGTTATCTCCCTATAACCAGACTCTCTAAGTTACTTGTTCACCACTGCTGTAGCCTGGCATTGAATTCACAACACTTTGGGTCAAGTCACTGGAACTAACCAACCTCTATATCAACTGAGCCTTGTGTCTGATATTTCTTCATATTTGCTTTTATCTTCGCCTTATTTCCTTTATTCTTGACAATACAGCCAAGCTTATCCCTGTCTTTCTTTTTGTGTCACCAATTGATTGTATCTATCATTTTGATTCTGAATAGCCGTTGGATACGTTACATCGCTAGGGTGTAGTGTTACTAAAATACGTATTGTCTTTGCAGATAAATTGAAAAAATTATGATCTGTTAAGTATTATATTATGTAGCCTAAGGTATTTTTAACATTCCTAATCATAATCTATATTTTTCGAAATATTTTAGTGATAAAAACAAAGCCTGGACATGGCGGATTTACTTAAATTATTTTAGCAATAAAATGTATTCATTAAAGAAAACATAAAGTGATATTAAAATTCATTTAAATGATTAATTGTAATAAATTTGCAATTATTGTGAAAAAAATATTAAATGTAATTTAATTTTTTTAAATTCTTGAACTCCAATATCCTCGGCAAATTTGGTTTGATATTGGATAATTCAATTCGCATATCTGTCGCGACATTTAGTTGATTGCGATAATTATCTTGTACTAATATATTTCGAAAAGCTAGATTCATGCTGTTGTAAACTGAGAATGAACTAAAATAAGCCGTTTTGCGAAATCCTTCTATTAGCCAAATATATCTTAACTGCAAATTGTTATTGGGATCTCTTCAAAGTTTTCCTATGACTACGTATCTGAACTAATCTTGATTCATTTTTCGTAATCTATTTCCATAAATTCTGTTGCTTTTTCTTGAAATTGGAATGAATAATTATTATATATATTTAGATATTATTATTTATATTTATAAAATTATTATAATTATTTTTGTTTTTCAAATATGAAAATACACAGAAATCCAATAAACTGCAGAGAAGACATTTTACTGTCACTGCTAATGTTAACCTCTAATTCGCGTTCAGATTCTTAGAATTGGAAAACACACAGAAGTATTTTCATCAATATCCGGTATTTAATTCATGCGTTAACAATTCCATGTTATTGTCAGCTTGAAAAATATTCACTTCTTTCTTTCACAGAGATAAGCATGACTTATTCAATTTTATAAAAATGTCTTTGAAAACTATCGATTAACTGAAACTTATGCCAGATATTTTGACGACTGTGACTATAGTTCAAACATTATCTCAAAAATAATATCCTGCACATCGTAGGTATAGGAGCCTGTTTATCAAATTGGCCTTGTGTCAAACACAACCGAAATTCCCACTATTTAAAAATCAGACGGCTGAAAGAATAAAATTGTTCCGTTTGTAAAATAAGTGAAATTATATTAACAGAACAGTATAACATCAATTTGAAAAAAGTGAAATTCTTAACTATGTAAATGTTCAAAGAGAAAGTGTAGTCAGCTGTTAAAGGGATCAAGGGTTTGCAGTTGCAAGTAGCAGGTCATATTGTACATATGAAAAGATTCAGTCAGTCAGTTAAGTGCCATACGTGAAACACGCTTGGGCGATCATGTCTCGAAAGAGGCATGACTGACTGGGCAGAAGATTATCCCGCAGTAGGTTGCCACTGCTTTCTGCGGTAGACTGGTTGCCAGCCAAGACTATAGTACCCAATCTGTCCTGTTATTTAACCCATAGCTGGAAGGAAGAGACGAATTAATACCTTTCTCAAGGGTATTTGCGCGTAAGTGAATGCAGTGAATAATAGGATAGTAATGAAGTCTGTGTTCCTTTCCTTTTTTATGACCGACGAGAACGTGAAAAGGAAGGTGAAGCAATAACGATAAACAGTACTTATCAAAGTGAAGTCAATTGAAGTATCCTATTATTGTTGTTGTTGTTGTTGTCGTTTTTCTTTTGGTTGACTGTGAGAGTGGGGAAGATGAAGAAGAGGTGAAGAAAAATAACACACGAGAAAGAGAAGGAGAACGAATGTGTGATGGAACCTTATGACGAGTCAGTGGTTTGAAGTTTTTGTCACATGTTACTGGTGTATGATATCGTTGCTTGTCTCTCGAGATTTATTGTTTAAAAATACAATTGTGGCACAAGGCCAAATATGTGGAGGGGAAAATTACTTAGGCTGCTCATCACTTACTATCTTATACCTAGCGAATCAGAATTACAACCCAGTCATTCTGCTTCCCTCTCTCTGACTCATTGATTTGACTTTCTTATTTTATAGCGATTAAGATTTTTCACATAGGCTTGTTAACTTTTCTCTTATCTTTAAAAATCGCTTCCTTTCATTGGTTAGAAAATTAATTTAACATAAAATCGCGAAATTTGGTTTCGTATTTTTCTTTCAATACGGCTTCAATCATTTTCCTATTCATCAAAATTTGATTTCACACAGTTTTGTGAATTTTGCGTTGGTTTGGTTTTTCCAAAATGTTTTCAATCATTCTAATCTGATTTTGTGAGTGTGGAATTCTACATTTCTTGTTTCAGTTGTTTGTTGGATGATATAGGATTTCTATCTATCTATCTATCTATCTATCTATCTATCTATCTATCTATATATATATATATATATATATATATATATATATATTTAAAGTAAAGTAAAATTATGAAGATTACCAATGATACGATAATATTGACCAAGAGTTAGTAAAATTTACAATCAGACCTGCTTTTCCTGAAATCGGTTTTAAAGAAACTGAATTTTTTTTCACTAATATATATCAGTTAAGAATGCAGTGATTATTGTTAAACCTCATGTTACGTCAGCAACCACGTGTCGCCTTTGTTTTAACTTTGTTCATATAGCAATCCTTATACAAAAGCAGCTCACATTCATATAAAGATTATCCGTGTAGCTGAATATGTTCATACTATTAGTTTGTAATGTGAATAATTTTCTTAATCTTTTTACTTGAAGTCATATCAAACAAAAACAAGTAAGCATTCCTGTCCAGCATTGTCTGCGAACTTATCTATTTGTGTTGCTGTAAGCATTATCGCGTATATGCAACTGTGAAACAAGTACTGTGAAACAAGTACTGTTCAAAAGTCATTAGCAATATTGGCTGCAGTAATGGAGGAAAACACAAAGCTTTAAACATTTTACACCACCTTCATCATGATATTGTTTATACAAAGTTCAACGATTGATTCGACAATAATCTGAAACTTTTCATCAACGAGTAAGGCGCTAACATGCTTGTTATAATGATTCTTTAGTACTTTCTTGATCCGTTTTAAATTCATTTAACTGGAAAATTTTAGAATTATTATGCCCTTTTAGTTGTCTTTTAAAATATATATATATATTTTATCTTTATCAATAAGATAATTTGTTTACATAAACCTTCATAAGTTTGCTGCTGTTCAAGAATCGTTTTGGACATCTTCAGCTTCTTGAAAATCAACATTCATAAAGATAAACGACTAATAATTAGAATCATTTTTATACTTTTTATAGATATGAAGAGAATTAAAAGAACTGAATTGTTTGTTTCTTTTGTCTATGTGTGTGTGTGCGCACGCCTGCACATCTTGCTTGCATGCTTGTGACTTAATCGAACAAGAAGCTAATATTTGTATGGGTTTTATGATCTGTGTCTTTTCAAGATGGCGTGTTTCTTTACTATCTGAATTACATGTAATTTCATTTCCTTTTACTTACTCAGATGTACTTTCGTGGGTTACGAGTTGAAGAACGTCACCGTCGTCATTAGTATTAAGCTGAAAAAGTTGGATGACAAGAATTAACTCGGTGATCAAGTTTATATATTCTAGGACGCAAATGTTTTATCTGACCAGTAAAATTTAAAAAGGCATGTTTTAATTTTTAAACCAAAAAAGTATGTATTATTTAGTCTTCCCATAAGGCTACTTCATTATCAATGTGTTTGAGAATTCACGTAATTTTCTCTTGGCTCAACTTGTAAATTTGTTGCGAAGTTAAGACCCTTGGAACCTAACACTGACCCTTCGGATAAAATTGATAAATGACTTCACAAAGTGATGATGGACCACGTGTATCATCTGATCTTTTTATCTATCAAATTTTAATACTTGGCCAACTTTGACTGCATTATATTTTTTTAAGCATTCATTCTACCGATATATTCTTGTCTGAAAGATTTATCTAGGCCGTGCTGGATCCTTTTTTAAATTTCTCTATCAATGATTATGTTGAGGAGCAGCTAACCTCTGGGAGATATAGGATTGCAATTTTTGTTTTATCCAACGGATTCTTTTAGTTTTGGGGTCCAGATAGACTCACCTTGAATTGTGGCAAGCCTAAAGGGATTAATCTTAAGTATGAATCGTATCGGGGTAGGAATCTTAAATGGTGTGACAACGTGGAACTTTTTTATTTGCCTCCATATTTTTGGTATATTGGATCCGTAACAATCCTTCAATATTTGTCTATATTTCTTAAATGAGTTATTGTAATTATTTGCATTTTTACTGTTGTTCTCATCTTGACATATTCTTGATGTTTCGGCCGTTGTACGTTCCGACCTTCTTCAAGTGATTAGAATAATCTAAATTTCGAACAGAACCCTTTATTTTGATCACTGGTTGACATGTAACCAGGTACTGAACTCACAACTCTTTGGGTCAAGTCGACGGATCTAATCAGCAATTTTATCACCTGGGCCATGTATCCTCAAAACTTTTTGGGGAGGGGAATTTATAAACCTAGTGTCCCAATAACCTTTTTTCTAATGGAGTTCATATTACAATCTTTGTAAATTTTATCGTTCTATAGAATTAAAATAGAAGTGCGTTCTTATACTTAAGCAATATTAACTTCAGTGCTAATGGGTTTTTTTCCTATGAACAAACGCTTCTGTATTATTCCTGCATACACTCAATATGTTAACCATTGTAGGATATAATTTATCGTAGAAACGAAATAAATTAAAATATGTTTTAAAATTTCGATCGTATAAAAGGAGACACCATGAATTTCATCCAAGTCATTCTTAGAATTTTCAGCTGACATCAGTTGTGAGCCGGTCATTCAGTGTTACTATTGAAAAGTAAATATGTTCCAAGTTTTTAAGAAAATTAAATTTTCTAAACAAAAAATAAATTTGGTTTATTTAATGCCTTCTCCACTAGTTAACATTGTCCAAAAAATGACGCACTTAAACACGACAAATACGATTGAAAAGAAAACAAACTGGACTCTGAATAAAAAGATGTTTTCTATGTCAAGCAGAATTAGTAAATGATTCAGTTTTTAAATCTACATGTGATAACGAAGATAAGAATTTATTATTCAAATTAATAAATTATAAATAAAATAGAACTACAAAGTGGAAAATGCCAATATATTTCATAATTTATTTATTTATTTTTATAATTCCTCTCAGCTTAATGACAAGGAACTAGTGTTTAAATCAAAGTTTTTAATTACGGATAGGTCACCAGTTCGAAAAATAGTATCAAGCAATTCACTAGCCTCTATAGAAAATAAGTAAGTAAAATTTTAAATTTGCGCGGATGTAGTGGAAAGAAGATTACAAGACATTTTAGCTTAAAACAGTTGACGTTATTTATGATTTTCTTCGAGTTTATAGTATGGAAATATTTTCAGTATTAGTCACTCAATACAGAGTCAAAAATTAGTCATCCCAGAAGTTTTATCGTAGCTCAAAAATTTCAACCTCTCTTCGCAACAAAACAACTTCCCTTATTCCTGTATTACAAGCCAGTGTGAACAACAATTGGCTAACTAATAAAGGCACTAGGTTTAAGGAGAAAACTTTGGGATACAATATGTTGGGTGAACATTTTACCAATTTTTCCGCGAATTTAAAAAAAACATTTTTCTTTTTATTAAAAACCTTGAAAAATAATACATATCAATTTAACCTGCAAACAATCTTGTATAAATAGAGAAAATAAATTGCATTGTAGAATAATTGAGTCAAAATTGTAAAAAATGTGTTTTGTTTTATCAATTCAAATTTGATATCTTAGCACCATTCAGACATATACCCAAAGTAAGATTTTGGTTAGAAAACAATTGTCCTCTCTTGAAAAAGAATTGTTTTCAGGTTTTGATGAATAGTTTTCAGCGTGAAAAGTGATTTTTTTCTTATTCATGTATACAAAGCAGATGTTGTGAGTAGGCATGTAGCACGAAATGTAAAAAAGAACATAAGAAAGGTGAGTGTATTGTTTTCCCAATATGTGAGGAAAGTTTTTTTACTATTATTTAAGCTATAAAAATTATTTTATTGTTGTACACCAAGGAAAGATTTGGAAGGCAATGTTCCTAACATTTTGGGTAATGAATACTTAGAAAGAAACATTTTGTGTAATCTATTTTAGCTATTTATAGTGTTGAAATAGGTGAAAAGTTTTTCAAGAATTATGGAATATAATTGATTTTAGTAAGTTAGTATATTAACATATCATTTAACTTTATCTCTTCTATATAAGGACTAACAGCTGCTATTTTTAATTCCAAAAATAAGATCCAAGAATATTAATGTTTGCATTACACTTGACGTTGAAAGATCAAGTTGTAAATTCACATAATGTTTACAATGAAGGAGAATAGAAACTATAGATTAATAAACATTAAATTTTCAATAGACTCTCTTTAATGATGGTAATAAATATGCATCAACATGTTGTATATTCCGTATATCTAAAAGAAACATGACAGAATTAGGTAAAAGTTCTGGGGAAAGCTAATGAAAATTGTTGTCATTTATGTTACTTTAAAAGTTCCGTGTATGTTACTAGTTCTGAGGTAAGGAGATTCAAAATGCCCATGTGTTTATCAGTAAGTTGACATTTTGAAAGGAATTGCCAAACAGAAAGAATCTAAATATCATCAAAATGAACATTTTGAATTCAGGAAATGTTATACTGCCACTGATTCATATTAATCTTGGGTTAATGAAGCAGTTTTTAAGCCTTATTTAAAGATAGATATAGTAGTTGCAAAAGATTTCGGATTAACAACAAAACCAGCAGCAACAACAACAACAACAACAACAACAATAATAATAATAATAATAATAATAATAATAATAATTATTATTATTATTATTATTATTATTATTATTGGATTTTAAAGTCTTTAAATATTTGTCAAGTATCAGTTTCATCAAACAAAGTGTGACGGTTTGGAAAACAAACTTTACCTCAATCATAAGAATGAAATATGATAAGTCTGGTGAAATAAACACCAACAAAGTAAAATTTCAAGGTGACTCTTTGTCTCCATTGCCATTTTGTATATCCCTAATAGCATTAACCAGCGAACTTAATAGGATAGAATATGATTGTAAGATATGTAAAATTAAGCTATTTAATGACTTAAAGTTGTATGCTAGAAATTACAGTGATCTAGAAGGTTATCTGAAAACAGTAAACTTTCGGTTTAGATGAATGTGCTAAATCCACAAGTTTACGAAGATCAGTGCAACAAACCTCTTTTGAAGCAAGAAGAAAAATTACAGTAATTTTTAGCAACAGATTTTCGCGATTATATTTTGTTACCACAATTCACATCCATGAAGATGATCTCGGAAAGAGATTGAAAGTACTTGGGAACATCGAGAAATTAATAATAAAATCATGTCAAAGTTGCAGCTCATTTCTTACATTTTTTAATTATAATACGCGAAAGATTATTCGTGAGTAGGAACGGATTTTATTAAAAATAAGCAGACAATGTTTGCAATTTATTTGATTTGACATGTCTAAAACCTCTTTTAACAGCTCAGACTCTAGGATAACAATCAAATAATTAGAAAAAATGAGGCTTATAAGTACGTCTGTTTAAAATAACAGTGAACGAATTTACCATAAAAATGAAAAAAATAGTGCAAAAAGCGTACTATAGAAGGATGTGACCACTACTAAGAACTCAGTTTGAATTCTCTATTTACGGCCATTAACAGCCTTGACATCTCAGTACTTCAATATATATTCAACATCGTGAACCAAAATCTAAATGGCGTCAGATGAATAGATTCTTAGAAAAGAAAGCTTATTTATAAGCATAACATGCATTATCTAAAGGCTGAAAAAAGGTTGAAGAGATCTTATTCAGCTAGAATTGTCATACATGACAGCAACTATTGGGAACAATGTCGGACTTGATGATACAATTAGTCAAACAACACGAAAACAGAAAGAAAAATATTCAGTCATACAAACGATATTTACATTTAGCAGATTCTGTATAAAACGAAAAGGAGCCAAACACTAACGGTTTTAGCAAAAATATGAAAAAGAAAGTCAAGGATAAACCTCTCGAACAGAAGAAACAATGCTGGCATGGCAAATCTCAGCATCTGAAGCCAATATCCAGAACGTGCTAATAAAGACGGTGTTGATAAAGTTATCGCTCCTCAGTGGTTGCAAGAATCTGGATTAAAGGCTGAAAAGAAAGGCTTTATTCTTGCAGCGCAAGACCAGATTTTTTTCTCTAAGAACTTTCACATAAATTCCATGTATAATAATGTGGATCCAAAATGCAAGTTTTGTGAAAAATATCAGGAAACCATAGACCATTTAATCACAGAATGTTTTGTACCTGTGCCATACAAATATAAAAATCGTTACGACAAACTGGGACGATATTTACACTGGACAATGTGCAAAAGATTTCAACAAACATTGGTATGAACATCACTTAGCACCGGTTACAGACATAGAAGAGATTACAATTCAATGCGATCACACTATGTTGACAGACAGGAAGACTGACTATTGATGGCATGTTTTTAAGTTGGTATTTAGTTTACTCTTCTATGAAGTAAAATATATAAACTTTGATATATTCTTATATACCTAAGCATATATACTTAATATTTTTTTAGAATTTATAACATAAATATGTTATAATATGACTACAAAGATAACTATTTTGTTTCCACACCACCGGTGTCTTATCAAGTAATGATTTTTATTTCAAGTTGAAGAATTTTAAAAGATTCAAAATTAGACAAACCCCCTTAATCAGGGAGGCATTGTTACATAGACAAGTACATTTGGTGTTTAAAAGAAAAAAGACAAAACACCTACTGTTAAATGGAAAATTCTTACAAAGGCTCGAACTTGTAATTCCCTCCGTGCACTTTGCTATCTTTGTCTCAATGAGAACATATAAAGTATCAGATTCAAAGACAAGGTTAACTTTTTAAACAAGATAAAAAAACGTACTGTTCATTGTACGCATAGCTCATAATTTACCATACAATATGTGTTGTAATATGAAGAATTTATGTATACTATTTTCACTGCTGTCAATTGTTATTTGCCTTTATTTTAAGGGTATTTTCTTCTGGCTTGGATGTTCTAAAAATATATGCTAAGTATTTAATTCGGCATATACTATCATATTAATATTTGCTAAGTATTTAATGTAAAATTAATTATCATGTTGATATTCGATAAATTTTAATTTAGTATATACCATCTGGTTAATATTTCACATGTTTTTAATAATTATGATTCTCGCGGTATCAATTTCACAATATTTATTAATGCCTGGTTTTAACTATTTGTAAATATGGGTACTGTTTTTTATTTGTTTATTTGTGTATTTATTAATTATATATATATATATATATATATATATATATTTCACTCTGTTCATATTGGGATATATACTTGGGTGCAAGGATTTGTCTACGTATTAGTGTGTGTGTATGTATATAGATCTACATATGATTTTTTGTACTAGTAGGCAATATTTTGTTTTACTTGCTAATGTGTTTGTGTATGTATGTATATATATTTGTCTGTATACGTATATACACATATACATATATGTGTGTGTTTATATATATATATTCATATTTATGTGTGTATATGAATTTGTGTGTACATGTGTTTGGATGTCAATGTATGCCTTCCTGTGTATATATATATATATATATATATATATATATATATATATATATATATATATAGAATTCGCTCTTACATGGATCCAATATTGTAGCCTTTACGGACGTTTCTAAACCTGGCTTTAATATTTAATGGATAAATTGACACGTCGATAAAAACATAATTTTAACATTTGTGTATGTATATATGTCTGTGCGAATATTCATTTGTACATGTGTCTTTATACCAATATGTTTGTTTGTATATATACCCGTTTATTTGTCTGTATGTGAATGTCTATAATTTTTTTTAATCATTTCACGCCAAGCAAGGCGGTACCGCTACTGGTGCGCAGGAGGCTACGTAAGATATAAGTGAATGTTTAGGAAAGAGGAGAGCGAAAGGAAAGACGAACCAGTTACAGGGGTTGTCAGAGTAAGAGCAAGAGAAATGAAGCTGATGGAGTAGAAGTGGCGGATACGTTTAGTTGATTTAACTGCAAACGCGTAAATTCTTGTGGAGAAGACATCAGTGATCTGAGATTGTCGGAGCAGAAGCCATGATAGAATAGATAGAATATTTACTGAAGAGACAAAAGGAATAGACAGAATATCTATAGAATAAACAGAGGAAAGCCACATTCCGCCTGGTGAGAAAGTGGTTGAAGTCCAACTGCCAGGTTCTTCTCTGGAGCCTGTCGAGAACCCTGAGATAAATGGCAGGGGCGCCTGGCCAGATATGATAACAGTATTCAAACTGCAGTCAGATAGTTGTTTTGTATAAGTGCAAAATTGACTCAGGTTGGAAAAAATTTCTGGCCCGACACAGACACCCAACCTTCCTAGCAGCCGATTTAGCTATTCATGTAATGTAATGGTTCCACTTGAGGTTGGAAGAGAGAGTGATACCAAGAAGGTGCAGTGTATTAATTTCGGGGAGACACGCTTGGTCCATGCTGATGGGGTTAGGAGGGACTGCCTGTGGGGATTGACAGATAGCAGCTTCGTTTTAGAAGTATTAAAGTTTACTAGCCATTTCTAGCCTGAAGGCAATGACAGCCAAAAAGGCAGGAGAGAACCAGGAGGAAGAATGAGGTTTAGGACATTTTTTAATGTATGCTATATTAATGACTAAACGTGGTCTATATCAGGGAGAGAGTATTTATAAATGTAAAAGTGGGCATTAAAAACACCACCCAGAGGCTTGCAGTCCGTATCATGCTAAACCCAATCGTTATGCCATTTCGTTGTGTTTTTACCTTTTTAAGCAAAAACTATCAAATAAACGATCAGAATTCATTTCAAAATGCATACACAAAAACAAAGTTTGACTTCGCTATTTAAAAATCGAAAACTGAAGACGAATAAGAATAACTGAAAGCAAAAAATAAAATAAAATGAAGAAAAGCAAGTGAAAAAAAGAATCCAAATATATAAATGAGTAAATAAGCTAAATAAATAATCAACAAATTGACACACTACTCCCTCCAAAATAACCGTCAGAATAATGCAATAGACTTCTCACAATACAATAGACAACTCACAATGCATCACTGACCTGTGTATATAAAATGTCGAACAAAAACATAACAAGTATAGAGTGACGAGAGCGTTTATCATAAAACAGGCTGTCGCTTATGGGCTTTAATTTAAATATCCACTAAAGTGCAATAAGCGTGAATGTGCAGCTGGTGTAATATATATATTGGCTCGGAATTTTCAATCAGAGAGCCGAGTTATAATTTCCGTTGGGTTCGCTATGTTCACTTACACGCAAATACCCTTCGGAAAGGTATGAATCTACCTCTTCTTCCCACTTCAAGCTATGGTTTAATTAATCGATTTTATCTCTAAAGCATTTGCATGTAAATAAACATATCTCACAATCTAAAAATATTCCCTGACTTTAAATAACCTGCAAATGGTTAATAAACCTTAGAAAACAAATCAATCAACAGTCAAGTGCATGTGTGTGTGCGTTTATACTTACACATAAAGGCCTCGACACGACTCGATGTCGAGTATTGCCAATATCTGAGAGAATGCGACAGCGCATAGCTAACCGCAAGTTCGGCTCCAAGGAATATTGGCGGTTATGCAAACGGGTACTGAACAATAGCAAGTACTCTATACCTCCTTTAATCAATGAATTTGAGGTTCTCACGTCATCTGCGGACAAAGCTGAGTACTTTGCTCGCAGATTCTCATCAAACTCCACATTTGACTCACCTGGAGTACCCTCACCCGACTTCCCTATTAGAACTGAGGTCAGACTGTACGACGTATATATTACCCCGACAGGATTATCCCGAGTAATTTCAAAACTTGACCCCCATAACGCGAGCGGTGGTGATAGAATCCCGGTGATATTCCTTAAGAGGTGTGCTCCTGAACTCTCCCCTGTCCTCTCTAAACTACTGCCTTTCTGCTTCCTGTTTTCCTGCATGTTGGAAGTTCTCTTCAGTCGTTCCTGCATTTAAGAACAGTGGTGAACCCTCGGATCCATCCAACTATCACCCTATCAGTCTTCTACCAATTTTCGGGAAAGTGTTCGAGGCCATAAATAATGCTGAAATAGTTCAACATCATACTGCCCACAAACTCTACTCTGAGAGGCAGTATGGCTTCCGCTTTGCCAGGTCCACGGTCAACATGCTAACAACCATTACGGAGTACATGCTCCAGGCCCTCGATGAGTCAGGCGAGGCTGGTGCTGTTGCTCTGGACATCTCCAAGGCTTTTGACAGGGTTTGGCACTCTGGCCTTCTATGCAAGCTACGGGGTTACGGTATTACCGGGCGCTTGCTTGATTTAATCCAATCTTTTTTAAATAACCGCAAAATGAAGGTCGTTTTGAATGGGCATGCCTCTTCATCCTTCAGCAAAAATGCTGGTGCCCCACAGGGCTCTATCCTGGGCCCGACGCTCTTCCTTATTTTCATCAATGACCTCCCTGATGAGATCAAGTCCCAAGTAGGCATCTACGCAGATGACACCACAATTTACTCCCGAATCAGTAAGAAACCCGTCCTGGCGGACAAACATAATCTTGCTGCTGACCTTGAACGGGATCTATAGTCTGTGGTGAATTGGGGTAAGAAGTGGCTTGTCAATTTCAATGCCTCTAAGACCAAGCTGTTGTCTGTCAGTCATCACAGGCAACCTCTCCTGCTTCCCATAAGCATGGAGCAAGCGATTCTCCATGAAAGCAATACACTGCGCCTCTTCAGCCTTACCCTCTCTTCTGATCTCAAATGGAACCACTACATCGAGTCCATTGCTAAATCCACTGCTAAGAAGGTTGGGTCACTGTGTCGGGCCAGGATGTTTTCCGCCTGAATCCATCCTGCATATATACAAATCAACCATTCGTCCGTGCATAGAATACTGATGCCATACATGGTCAGGCGCCCCTGCTGTTAATCTCCGTGTACTTGACAGGCCCCAAAGGAGAATCAGTAATGTGATAGGTACCGACTTGGCGGCACGACTACAACCACTTCCCCACCGACAAGATGTGGCCTCTCTTTGTCTGTTCTATAAATACTTTCTTGGCTTCTGCTCCAACGAACTTAAGTCACTGGTGCCTCCTTAACAGGTGTTTACTCGTGCAACTAGATTGGCAACTCGGTCCCACCCATTCACAGTTAGGTTAGCCAAATGCAGACGACAATTCTACTCCTTCAGCTTCTCTCGCACTTCCCGCCTGTGGAACTCACTCCCATATTCTTGCTTTCCTGGCGGCTACAATCTCCAGGAATTTAAATGCAATGTCAATACTCATCTATTAACCACTTGACTCTAGTTCTTTCCCCACCCCGTATATCCTTTTCTTTCTCTCCACCTTTGAAACTGTCATCATACCTGCATTCTCATCTTTCTATTGCTCTTTTCTATTGCTTCTATTGCTTCCTTTCTAACTGCCCTTTCTTCCTCTTCGCTCTCTTCTGATTAATCTTTTTACACTTATGTAGCCCCCTGCACATCAGTGGCATTACCGCCTTGCTCGGGTGATACAATTAATATATATATATATATATATATATATATATATATATATATATATATATATATACACAAACGGAGGAAATAATTGTAAGTTACCAGTGTTAAAATCTGTTTGGCAGCTATAGATAGAGTTGCAGAATGAGTGGATTGTTTCCGTGTGTTAAATTATATTTTAAATGGTATTCAGTAATTCATACATGAATCGAATTTTCATCATTTCTACAAACTCATATGACCTGAGAACTCATAATTTTCTAAGATTTCATATTGTATGTCACTCATCAAAATGAAATTGCATTAGTAAATATAAATAAAAACATCTTCCTCTTTAAAAACGCTATTTTAAGAGAAGATTAAATGATTTTCTTTTGAATGCGATCTCTTTTGATTTCTGATAGGAAGAAATACTTAAACAATGCATAAAACGAATCGTTCATTAAAGAAAAGTGAATATAACGCAAGCATCCAAAATACTATAGAAATAAATGAAACAATGAATTTCAATATCATTTTTTCTCCAAACTAAGAATATAAAAGTCAATCTTCGTAACAAAGGCTTCAGATATCATATATTCTCTTTCGACAAGAAATCTTAGATGAAACAAATGTTCAAAGTGAAAGTTCAATCAATGAAATTTAAAAAAAAACTCTTTACTGCTTCCCCAAACGAGAGTTATAAAGAGAGTTTTGTGTTCTTTAAAAAATTAATTTTCGTAAAACTTCTGCTTACATAATTGCAAGTACATGTGCATAAATGTAATAATAAATTGCACAAATTACAAAAAGGCCTAAACTCATGAAAGTTATTATCCATGAATCTTGCTGTGAAACTCACAAAATTTGGTTTATCTTATTCTCCTTTTAAAACTATCACGTGGATAGAGTATAAAAAACTTTGGCAGTAACAGTTTTAGCAAAAGAAAATGAATGAAAGTCATTTTTTCATTTTGTTTCGATCGTATAAAATATATTTTTGACTTACGTGACACCAGTTATTTTTGTTTAGACCATAGAATAGCTTCACTGTTGGATATATGGCAACACTGATTTGATTTTCGTGATATTTACTTTAGCTAATAATGTTGTGTTTGAGTTAAATTATGACGTTTAAAATTAAATGGTTCAAAATGACTATATGTAACCTGATATAATTCATAACCTGATCGTAACTGAAAATTTTTCACGCAGGTCACATTTCACCTATTTCCAGCTTCATGTACTTCGTTCTAATCCATTTCTTTAAAACTATTGTTCCTAAAATTTTTATTTTCCTTTTCAAGTGTCCTCTGCGCAAAAAGCTCTTCTTCTGTACGATTTAGGAAGAATGAATATTGGCCATGAATTGTTTTTAAATATATTTTTGTCATTTGCTTACATCCCAAAAATTTCCATCAGTCTATTCAGTGCTATACGTGATACACACTTGGGTGATCATGTCAGATAAAACTTTTAGACGTTCCTGATTCTTCTTAGTCTAAACCTAAAATGTCTTTCTCCAAACGGAACAGTACCAAGTACTGTCTGTCTTGTCTTCACTACTCTTGTGAATATCTAATTTTCCAAGCCCTCTTTCCTCATTACGTGCTAAAAGAATTCAATCGTCTCTTCTTGATGAATTGTTGGACAGGCATACGGTGAAGGGTTTGCCCTATTCTTTTGCTGGTCTTTCAAGACAATCCCTTCACTTTGAATTTGCATTGCAGTCTTAACTCTCTATTCATATATCAGAGTAAGAATGATGAATTAGTTAGGGAAATATCATTATGACATTAACTATAACGTTTTAACTTATACTAAGTTCAAATATCTCCTATCAGAATAAAAATAAGTAATTTTTTGTGCCGGTAACTGTTACATTAGTCAGTACCTTCATAATTATCATTATTACTAATGACAAAAATCCATAATCAAAAGTAGTCATGTTATTTATTAATTTTGTTTTTAATTAATTAGTTTATTTACTTATTTTTTTGATAGACAAACAGATTATGATGGTAATCTAGCACTGCTCCCCACATCATGATTTACTGGAAGTGAACAAAATAATTGAAAAAACCTTGAAATGTCAAGCAAATTTATTTCAACATGCAGTAGAACCGCCTTTAACAGTCATTACAGTTTGAATTTTGCGTATGATCTACTAGTACTATATTTGAAATGTTTCCAGGTGAATTGTTATCCATTCTTCAGCTAAAACAGTATTCAATTTTTTCAATTTTTAATGATGGTGTGGTGTATAGACTCCTCACTTGTTTTTCTAAAATGAAGAATAAATGTCCAATGATGCTGAGATCTGGGGACTGCGGTGACCAGGTAAGATCTTCTACTTCCCTAGAATGTTCCTCGTGTCATTCTGCTAGAACTTTAGCAGTATGAATGGGTGCATTATCATCCTGAAAGATTGAATTTATCTCCGAAAATAGTTCCTGAACCATAGGATGAAGTTTATCACTTAAAATTCTTAAATAATCCTAACTGTTGATTTTAATAAACTTATTTAAATAATATCTGTAAAAAACAACACTGATAGCAAAATATGAAGTTGTACTAATGTTAAATCAACAAATATAAAAATAGACAAGCTTTTAATTTAATTTTAGTTGAATCAAATTTTCCAAATTATGCAATTATGGTAAAAGGTATTTCAATTTTTTGTCAGTTCTTTTGTAGATTAAAGATAAAAATATAGAATAAATGAATGGCATCGTTTCATCTATGAAGTAGATATAGAAAATAGGCCGGATACTAGAGCCAATATGCATTGTGATAAATATAGCAAAACATTGAGTTTGAAATACAGGTGTTCAGTTCAAATAGTTAGAAAGCCGAAAAGTTTGGCGGTTGAAAATTTGTAATAAAACGAAAACGTTAAGGTAATTGGTTTGAAAAAAAACATAGTGTAATAATAATAACGCCTCCTTTCAACTGAGACAGAATGAGGGCCTCATGATTCGGCGGCATAACTGGTCTCATAAAAACATATAAGTAAACCATTCCGAAAAAATTATTCTAAAAATAAAAACAAAGACGATTCAAGAGAAGGAAAAAAAAATTCAAGTGTAATATTGATTTTCTTTATTCTCACAATTTCGTCGTTGTTTATGATTTTATCTGTTTTTGTTGTTAGACGTAATCTTATGCTTTCATGTTTTTTCCTTTCTATCAATACAATTTGCTTGCTTAATCATTCTGATTTTCCCTGTTTTTTATCACTTAAGAAATCATACCAACTAGAGTAGACGTTGTCTTCACGCTTAACAAACACTATACACGGTGCGATGGATAAATTGTTGTCTAAATTATGCAAAAATGAAAATAATACTCAGATCTCATTTTAACATTTTTTACTAAAATTACACAAAAATATCTTTGGATACTAAAGAGTAAATTTATTCAATAAAATTGCCATTGGATTCAACCACTGCCTTTAGGTAATTTCCGAAACTTTTGCAACTCTTCTGGACGGTCTATTTGTTTAAGATGGGGAATGCTGTCATAATCCTTGCCTTAAATTCATCTTTAAAGTTACAAAAAGTTTTGTTGGTCTCTCACTCAACTGTCCCACACATAATAATCAAAGGAGTTGCAATCTGGGAAGACAGTCGGCCTCATTTAAGGTGTTGTGTGGTCATAGAAACTGTCTGACAGCCATGACTGAGTTATCCTGCTTGTGTGACATAGTGCAAAGTCCTATTGCTAGACACAGGGTCTACCAGCACTCACTCTCTTGACCCAAGGGCAGCACTACCTCCTCGAGGCACTTGATGCACGCCTCCGTGTTGAGTTTGAGATCCTGCGGGTAGATCCTGTGGGTAGATAATGTTGCCATTAATAGTGATCACTTTAAGCATCTTCGTAATCACCATTAAACTCATCCAACTCCATTCGAATCTTCTGCACTCTCCTCATATTGACATCCAAACTCAAACGCAAATTCGAAGCATGCTGTTTTCTAATTTCTGGCGGAGTGCTTACTCCCCCCCATAGACGATGCCCAACTGAGACAGCTATACTATGCAGTTGACAATATCAAAAATAAACAACGCGCATGCATGAAATATATATATATATATATATATATATATATATATATATATAGCGATTATGTATCCATCGCACCCTGAACATTATTATGTATTTTTAATCATGTTATTTCAGTAGCTGTTGCAACCCCCTTTCCCCTTAGAACTGACGACATAATACGTGAAGGACAATCGGCTTTACATTCCTTCTTTTATCTATTATTCCCATCGTTTTCAATGTAGATGCACACAGTTTTTTTCTCGCTCAACTACGCTTTTTTCTGGTACATGATGATGAGTGAAACAGGAAAATAATTCTAGAAATTTCATTCCAACTCTAGTATATTATTAGCCGAAAATATAGAACTGTCCTCTCGTTGAGGCATCTAACCGATGGTCTACTCTACTAAAACTGACAGGGGAAAAGAAAATGAACGCTTTTTATTTTAGCAAATAAGAGAAGAGGAAAGGATGGTCACACCCATTTGAGAGTACTAGTACTAGTTTTTAGTTTAACCATAAGAACACTCTTACATACACTCTTTCCCCACCCTCCCTCTCTCTCTCTCTCTCACTCTCTCTTACACCTTTTCTATCGTCTCTATTTACTTTAACCTCCACTTTTCTTTCTGTAAATGACACACACACTTTGTCTACATAAAGAATAAAAGAGTGATAACAATACTCTTTTCGACACTATTCGAAATGATCACCTCAGTAACATGGTCAAGTAACATTTTCTCTCTCTTTATCTTCTTTTCTCTCTCTCTCTCTCTCTCTCTCTCTCATTCACTTACTCGCAAGCGTTCCTATTTTCTATTAACGGAAACAAACATCACTGTTTTACTGACGTTCTTAGTGCTTGTGTGAAGAAGGTATAGCATATTCCTTGAAAAATACCTTCAAATGTCTGATGTCACAAGACTGTAATTATCAGCTGCAGACAACAGACCAACTTTCATTCCATCGTGAGAGATTAACAACTTCAAAATAGATCACAAGTTTATCAAAAATTAACCTTCAATAGAGCAGAAATTTATGCACATATGAAAAATTTTTTTACGTTATTTCTGATAGCGTTCCAGATTAAGAATTTTTCACAATTATAAAATGGTTCTTTCAAACTTCTTTTTTTCCCTGTTTTTTATATCTATGCACTTAGTGACTCAACTTACCGAGCTTCTTTCTGTCTGGATTTTCGGACCGAGTCGATTATTATACATCGATTCTTTAAGACCATGTCTTTATATTTTCTGTCATTCTCATAAATTTTCACCGCTGTGCTCTCCAGACATTTCTTAAGTCATAACGGGTTTTCTATTAAACCATAAATGAGAAAATGAAGAATTTATTCGATACACTTGTGCTATTTTATTTCTTTCACCTCTCATATCTAGTGAGCTTAAAAGAGAATTTTAGATCTCTGAATTAAATTTCTTCACTATAAAATTGATTGAACCTACAACTTTCAAGAAACTAGATAAGCTTTACTAAAGATATTTTGCCAACTTTGATATTTTGCGTGCCTAAAACCAAAATATGTTCCCATAAAATTTATTTATTCCTCATTTCAACAAAGTAGGTACCAAAAATATAACGAATTCTAGAAATGATCACAAACTTTGTAAAACGAAATAATTTAAATGTCTTAGTGTGAATATACATATGTTTCAAACTATTATTCACATCTTGGTTGGTATAGATATTTGGCTGATATGGTATCTGGTAGTTACTCATTGTGACTATAATTATTGTTTGCTTCTGTTGAAGCGGTGCTTCACTACTTGACTTATAGAACACGTGACGGCAGTAACATTTGCACAAGTATCTCCTATATCCACTACGCCACCGTCTCAAAGCATATTGGTGGTATATTTTTTAGCCTTTTATATTCGATATCAGATACTGTTTTTAACATTTAATTCTGATGTCCGATTCGAAGCACTTTTTGATGATTTAGCAATTCTAAAATGTTTAATTTTAATAAACTTGTATTGTGTCAAACTATTTTCCTCATCTTGGTTTCTATAGAGAGTGGAAACTCTGTACCCATAATAGCATCAAGTTCGAAATCTCAAAAATATTATACTCGTTTTTTAAGTTTTAATTTGACTGTAATTGTAGTAAAGTAGGTTTAAGTTAGTCTTAGAAAAAAATTACTGCAAATACTTATTGTCCAAAATTAACTTTTAACTTTCTAATCAAAATTCTTTCAAATTTGCCTTTATAGAGCTGTGGGGGTAAGAAATCTTTTAATTAATGTAATGATTGCTTCATTTGATTTTCAGAAATATTGCAAATGTTTTATTTAAAATATCACTTACAATACTTTGTATATAGCGCGTGTATGTTACCTCATTTCAAAGTATAAATGGGTATTGAATCATCTTTCTTTATCCATGTGTTTTGATCACTCGCTTAACTTTAAGCGCATTTAATTAAATGCTGCAGAATAAATGAATAAAAATGATAATCCTGATATCATCCACAATAGCAAATAAATTATATTTTTAGAATTGAAAGAACCTAATTAGAGTGGCAACATTTGTTAGAAAAAATAATCAGTTTTAGATTTCCATTTCCTTCGATCATTAGATTTTTAAGTCAGTAATTTAGTCCTCCTCTCCTTTTAATCGAAACGAAAAATTGTTATATCTAAAACCTTGTCATTTAACAGCTTAAAGAATGTAAATAAACTTTCCTTAAGAATGGAAAAGAGGTGTGTATGAGAAGCTTGAGTTAAGAAGACAATATAAAAGTTGTTATCAGATTTTCTAGTATATTTCTATCAGTTTTCATGTGTGAAATTTGTTTTTTTACAATTATGGTAAATTCTATTAGAGCTTTTCCTGTCTTAATATTCGAGAAAAACTCAGTGATCTTGTCAGAAACATGTACAACTGCACGATGGGCGTTTAAAACCATGAGGTGCTTTGTAAATGTAGGATTTATATAAATTTATGAGTTGAGATCAAAATATGAAATAGATCTGAAAAAATTCTTAGTGGAACTGATAGCTATCAAGAAGGTTTACCGCTCAGATTCAAATGTGACGTGTAATTAGCAAAAATAGTTGAGGCAACACATACAATCCTGCTTGTCTATTACACCATCTAATTAAAAAATAAGCAACATTTTTGTACCATTAAAGTTGTTTAATGATGCACACTAATTGAAAAGAACACTCAACGAAGTGATGCATTTTTTGTATTTATTTAACATAAGATGAAGCTTTTATTGATCTGCCTCTTCTTCTCAGCATTGGTTCTGTCGGGTTTTTGGGGGGGTTTTTTTACGGGGTTACGGTATTACCGGACCCTTGCTTGATCTAATCCAATCTTTTTTAAATAACCGCAAAATGAAGGTCATTTTGAGTGGGCATGCCTCTACATCCTACAGCAGAAATGCTGGTGTCCCTCAGGGCTCTATCCTGGGCCCGACGCTCTTCTTTATTTTCATAAATGACCTCTCAGACGAGATCAAGAGCCAAGTAGGCATCTACGCAGATGACACCACAATTTACTCCCGCATCAGTAAGAAATCCGTCCTGGCGGACACACATAATCTCGCTGCTGACCTTGAAAGGGATCTACACTCTATGGTGAATTGGGGTAAGAAGTGGCTTGTTAATTTCAATGTGTCTAAGACCAAGCTGTTGTCTGTCAATCATCACAGGCAACCTCTCCTGCCTCCCATAAGCATGGACCAAGTGAATCTCCCTGAGAGCAATACACTGTGCCTCCTCAGCCTTACCCTCTCTTCTGATCTCAAATGGAATCACTACAGTGAGTCCATAGCTAAATCCACTGCTAAGAAGGTTGGGTCACTGTGTCGGGCCAGGATGTTTTCCGCCTGAATCCATCCTGCATATATACAAATCAACCATTCGTCCGTGCATGGAATACTGATGCCATACATGGTCAGGCGCCCCTGCCTTTCATCTCAGTGTTCTCGACAGGCTCCAGAGGAGAATCAGTAATATGATAGGTACTGACTTGGCGGCTCGACTACAGCCACTTCCCCACCGACGAGATGTGGCTTCTCTTTGTCTGTTCTATAAATATTTTCTTGGCTTCTGCTCCAACGAACTTAAGTCACTGGTGCCTCTGCAACAGGTGTTTACTCGTGCAACTAGATTGGCAACTGGATCCCACCTATTCACAGTTAGATTAACCAAATGCAGACGACTAATTCTACTCCTGCAGCTTCTTCTCTCGCACTACCCGCCTGTGGAACTCGCTTCTATATTCTTGCTTTCCTGACAGCTACAACCTCCAGGAATTTAAATGCAATGTCAATACTCATCTCTTAACCACTTGACTCTAGTTCTTTCTTCACCACTCCGTATATCCTTTTCTTTCTCTCCACCTTTGCAACTGTCATCACACCTGTATTCCCATCCTTCTCTTGCTCCTTTCAAACTGGTTCGTTTTTCTCTTCAATCTCTCCTGATTAATCTTTTCGCTCTTATGTAGCCCCCTGCACATCAGTGGCATTACCGCCTTGCTTGGGGTGATACGATTAAAAAACAATAAAAAAAAAGAAATTAGCCTCGATGATTCATCAAGTTTTTGTCAAAATTTAACAAACAAATTATTCAGACCATTAGGACTTTAGTAAATTCGATTTTCACTAGGTAACCAATAACTGAAGTCTTCGTTCATACTAATATAACTATAGGAAATAACTCTCTCTCTCTCTCTCTCTATATATATATATATATATATTAGTGGTACAAATTTTAATATGGCGATAAATCGCAGAGGATTTTATTACAGTCTGTCATGCAAAATATTAGAACAAAAAATAACAGTTAACGGTTTCGTTTCGCCTTCGTCAAGACTGTAACAAGGGAATATTATGAACTAACACATGGGTGACATGAATGAAGGAAGGAGAAAATTATTTTGCTTAAAGTTATTTCACCTTAAGATGCTAGAAACTCAACAAAAATTCCAAGCAAGCACACTCTTTGTTTGCAAAGACAGTGCCGCCTGGACCCGATAAACAGCGATAAAATAATGAGTGTGACCTCACCAAAACAAAAAAACAGTCAACACTGGTATTTAATACTTCCCCACTAACACATTACATTGCATTGGAATTAATGATTTTGTTATCATTTCGCGCTATCACGTGGTGTGACGTCATAAAACCGCATTGCAAATTTGAGAACTGCGTTTATTATTTTTGGTAACTATTACTGTTTCCAAGCGGAGTTTTATGTCAACACAAAATAAAATCGTCGGTGATGACGTATGTTATTGTATTACAGTCTAAATAATCTCTCTGAAGATGGCTCATGTGAGCCGAAAGCTTAGAAGCAAATTAATAAAAAATTATCCAAATCTTGGAGAATTTTTGTCTTTATTTTCAACTGAAATTAAAGCCAAAATACGACGTTTAGAACGGCTCATGATTAAACATAATAAACATTCATTGTCTCTTATATTTAACAGCATATGTTTAGAAAGTTATTTGCTGCTTCGATACACTAAATATATATATATATATATATATATATATATATATAGTCATCCGCAGACAGATCTGTTTCGCTGTATCACAGCTCATCAGTACGGTTAGACATCCGAAAGCTTCCAGCCAGTATTGAAACCCGACCGAATTGACATCAATCGGCGCTTCTACCTCTGAGCTACTTCAGTTATTTTGATCCTAAATCGATATCCTTCAATTTGTGATCTTGTGTCAGAATAAACTTCTGCCAGGCCGCCTTCTGTAGAGTAGCTTCGTATATGTACTATAGCCTATTCAATACCCACTTACGAGATTTAACTTTGTTCTTGCGTCATACTGCCAAACTAAACTAGGTTGAACACATGACTAATTTGTGAAGCAGTTGATATCCACCTAATCACAACCCTCATTTTTTATTATCTCTTAGATATTTAAGTTAGTGTACCTTGCCATGTTGCAGTGGTTAGCATTCTAGATTATCAATAGGGACTACAGTGGATGACTACAACTGCGGCTAAAAAAATTCTAAGTTCTTGAACTTGTGCCGTACTGAGATCGGATTAATTCTGAGTAGCTTCCTGTTTAAAATATTAGGCTTTTAGTTTTATCGTTAAAATTTACTTTTAGTTTTTATCGTTAAAATATGAAATAGTTGTGACTAATTCCTGTTTACTTTAAACCGGCTTACTATATTATTCATTCCAGTGTGTCAATTTTCTACTGGTGCATTGTCGAGTAATCATGCATGAGAGTTTGTTTGACATCAACTTCTATTTCTTTATAGAAACATGCTTCTTGAATAAACAGTTGAACAGTAATGTTGGTTGAAGGACTTTTTCCTGCCTATCTGCCTTAAAAGCCAGTATTTGAAATGCTGGTATATACATGAACCCAACTCCTAAAAATGACATTACTGAACAATTCACAATTATTTCAGCTGTCTCTGTTTAATAAATTCTGATATTTCTGATTTTTCTTCAGTTATTTAAATCTGGAGATTAACCCTTCAAATACTTTTGTGGGTCGCTTCTATGAATGAAGTTCAATAAATATATGGTCTGACAGTTTTTAGCTCGATTCTGTTCTGAATATTTGAATTGTATAATATTCAATGTATGCAAATAATGGTTGAGTTGAGTGCTTACAAATGGAGAGTATTATATTAAAACATAAATATTTCTTCTGTAAAATGTTTTTATAGTATATATATATATATATATATATATATATATATATATATATATATATATATAAATATAACCACAGAATATACTATATGCTCATAATTATATTCAGGAAGAGAGTGAGAAAGAAAGTAGACATGGGTGTATATACACTTTGACGTTTACTTTAGCAAGTTCTTCTCCTAGACAAATCCTTTATTGTACTGAGTTCGATCGTTATTTTGCGATTTTCTTGTCTATCCTTGCGCTGGAATTAATGAAAGCTTACAGGCGCATGAACATGGATATTACAATCGTTAACAACTTAAATCTCTAAGAAGCTTTATCTTCGTAAAGGGATTAGTTCTGATGGTGAAAAGTTGGCGGTCACTTTCTTGCACAGAGAGTTCAGTTAAATGAACTGTTTTCATACAAAATATACATAAGTTTAAAGAGACATAAGAAGCCATACATAAACATACATTTACCTACCGATACCCGAATCCTAAACAAACGATAAACGATTTTAATATAAAGAAAAAACTATAAAATATAGTCATAAACCAGCCTTGTATCAATGCGACTAAATTATCAATTATTCGTCTGTCATTATTTGTAGTGATGCTATACGCAATTCAAAACCAAAGGGTTTGCAACGTTACAGATAATCAGCACAGAATTTGTAAATTTTGATATATCATTACTTTTAGAGGCAGATCATGAAAAATGACGTATTGCTGATACAACTAGGCTGGAACTGCACAATCCACAGCTTTCACCCTCGTCAAATTTCAAGAGAATTTCCGCAGCTTGGTTGGTAATAAATTATTTTCTGCCCTACAACCCATTTTCCACAGAGGAAACATTGCTATCTTGGTGCTACTCTATTGCTCGATATTCAGGTGGACTAATTTTTTTTCAGCTAAATAAACCTTCACAGCTGAGACCCACCAGGCTACAAACTTTCTTTAATCTAATCAGAAGTATTTATGAGTTTTAAATGTATTCCAATTATTTACTTGTGATATCAATCTAACACGCCTTTAGGTGGTGGTTCTCTTGAACGTCAACAATATTATTCGTTTTTAGTAAAACTTTAATGTCGAGAACATAGTGTTTTATTGCCTCTGTTTATGCAAAATCTATCAGAGCTTTTCATTTAGGAACCAAGATATGTTTATATTGACTATGATGAATTATAAATATTTTAACAAGTGCTGTGTCATACGATTCAGAATAGTGAACGAATTAGATAAGTTAGTAGGTTCTCAATGGATGACAGCGAATATATTCAGGATGGTGATTAAAGATAATTAATTCTGACCCAAAGTGAACCTACTCCATCATATTAATTCAAAACATGGCTGAAATGATGTGCGTATAATAATTTGAACAATTATGTGGGATCTAATAAAGGAGTTGTACATCAATTATTACAATGACATAATACTACACTAATGGAGGTTCTTAGTAAACCTTTTGCATAATCTTAAGAAATTTTTCTGTGAAGTTTACACAGCACTTCCTTGCTTTTGCATTTGGTCATATGCAGCTGACAAGTATTTGGAGAAATTCTGAAACCAAGAATATGGCTTCTACATAAACCTGCTGAAAAGAACGTTGGTCAGAGTTTAATCCATTTTCTTTCTCTTCTTTTACCGAAAAAAGTTGTCATTTGAATGAGAAAGTCAATGGCGATAACAACGGATTTATTTATTTATCTATCGTTTTTAACACTTCGATCTAAACAAATTTTGTTTTCTGGTAATGTTCTTTTCTTTATTTATTGCCTTTTAGTGGAATACACTAAAACAAAGACTATAGCTACTGTGCTTATATCCAGGGCAGTTATGACAACAACCAAGATGAAAGGTATCCAGACCAGATAGAGTCATCATCTATGACCAAGGATAAACATCACGTCGTAGAATATCGGCTGTTAAATGGGGAGATAGTCTCTGCCAGATATACTTACCTAAGGCATGCTACGCATTGATAAATAGCTCTCTTACGTACACACCCAGATATTAACACACAACCGAGACATATTAAACGAGCTGGTCTGGTGCTCAGTTGCACTACGGCCTTACGATCACACCCGTTCAAATAACCATAATAAGATTGAGGAAGATGATGATAAAGAGGAAACTATGTCAGCTGGAGTTTGAGCTTAGTTCGTCTGTTTTGGTAATGTTTGACTAGGCAAATTCTGCGTCTTCCAAATAAAATATAATAATCCCTTCTTTAATAATTTAAGTTCATTTTTGTAACTAAGTGAATTAGTAATCCAATTCCAATACTTCTTATTGTTTCAAGAAAACTTCACTAGTAAAGTAAATGTAACAACAATTTATTTTCTGTTCTTATTCTGTTTTATATTTGAAAGAAAAAATATATTCTAGCGACATGATCAAATAATTATGATTTCTGTATTCAGTGAGATGCTGGCACCTTTCGACTTAATCATTCTATTTAAATACAAAAACTCGAAGTGAAATGATTAAAACGATTGGGCACAAAAAATAACAAACGTCAACGGTCTGTTTTCTCGGCATTTCAAAGAAATGTGTCTTTTAATAAAAAAAAAAATATTGGTTATATTTTTTTATAGAAAGAACACATTTTAGCATATATCTATGCATTAAAGTTAAAGTTAAAGTTAAATATGGTCAATGAACAGGAAACTGAATATCAAAACAACTGTTGTTCCAGTCTTTTACGTATGGAGAGTTCGAGTTCCTTGAAAATTAGCATTCAAGATACAAGCTTTTATCCGAGCTCGAACACGGATAAACTATCTTTATAAGAAAATATAGAATAATATCAATCATAAGGTGAAGATGTTTTATAAAAATGTAACCTTAATAGTACATGTCTAAATAATGTTTTGAAACTAGAATCCACTAGATACAAGATTTGAAAGCCACAAGTGTTAGAAGGTTACTTTTAAAATGATTACAATTAACGGGTTGTGTGATGTGAATTAAAAAGAAGATGGTGAAAATGTAATAGAAATAAAAAGCGTCAGACTGTGCAGCACTAATTTTCCTTGACTAATATAGATTTGTATCGCTATATGAATGACTAATTAACTTACTATGTCACGTTGAGAAACGAGGAAACTATATGTAGGAAGATTGCTTTGCGCTAATTGTTACGATAAAGAAAACTTTTCCTGCCTTAAATTTGCCTTCAAAATCTTGGAGTTTATATAGGCTTGAACCGATCACTGGCACTTCTGGGAAATATGCAACAATCTCAGCCATGTGACAGGCTCTATCTTATTACAAGCACAGAATCAAATGTTATTAGAGAATTATGTTGCTTCATTCCTCCAAGTGGGGAAAATGAGCCTGTCTCAAAAATCAGTATTCAAATCACGCGATTAACAGGACTCTGGCAAGTTTCGGATTAAACGCAAGTATTTTAACCAAAATAGAAATCCATGTAGAAATTGATATTTGTGTTACATTATCTGACATTTTAAAGCATTTTTATTAATGAAGTTTTCTGAGTTTGATCATATCTACTTAGAAAATATATTTCACATGATATTAACCAGACGCCAATAGCACTATTCGAAAATAAAAGGTGTTTACAAAAGAAATATTTGCTTTAAATTAAATAATGTTTTGGCGTAGAGAAGCCCAGTTTGTGGAAGCGGAAGTGTACTTGTATTTTGAAAGATGTATGAGAAATTTAAAAAGATAAATACAAACCACAACAACATGTATATTTGCGAGCGTAAAGGTGGTATTAAATGAACGTATGCCAACGAAATTTCGATAGATATGAAAACATTAAGACAGAAAGAAAGAAAGAAAGAAAGAAAGAAAGACAGAAAAATTAAATAAGTATGAAGAAACAAACGAACAAAAAACAGAGTTAGGTAGGTAGAGAGATAAAAAGATAGATGTGAAGAAAAAAGAAAAGAAAGAAAATTAGAGATATGCAATTGATTTAGAAAACATTTCTTTGGACTCAATCATATAATAACGTGCTTGAATATGAAAAGGAAAAAGAAAGAAAACAAGATACGTCTGATGTAGACCCGTTCATAATCACTAAGCACTTTAAGTTTATGTCTTCATAGATACAATGGTACAACACACTTTATGATTTTGGTTAGTAAAATCTCAAATTTGATTTTTATGTATTTTTATGTTTTATGTATTTATTAAAAACGCAATAAAAGTGTATTTCCCCAAAGAATGCATATCATATGTCTAAAAAATCTTCATATTTTATCAATTGCCATTTCACATTGGTTTGAAGGACCATAGAAAGATAACACTGACTCGGGTATAAGGTTCAATAGTATATTCTCGGAAAACGTAGTACAATGGTAAACATGGACTCCAGGCGTCCTGACTCACTCATTCACTCACTCTGTGGCTAGTACTCAGGGACTCCACTCAGAGTTGGTAGCCATATTATAAAGGTGTGGGCAAGTCTATTTGTAGGTAGGTCTCCACAATATTAATACTTATAAATAATAAAATAATTGTTACACTTGGCTCTATATTCTGTGCCCTAATATATAATATGCACCAGAGTTTTTCAGTTGTTAGATAGATAGTATTTCATAATGGTGTTTGCGGTGTATGCTCAAGTTTCGATATTTGTCAGAATTTGTAATGCTATTTTTCAAGATATCAAAACCATCTCAATGTAGACAAAAAAACTCGTACGTATTCTTGAGTAAGATGGTTTTGCAACTCTCTATCTCTACATCGTGTTAAAGATCAGGTAATAGCCTAGATGTTTCAGGCAACAAAGCTGTATCTGAAAAGAAGATTGGCACTACACAATCTTATTTTACTCTTAGCGGTGGCAAGTGAAAACACATGCATTTTGCATGGATAAAGCTCTTCATGTGTGAGGTAGACTTCTGAGTACATTTTTTTTTGTTTTTTCTAAATTATGGACAACCATGAAACCCTTCATTGAGATTATCATAACCATTTCCAATCAATACGAGGGCTCCAACTACAATTGTAATTATTTTTAATCATGTTTTTTCATCATGTGCTACATTTTTGAGATTTCTATTTCAAGATCCTTGCAATTTAATAGTTGTTTTTTTTTTTAATCTTCAAACACACATTACGATCTGCAGGGACGACCATGTCAATAAGAAAGAACTGTCTGTTTTCGTAGACTTTGATCCCCTATGTCTGGCGATTAGCTTTGATTGTTCTGTCTGTGTGTATTGTAAAGTCCCATAAAAATGTTACAGTTCCTATCACTGTAACTTAGTCTCAGGGGTGTTCATACCAATTATTTCCAGTCTTCATTTCGCAAAATTTGCAGATTTTCCAATGCAGATATATGCCCACTCTATCATACCTAGGTTTTATATTCAGTTGTTTCTAACACCATGCAACCTGATACAAGATAGTATATTGTTTATAGATACTTTTAACAGAATCTGCATTTCGAGTTCGCAATTTTTCCAGTAGGAGTATATGATAATTTCTACTGAACAAACATTAGTCCTGTGCATCAAGAATAAAACCTCCCGTTTCAGCTTTGAATCCTGTACTACGCACCCAATGATGGGTACGGGGTTTGTTTACATTAGCTTGTTTGGTACGGGCAGAGTATTGGCCGTGAAGAGACTTATCTTGCCACTGTTCCTGCATTTGGTACATTACATTTGCTTTTATCTTCTTTTTATGTTCTTTGCCGATGCAGTCGGAATATTATGGTTTATTTTAAATTTTTCACTCATTTAAAATTCCCCTTTGAATGTGTTAGCTTCCTTTATTATGAAATAGACGTTCTTATAGATTTCATGTTATTTAACACAAGTAATCTTTCAGTCTTCTGTAGTTTCAAAGTATCTTTGATTGTTACTGTTTTGTAAGTCAGTTTTACTCGAACTGATGCCCTTCCTCCTCCGGATCTGGACTCATACAGACGAACAACATCGACATTAGGATTATTCATGCCGTGGCAAATAAAAAGCTTTATTGTTCTGACATCCATTCGCTTAATGCCAGCTATGGTCCAGTTGTGGATATTAAGGCTGTATTGCACCACAGAGGTGTTTATGACAAGTATTCTGTTTTTTGTTTTTTTTTATTCATCTCGGTATTTAACACCATACACACACACCCGTAGTATTCTTTTCTTACTTCCTCCTTCATTTGGTATGCTGTATTATATAAGCTTCGCTGACTTTAAAACTTCTTTTTGTTCCAGATCTCACATCTAGAACTGTTGAGTGAGTTTGCATAATTCCCTCTTTCTTGAATGTTGTCCTTTCAATGTTGAAACAAAATGTACACTTTTTATTAGATGATAATTTGTACATTTTCTAAAACAGAATTTACAATATATATATATATATATATATATATATATATATATATATAGTGCAAAGAATTTGTTACTTTAACTGAGCAACGGATATTTAAATTAACTCGAATGCACAAACGAGAGTAGACCAAACAAAAGCAACAGAAAACGAAACAAAATCGGGTTCAATACACCCTACAACAACAAAATAAAAACAAAAATAGGAAAAATATTTTCAGCATAATAGAAAAATACTTACTCAAACACAACAGACTACCAAAAATCATAAACAAATCACTGTCAAAAAACAATCACAGTTTCATGAAAAACAGGGAGAAAATAAATAAACAAAGGAAATACTCAATAAAACTAATAACAACAAAACCAACAACACAAAAGGAGCAATTGTTAATTGCCAAAACAAAAGACAACTGGCCACTTACTAATAAATGTCTAACCAACAACATTATTTACGAAGCGACCGTAACAAATAACATCCACACAAACGAAAAGAAGCAACAGAAATATCCTTCAAAGAAAGATTCACTAATCTGGAGCATCGGCGTCTGTGACTTTAGATCTGTTTCTGGTCTGTCGGAGCTGTCACTTTGCTTTCTGAGAAATGGCGGGTTGTGTCAGCTGCTCATCCCCTGATTTGATTTGCTTGGCCACGGTTCCTCTCCACTTGGACTGGTTGATTGCCACGCTCTCCCATGTCTCCTTCTGGATACCCACAGCCTTCATGTCGCGTTTTACGATGTTATGACACCGCAGCTGTAGCCACCCAGTGAGTCTGTAGCGGCCTAACTACTTTTTTTTGTTTGTTGGGTAATGAGAGCTTCTCAATTTTGTATATGTACAAATAAGTGAACAAACAAGACACAAGACAGAGGTAAATAAATTTTAATTATAACAACAACTGTGAATTATAGAAAAGGGGTAAAAATAAGTTATCTCCCTTTTACTGCAGATATTTGCAAAAATGAATGAAACACCTTTTTTTTTTAGAGATATGTGTTTAAACAATAAAATATTTTTGAATTGTAAATGGCCCAAAGCCAATGTTCAAAAGTTTGTATGTAGACAAATAATTGAAACAGTTGAAATTGTGAGCTGGAAATTTGTGAGTTGGAAAACAGTTTGTATGTTCAAATAATTTGATACAGTTCAAAGTTATGAGTTGGAAGATAATCTGCAAGCAAAGTGTGTGTGAATAAAAAATGTCAAAAATACTTGCGGTTTAGCTGAGAAGTTGAAACAATAATAAATTATTATACCAGGAGAAAATGTTGAATGCAAAAAGCTGGCATTGCAAAGTTTTGAATATTTAACTTAACTTCTCAGTCAGGTAAAGATGAAACCGGCTTATTTTCTTTTAAAAGAGTAGGCGAAAACATATATTACCTTAAAAGAAAAGTGAGCTGGAAACAATAGGTCTGGTGGCTTCAAAGGATACTTTCCAACTGGAGCTTGAAGAGCGGGAAGATTCCCGCTTTTTCGAAAGAGAGGCAAAATGCTGCTGCTGATGCAGAACAAACCAATGAAAAGTTTGGTTACAAAAAGAAGATAGTTTGATTTATTTTACAATTTTCCTTCTCGAACTTTCTATAAAAATATTGGTGATACGAGGGTATCGTAGAGAGCTCGACAAATACCCCCCACCAAGATTCTTAGTCCAAAAATAAGAATCTGAAAGGAAAAAGGGAGAGAGGAAAGAAGAAAAAAATTACTTGACGAAATCAGTTTCAAGTTTAACAGGCCAATGGACCCGTCTTCCAGAACGAGTAGTTGAATGAGATTGAGCATCATATGACTTCTGCCGAGTAGGCACCGCTTCGGTCGGCGAAACAGGGGAAATATCAGACTTATGCAGGAATGCAGGCTTGAGACGATCTATTGCAATTGTGTCAGTGCGGCCATTAACCGAAACAGTAAAATATTTATCATTCCGCTGTAATACCTTATAAGGTCCAGAGTAAGTTGGTGTTAAGGGTTTGCGCACTCCGTCTCGACGAATAAAAACAAATTCGCAAGACTGTAAACTCTGCGGTAAATAAATCGATCGGTTGAGCGAGAAGGAGTGTAAGATAAGCTCGACATTCTCCTTTTTAAATCCTTTACAAAATCAGATGTAGGAGAAAAATTCTTAGGGTCAGAAATTAGCTGACCAGGTAGTGTAAGGGATGTACCAAAAACTAATTCAGCCGTCGAGCAACGTAAATCCTCTTTGACAATATTTCTCAAAGAAAGCATCACAAGGGGTAATTTATCAATCCAAAGACGAGGATCATTATTGTCAATAAGGGAGGATTTCAAAGACCTGTGAAATCTTTCCACAATACCATTCGCGGAAGGGTGATAAGTGGAAGTACTTATTTGTTTGGCACCTAAAAGTGTCAAGAATTCAGAAAATAATGCAGACTGAAATTGCGCACCACGATCGGTAGTAACGACTGAGGGACATCCAAATATTGATATCCACTCTCTGAGGACAGTTTGGGCTATAATATCTGCTGTCACAGACCGTAAGGGAACAGCTACTGGCCACCTTGTAAACCGATCTATAATAGTTAAGAGATATTGAAAACCATCCACAGAGGGGAGAGGACCAACTAAATCAATATGGATGTGAGAAAATCTACCATCGGGTGGCGGGAAATTACCTATAGGGGACTTGGTATGCCTATGCACCTTGGATGTCTGACAGTGTAGGCACGACTGAACCCAAGTCTTAATATCTGAATTCATATTAGGCCAAACAAACCTGTCGGAAATAAGCTTGACGGTAGCTTTCCGACCAGGATGGGATAATGCATGAAAATGCTCGAAGAGGGATCTACGTATAGACTGCGGAACAAAAGGACGGGGACGTCCAGTACTGACATCACATGCAATAGTAGTAGTAGAGAAAGGAAGAGGGTGCTGTTCGATCCGAAGAGATGAATCGGAAAGAAATTGATTCTCGACATTATCATTTTGTTGTTCCCGAGCAAGAGTCTCTAAATCCAAAGTATTTGAACAAATATTATGCAGGGTAGATCTCGAGAGTGTATCAGCAACTGTATTGTCATCCCCCTGGATGTACCTAATATCCGTGGTAAACTGGGAAATATAATCCAGGTGACGACAGTCTCGCGGATTGATTTTGTCGGCCTTGGAATGGATAGCATATGTAAGTGGTTTATGATCCGTAAAAACTACAAAATTCCGTCCTTCCAACAAGTGACGGTAATGTCGAATAGACATGTATATGGCCAACAATTCTTTAGAAAAGGTGCTATACCTCTTTTGGGCAGCCGACAGCTTATGTGAGAAGAAAGACAAAGGTTGCTTAGCTCCCTTGGTTGTTTGATGTAACACAGCTCCAACGGCGTCAGACGAGGCGTCCGTTGTAAGGGAGAGAATAGAGTCCTTGTCATCAGAAATATACGTTAACTTCGTAAAGTTAACCAAGGCATTTTTAGCGTCATTAAATGACTGTAGTTGTTTATCCGTGAAAGATATGCTAGCATTTTTTTTCTTTTGGTTTTGAAGTAAATCAGTCAAAGGTGATAAAATGCTGGAGCAGTGAGGAATATATTGACGATAGTAATTAACGAGACCCAAAAAACGACGAAGTTGTCGAAGAGACTGTCGTTGAGGAAATTTGCTGATGGTCTCTACTTTAGTAGGCATCGGGGTGATGCCACTTTTATCCAAAATGTGTCCAAAGAATGTCAACTGAGAGGCAGCGAAAATACACTTCTCAGGGTTAATTTTCAAGCCGAAATGTTGTAGGCGATCAAAAACTTGTTTAACATGGGTGCGATGCGTAGCCATATCGCTGCTGGCGATGAGGACGTCGTCGATATAGGCGAAAGTAAAATCAAGACCACGCAATAATTTGTCTATTAGTCGCTGAAACGATTGGGCAGCATTACGCAAACCGAACGGCATTCGCAGAAATTCGAACAACCCAAAAGGTGTGGTGATGGCTGTCTTAGGAATGTCTTCAGGAGCTACGGGGATTTGATGGAAGGCTTTTCGCAGGTCCAGCTTGGTAAAAACACTGGCTCCTTGTACCGACGTCACAAAATCAAGTAAATTTGGTACTGGATAGCGGTCAGGAACAGTCTGAGCATTTAGTCTTCTGAAATCACCACAAGGACGCCATGTTCCAGGCTCCGATTTAGGGACCATATGTAATGGAGAAGCATAAGGGCTAGACGAAGGACGTATAATACCCAGGTCGATCATGTGCTGAAACTCACGCTTAGCTATTTTGTACTTATCAGGGTGCAGACGTCGAGGGTTTGAATGAACAGGAGGACCTTTTGTCTCTATGTGATGCTGTGCATAATGCTTTATAGGCTCTGTATAAGAAAAAGGTTTGACAAGGTCTGGATAGCCACTTAAAATGTCTTCTAATCCGGTAACGGAAGGCATGGCAGCACTGATGCCTAAAGAAGAAATATTCGATCTAGTGCCACGAACATGTATATTGGTATTGTCGTCTAACAGCGACCTAGATGCAAGGTTCACACTTAACTTATAATGTGAAAGAAAATCTGCACCTAATATTGGAATTTTCACTTGTGCAATGGTAAAAATCCATGGGAAACTCCGTCGAAGACCTATATCAAGCGTTAAAGAGGCTTCGCCGTAGGTATTAATCTTAGTGTCGTTAGCAGCCTGTAATGAAAAATCTGTTATCTTAAGTTGTTGGCCAGTACTTGGCGGGATAACACTTACTTGGGCACAGGTATCGACTAGAAAAGACATGCGTGATATTTTGTCATATATGAAAAATAGGCGGCAAATAGATTTACTGCTGGTGGTAGTAGCCGCGTTCATGGGCCACCAGCTAACTCGTTTCCCGCGTCTCTCGAACGCCAATTCAGCTAGTTCGATTTTCTCTGAAATACTAGTCAATATTTGTGCTATTTGTGTGTGTAATTTGTCCATCCACAGCTTACGTAACACTGTGTCGGACATAGAGTTGTTTCCTAGCAGGGTCTTCAAACGTCTGAGCAACTGCGAAGGTTTATTGTCTAGCAATTGCAGGTTATTAAACAATTCATGCAGACGTCTATTTTCAGATTCGCCGGTCCTTGAAATGATTGTGTCACGAAGTAGATCGTATGGTTTGTCTGCCGGGACTTGGCTCAGGAGGTCGACAATGTCGATTGTTATATCAGGTGGCAATTTCTCGACCACGTATGCAAATCTGTCACGCTGTGACGTAATCTTTTTGGCAAAAAATATAGCATCAAGCTGAGCGAACCAGACTTGAATGTTGGACCTGCTAAAAACGGGCAGGTTAAGGAGGACCGGACCCACAGCAGAGCTGTCTACCATTATGAAAGGTTATCTTTTATCTTGCTCTATCAATATGTCCACGCGTACACACAAAATTGAGAAGAGAGAGGAGTCACCAAAAAATTAAAATACCCAAAACAGATTTGTGGAATGGCGGTAATCCACTTGTATTGTAGTGGTAATTTCACACGTCGGATAATCACTTGTAGTGGAGCGGTAATTTCGCACATCGGGGTCATCCACTTGTAGCGGCCTAACTACTTTTTTTTGTTTGTTGGGTAATGAGAGCTTCTCAATTTTGTATATGTACAAATAAGTGAACAAACAAGACACAAGACAGAGGTAAATAAATTTTAATTATAACAACAACTGTGAATTATAGAAAAGGGGTAAAAATAAGTTATCTCCCTTTTACTGCAGATATTTGCAAAAATGAATGAAACACCTTTTTTTTTAGAGATATGTGTTTAAACAATAAAATATTTTTGAATTGTAAATGGCCCAAAGCCAATGTTCAAAAGTTTGTATGTAGACAAATAATTGAAACAGTTGAAATTGTGAGCTGGAAATTTGTGAGTTGGAAAACAGTTTGTATGTTCAAATAATTTGATACAGTTCAAAGTTATGAGTTGGAAGATAATCTGCAAGCAAAGTGTGTGTGAATAAAAAATGTCAAAAATACTTGCGGTTTAGCTGAGAAGTTGAAACAATAATAAATTATTATACCAGGAGAAAATGTTGAATGCAAAAAGCTGGCATTGCAAAGTTTTGAATATTTAACTTAACTTCTCAGTCAGGTAAAGATGAAACCGGCTTATTTTCTTTTAAAAGAGTAGGCGAAAACATATATTACCTTAAAAGAAAAGTGAGCTGGAAACAATAGGTCTGGTGGCTTCAAAGGATACTTTCCAACTGGAGCTTGAAGAGCGGGAAGATTCCCGCTTTTTCGAAAGAGAGGCAAAATGCTGCTGCTGATGCAGAACAAACCAATGAAAAGTTTGGTTACAAAAAGAAGATAGTTTGATTTATTTTACAATTTTCCTTCTCGAACTTTCTATGAAATATTGGTGATACGAGGGTATCGTAGAGAGCTCGACAAGTCTTCTTCCAGAGGCCAGCTCTCCATAAAGGTGGTCTTTTGGGATGCGACTGTCTGGCATGCGGTGCATCTAGTCTAGCCATCGGAGTCTGCACTGTTTAAGAGTGGGAACATAATGAGCAGACCCTCGCGAAACAGGACATCAGTGTTAAGCACCTTGTCTTGCCATGAGATTCCCAATATGCGGTGGATACTTCTCACGTGGAAGGTGTTCAGACGCCTTTCTTGCTTGACGTACGTTTTTGTCGAAATATAAAGTACGTGTTCCCATTCTCTCCTTGAATTAAAAATTGGCTTTAAAAAATCTCAAAAGAAAGTGATACTTAGTATTATTCTATTAAATTACTATATTATATTGTTTAATAATGTTATTATATTATTTATGTATGTATTTTAATATAATTAGAGATTATGAATTATATATATCATCTATTTAATATTCTCATCATTGTTTACTTACCGCATCTGTTGACATTAACTATATGATTGATAACTTACTTTTATGCCTTTTTGTGATTTAACGTTTCTTTTTTATATAAAGGAAGAAAAATTATTCGCTCTTAGAAGAGACACGTTCGTATATCTAACGTCTAACTTTTAACGTAGAATGTCTAAGCTTTAAGGGATATATTTAATATTATAGAAAAAACAATACGATACAATTTCTACGATAATCTTTCTTAGGAAGACTACATTTTATTTTAAATTTTCGTTAACGCTATCTTTGGTAAACTTAAAGAATAAATAACTGTGATAGCTGTGATAGTGGGGATAAGTTCCTACTATCTATAAAATGCTCCCATGGCATGCTTGTTCAAATAATTCAAGCTTCTGACGTGCTCGTCGCGCAACTACTTTTGCAGACAGAAGAAAAGGTTAAAGGCGAGTCACTGGCGCTTCACAACCAGTTGGTTTGGGTAGGTGAAGCTCGTCAACTTGGGAAATAGTTCATCTAGAGGAAGAAAAACTCCTATTTTAAACCACCGCTGCCTTGCGGCCATATTCAGTCATGAAAAAGGCTTCAGGAGTAAACCTCGAGGTAAAATCCAGACAACCACTTCAGGCAGCTCCTGCGTCGGCCCTGGTTCCAGATTGTAACGACCCTGCCGTTTCTTTGGTATAATCAGTGACGCGGAAAGTAGAAACGTGCTGAGTAACAGCCTGTCTTCCAGTTCACTTTGTTTATTCTTGCATTCGACCATACTGCACCAAAACGCTAAACCTGCAGGGGATACTCTACTTCGTCCTTGGCGTTGACACACCACAGGGAACGTCAGTTACCGGTTATAAGCTACTGCTGGATAGGCATAGGGAACAGTTCCAAGAGTTATTCCCATCGGTGGGAGACATTCTCTAATCTCACTGGACAGCTACTGACCGCCTCAAGCTGGTCAGCCCCAGCCAGTAAAGTGTTATTCCGCCTGGGTTTGCCTTATTCATAGAGTGCATGGCGATTAAGAGACATCCGATAAGTAGATTGTAACATTTGCACCAGCCAACAACAAGAAATCTTAAGGGAGACCAGCTCTAAAACTAAGCTGTTAGAACATCCGGAATATGCTGACCGGTCTATTTAAAGACCTCTAGTATATCAGTGACTCCAGGAAATCTGCAGTTATCAAGAGATCTCATGTGCACATTGCTGCATTGCAATAAACTCATCTGGATCATTGAAGGATAGAGATTACACGTTCCTCTGGCAGAGAAAGAGCTCTAACGAACCTCGCCAACACAGTATGGGCTTTGCATAGGAACAACCTCCTGAATATAGTTGAACCGGGCAGCAACGGTTCTGAGCGATTTCTCAATCTCTGCCACAACACCACAGCAGATTCCATTACCCTCGTCAGCGTGTATGTCCCGACACTCTCTGCCACACCAAATTTCTACAACAAGCACCAGCATCTCAAACAAGGGAGAGCTTGTTCTCCTGGGCTACTTCAATCCTAGAGTGGGTGCCGATCGTCACACGTGGCCCTCGTGCTTTGGAACGATTGGTATCGGTAAGATGCATAACAATGGCCAGAGACTACTGAAGCTATGCATATACCTAAACCTGTGAATAGCCAACTTCTTCTTCAAGACCAAGCCCCAGCACAAGATCTCTTAGCAAAACCCAAGCTCAGCACATTGACACCAGTTGGATTTAATCCTTGTCAGACGAACAGCCATTAAAACTTTCTTCACACTCGCTCTTATTAAAAGACAGAAAACTGTGGAGGACGCTAACCGATGTAAATTAATTACATGTTAAACGGAATTATTATTATCATTATTATTATATTTTTAAAGGCATGAGTTAAAGGCTTCCATTCAATCATTGAAAGAAATAAAAAAACAAAAATATCTATAAACATAATTTTTCCTAAATAACAATTTCTCCAATGTATACAGAAAGATATTTTAGTCATAATTTTAATCTAAAATACTCTACCTATTATGAGAGAAAATAACGTATTAAGACGAAAAGATCTCAAAAATGAATTAATAGACACTTAACCAAACATAATTTTACGTTATTAGTTATTCTTATATATCCTTTTTAGAAGAAACTATACATTCCAAAATCAACTCAAATCAACATATTTAGGCATGATAATAAATAAAGTTAAAATTAGATTGTATGTAGTTGAATTCCAGCGATCAAAAAACAATAAATGCCACGATGTAATCAACAGTATCATACTGACAATCAATCAATCAATCTATCTATCTATCTATCTATCTATCTATCTATCTATTATTTCACTTTTACATTAGAACATGTATATAACGATTACAAATGTGTAATTTTTTTTCGGCATTGCAATAATGTCTCATCAGGTAGTTAGTAATAATTGTAATGATTGTAGTAGGTAATGATGTTACCATAATTACTAACTACCTGATGAGACATTGTTTTTTCAATGTCGAAACAAAATTACGTGGTCCATGTTTCGCTGCCGAATAGCGGTGTGCTGATTATACAGGCGTTGTTTTCACTGTCCGCGTGGAGTTGATCCAAACACGTGTTGTGAGGCGCTCAATGGTTGTGGCTGCCTTCCCAATTCTCATCTCGAGCTCTGTGTCTAGGGAGAGGTTGTCAGTGATGGTGGAGTCAATGTAGGTAAACTGGTGGACAGCCTCCAGCTCATAGTCATTGATGGCGATGACTTGTGGTGCTACGGTACCTGAACCCAGGACGCATTTATTTTTTCAAGCTAATGGTCAGCTTAAAGTCTCTGCAGGAGAAATGATTCATCAGTGATTAAAGTTCTCGCTGGGTGTGGGATGCTAATGCTGTATCACCAGTAAACAATATGTCTCTGATAAGGACATTTCGTACTTTGGACCTGGCTCTGAGACGGGCGAGATTGAAAAGCCTGCTATCTGATCTTGTATTCAGGTAAATCCCTTCCGATATGCCGAATGCGCGCTTTAGAAACAGAGCAAAGAAGATTCCGAAGAGCGTGCGTGCGAGGATACAACCCTGTTTGACCCTCCTTCAGATGTTGAAAGTCTCAGAGGTGATGCCGTTGAACTGCACAGTCCTCTGCATTTTGTTATGAAAGGACTCAACAAATCTCTGCAGCTGGGTTAGGCAGCCAATCTTGGACAGGGCTCTGAAGAGGCACTTCCTGCTAACGAGGGTGAACGCCTTGATCAAATTAATGAAAGCGATGTACAGTGGCATCTGCTGTTTCCTGCAGTTCTTCTGGAGCTGACGGGGCGAGAAGATTATATCTACTGTTGATCGTTATGATCGAAAGCTGCACTGTGATTCTGGGTAAACACGTTCGGGAGTTTCCCTGTGGCCAAGCTGTTGATAGCCTCGCCGAGTTCCTCTATCGTCGGCTTCGTGTTGAGCTCTTCCATGACAGGTATGCACTCAATTGCATCAAGGGCTGCAGTCGTCACAACATTCAGTTGAGAGTAGAGGGTGGAATAGTGTTCCACCCATCTCTCCATATTGTTGTCTTTTGTCTATGATGACTACCCAGTGGTGGATTTGAGGGGAGCTGTCTTGTTCTGCACTGGTTTAATTGCTGTCTTGGTTCCATCATATATTCTTTTCATATTTCCTGTGATTATTGCTGTCTGATTTTTTCACTGAGTTCTTTCCAGTACTGGTTGGAGCAGCATCTGGCAGTCTGCTGAGCTTTACTATTGGCAGCCCAAAATATCTGTAGGTTTCTTTCGTTGGTGACTGCTTGTACTCCGCTAGAGGAGCGTGATTGGCTTTAATGACGTGGGTAATCTCTTAGGACTTTGACTCAAACCAGTCATGTAACTTCGAAGTCTTTTTCTCAACAGTGGCCAAGGCAGTGCGGTGCATGGTGACCCATAAAGTAGCTCACATGACTGTGGCAGTGTCTCCGGTTTGTGAGGTTTTCACTTCGCTCTCAAATCTCTGAGCAATCTGCTCTGCAAGGTTTAGTTGCCTAACCTTTTTGACATCATTTGAGGAATTTCTTGCTTCTTGCCGTGATGAAGCTTGATCGTGCAGCACACTAGGGAGTGGTCTGTGTCACTGCAAAATTATGGTAACATCATTACCTACTACAATCATTACAATTATTACTAACTACCTGATGAGACATTATTGCAATGCCGAAAAAAAATTACACATTTGTAATCGTTATATACATGTTCTAATGTAAAAGTGAAATAATAGATAGATAGATAGATAGATAGATAGATAGATAGATAGATAGATAGATAGATAGATTGATTGATTGTCAGTATGATACTGTTGATTACATCGTGGCATTTATTGTTTTTTGATCGCTGGAATTCAACTACATACAATCTAATTTTAACTTTATTTATTATCATGCCTAAATATGTTGATTTGAGTTGATTTTGGAATGTATAGTTTCTTCTAAAAAGGATATATAAGAATAACTAATAACGTAAAATTATGTTTGGTTAAGTGTCTATTAATTCATTTTTGAGATCTTTTCGTCTTAATACGTTATTTTCTCTCATAATAGGTAGAGTATTTTAGATTAAAATTATGACTAAAATATCTTTCTGTATACATTGGAGAAATTGTTATTTAGGAAAAATTATGTTTATAGATATTTTTGTTTTTTTATTTCTTTCAATGATTGAATGGAAGCCTTTAACTCATGCCTTTAAAAATATAATAATAATGATAATAATAATTCCGTTTAACATGTAATTAATTTACATCGGTTAGCGTCCTCCACAGTTTTCTGTCTTTTAATGTTGAGAGATTTCGCAATAATTTTTAAAAAATTCTCTAATTTACATTTAAATCGATTAAATTTTATTCTTTTATTATTTATTTTGTCTATTAGTATAAATAGACACTTCTAAATAAAGTTTCAACATTTTAATTGACAATGTTCTGCAACGAACTTAGACTATATATATATATATATATATATATATATATATATTGAGATATGCGAATCCAATTACCACTTCTGTGAAAATATACTTATAAAAGCATTTCCCAGTAAGTAATTTTTAACACAGCACTTCAAAATATAATAATGTTATTTAGTGAGTTTATATGATTATTTTACCGATTACAAAATAAAATAAATAAAAAATAAAAAAAAACTTAATTTCAGTATTTCTTCGTAATGGGATAGTGGTACTTTATGTATTTGTTTATGGTTTTTTTTTCTTCCACAAAGTACTAGAACGAAATATGAATTTTGGATAGTTTCTACATAAATCTGATCTGGATGTATGCTAGGCCAACTAAGACGCGAGAAAAGTTAACAAAAACTAAATAAACAGATTTTGTGGATTAGTATCAATAAAACAAGAAAATGCAATATAAAAAAAATTTAACAACTTTAGGTTGTCAGTGTATTGATTCGCCATGCTGAATACAATTATATCTATCAATCTGTATACATGCATATGTGTAGACTGGTTGGGTAGCTGTAGAATCTTTGCTCTGCTGCGATATTCCTCATATACAAACAAAGTTGTCGAGTTCAATTTTGTTTTGATTATGTTAATTCGTTTTTATACTTCAAATCCAAGATATCAAGAGTTTCTTTGTCTCTTTACAGTATCGCCATTCAGTTTATGTTCCTCTGCATCGAGAACTGGAATCAAGCTAATTATTCTTAAACGGAAAAATCCATCACGTAATGTCGTGCTTTGCGAGCGAATGTTCAAAAATCTTCTATGCTTCATTCTTGCCTTTATGACAGGTAGAGAGCAACAGATTCTAAAGCAAGATACGCTTCAGCAGAAATCCAATGATTCTAACAGAGGGAGAGGATAAAGTTCTTCTCATGAAGAGAATTTCTCACAATGCTTAATATTCTGTCGATGCAATAGCGGTCGAACTGGAGGGGAATATATTCTACATAACTTCCGAACTTCCGCTTTTCTATCTTTTATTCTTATTCTTCTCGTTGGTTCTCCTGCTTCAAAGGATTCTGCATTTTCTGTCAATTCGAGTAGAGATGAAAATGTTCAGCTTGTTCGTTTCCTTCTTAAACCAGGATTTGATGAAAGTCGAATACAAATCCTTCCAAGACAAATATTAAGATTATCAAAATTTTTCTTCCATCCCAGAAATGTCTTCACCTAGCTATTTTCGTTAGAATGTAAAAATAAAAGTAGTAAATTTGTGCATATTTTTACAAGCAACATATATATATATATATATTATATATATATATGTATATATATATATATATATATATATTAAGAGAGAGAGAAAGAAAGAAAGAAAAAAGAAAGAAAGAGTCAAATGTATATGTGCATATATATGCATTTACAGGTGCATATTTATGTCTCCCTTAAACATACTCGGTGTTATAAGTTCATTACATCTGGAGATTTCTGGGGCACCTCGAGATGATGTAATGGTTACACTCGCTAGAATCATTACAACTGTGTAGTGAGTTCGATCCCATACTTACAGCCTTGTCCCACATCTAAGCTACGCTTAGAAAATCACCATCTATATAGTTCTAGTGACTTGTGTAATAATATAAATTATATAGACATTAAATAAAAAAAAATATTCTTACTTTAAATATTAATTCTCTGGATGCTAATATGACCATAAATAAATAAATATTTATTAGAAAAGCATCTAAAATAAATTATATATAAATTAACCTGTAAAGCAACTTATTCACAAATCAACCATAGTGGAATTCGAGTTCGGAAAGTGAACGTATTAGCCACTCGGTTATGTGCCCTATATACAGATTAGACAGCAATATATGGCATATGTGCTCACGTCAGCATGTGCAGACAAGTTAGTTATATATATTAATTCAAATGCTGGAACTCATATAATAAACAAAAAACTGGTTCAACTAACAATTAAATTTAACTTATAACAACTCACTTCATTTTACCAAATGAGAATGACTACATATAGTTTTACTCACATTATGAAAATAAAATTAATACTCGTATAATAATATACTTTTACCTCAGAGTATTTAGAATATCCAACCAACATTATCTAAGCAAAGAACTTAAATACAGTGAAAATAATAGATTCGAATCACGATATTACCCTGCTTACTTCATACTAACAGCAAAAAAAAAAAATCTCGAAAGACGCACATAAACCAAAAGTGAAAAATCCTCAACACTGCTTCCAGATAGATTTACAACCACTCTGAAATGTTCGTTTTTGAGCTTCCAGCACGAATGTCAAGCAGTACAGGATGCTTTTTTGAAATTTCTTGTGGCGTTTTTCTCACTAATGGAGCCCAACTGCCTTACTATACTGTGAAGTCGTTTAAATACAAAAAACAAATTCGCATGAGCGAAGTTGGGAATATAACATACTTTTGAGTAATTTCGGTAGTAGGACCTTGAGTGAGTAAAATTCCTCGCAAAAGACTTTCTTTGGCACGAAATCCGACATGCTTAACACTATGAAAATACAGTTGTTTATACTTAGGAGAAATGATATACACCGAATTTTAAGCTTGCTTATAGTATTCCTTATAGATGTATTACCATCTCAAACCACATGCACGCAGTTCTGGAAAAGCCATCTGTTGGAAAACTGCGAGAACTTATTCAAGATCCTAATTTTTTTCTATTAAAATGAGATGTCACTTATTTTCATTTTTTCAGTAGTTTAGACGACAATTCATTCACCCACTCTGTGTAGCTATACCTATATCTATCTATATGTATATGTGTGTGTGTGTGTGTGTGTGTGTGTGTGTGCGTACACCGTTTGTATATAGCACGCTAAAATTTCCCTTCTCCGATGCCATGCGCCGATGGTCTAGGGGTTAGCGACTCCGACTGATCCCGGCTAGAAGCAAGTGGATATCTAGCCACACTGATGAGCTGTGATATAGTGAAACAGGCTTGCATGTGGATGACGAATATATTATGCTTCCATTACGATTGAACTCTCTAGTGAGAAAAATTTTAAAAAGAGTTACCACTTCAGCGATTTAAGCATTTCTCTTCAGCAATGAATTAAGCAAGTGGATAAGCTGATAAGCTGTGATACTATTTATTAGCAAAACAGGCTTGTATGTGGATGACGAATATATATATATATATATTCGTCATATATATTTTCTCGTGACTTCCTGCTTTGTCTTAAGCCTCACGATGACGCGACCTGTTTCTTCTAGAACTTATGGTAGCGAGGGTTAGCAGCAGCCTAACGATACATCGAAGATGAATTCCCTCGGCATATCTCAGAGAGCAACTATCAACCAGGACAGGTGTTTAATATGGACAAGACCGGCCGTTTCTAGAAGAGAATGCCGTTTCGCACATTCGTTTCTCTAGGACGAGGTGAAAATGCCTGGCTTCAAGACACACGAGGATCGTATTACGCTAGTAGTGTGCTGAGATGCTGCGGTATTTATGCTGAAGCCAGACCTTATCTACGAAGAACCCCCGTGTCCCTAGGAACAAGAATATATTTATACTGCCTGTGTACTGGATGTACAACCCAAAAGTATGGATCACTAAGGCTTTCTCAACCGGATGGTTTTGGCAGTGCTTTATTCCTCAAGTCAGTCTATATCTGACTGAGAAGGGCCTTCCATTCAACGTACTTCTCAATGACCATGCAACAGATCTGCAGTAAGATGGCGTGAAGATTAAGTTCATCCCCCTCAACATCACGATAATCATTCAGCCAATGAACCTGGGAGTCATTCGAGGCTTTAAGACACTATACTCGATCGATGATGGAGAATATCATCAATAACATCGACGCTGAAAAGAAAACTTCAACCTGAAGGGTTACAGGCGTGGATGTGCTATTGATTCGTGCCTTTGGAAAATTCATAGGCGTTACAGGAGATAAAGCTGGAGACGATCAACTCCAGCTGGAAAAATTGTGTACTGAAGCGGTCTACGATTACAAGGTCTTCACTCTTGATGAAGTCTAGTAATCTACGGTTGGCTTCCAGGATATGACCCGGGAAGAGGTAGACGGCTTCATCGACTGCTACTCATAACTCCTGACTGACGACAAGCTGCTTGATATGATGAAGTCTGCGAGTGAGGAGGAAGAGGAAAGTGAACAGCAGCAAGAAGAAACAGAAGATATTGGCTTCACCATCGAACGTCAAGCAAAGATCATGAGGTTAGCAAACCAACCTGAACAAGCTGTTGAGGAGATTGGACGGCGACATGGTGAGATGATTGCAGTTCGGGAACTCCCTCAACTGACCCAGGTTTGTTTACAAGGCTTTTATGAACAACATGAAGAGGCAACAGCAGAAATTGCTAAATACGATGTTCCTCACTCCGAAAACTTTTTTCGCCACGCCAGCATCTTCAGTGAAAGAGATACAGGAGGTACTTGTACCTGAAATTGAAGATCCTGCGTCACGTGACGAAGAGCAGCAAAGCTTCCTCACCTTTATCGTCATATTTACTTCACAGCTAATTCATCATTAATATCATCACTCAAACAAGGCTACAGATCTTTGACAGTGAGAAGAGCCTTATCATTTTGTACTATATGAAAGATAAAGAGAGAAGAAGAGAGAGAAAGAATGTACAGTAAAATATAAGATGTTTTACGATTATAAACTAAATTTTAATTTGTAGAATCTGTTCTTTTTATGCTGTGCACATAAATCCTACGAATGTATTCTATGAAGCAAAAAAAAAAAATTGACTGATGGGTACACGTACAGTTTTTTTTTTAAATAGTACATACTGGGTGTAATGTTATTGCATTATAAGATTACATGTGCATTGCGTATGTACTGTACAGTACACGGTGGTCTTCGATTAAGCTGATATTTTCTGTAAAGCGCTGTATTGTTTAACCGTTTATGAATCTTACCATAATTTTTACGAAGCAAAAGAAGTTTTTACAAATTGTGTATCATTTTAACGCTTCTCAAATACGTAAAGTTACGTAACTTATGTTTTTTTAACACTTGTGCAATACGTGTGTACAGTACTTTACGAGTGTGCACGGTTATGTGCGACAGTTACTACTGTACTGCAAACCGATATTTTTCTATATATTTCATAAATACGAAAGTCTTTATACATGAAATACTATATAAGAGTGTAAGGAAGAGTAATACAGATAGAGGTTGGGTTAATTATTATTATTAAAAATACATCTTTAAGTGCCGAATCTAGGTGCGTCGTCAGTGTTGTTGCTCTATGTCACTAGAGGTTTCGCGTCTAAATAAACAACAAACTTCTTCGATAGGCGATCCGACAGAATATGATCAGTATTCGGCCCGCACCCAGAATAAAAATTTGCTAATAGCTTTAGGACGTGCATGATATAAGTTCCCCTAGAAAACGGCAAACAATCAAGACTTCACTTGGGCTATTTGATGTTATAGACATTGTAAGCTCGGTTGGACTGAACTTCCTGTGTACGGTCAAGACAGGGTATTTTTGGCGGAAGAGAAGAAAATAAACCAATATATATATAGTCATCCGCAAACCGATCTGTTTCGCTGTATCACAGCTCATCAGTACAGTTAGACTCCGATTGCTTTTAACCCAGGATTGAAACCTGACCGAAGTGGCGTCAGTCGGCGATTCTACCTCTGGGCTATGGGTGCTCGGTAGAAGTAGGAAGACATTTTAGCATGTATATTATCATTATACACGCCCAATAGCCAGAGTGCTCTAATTCATTAGTGAATGAGCATATATATATGTATATATGTTAATAAAACGATTTATCATATTGGCTGTCTTATGACTTACTTTTCTTTCTCTTCCTTTCTCTCCTTTTAACTTTTTTATTATATCTTATTTATTTGGTTTTTCTCTTTCATATCTTTTCTTTATTCTTATTTTCCTTAACTACACTTAACAAAATAAGTACAATAGAGTGATTAAAATGACAGACTATTTGCAAAAATCTCCTAAAATGTGGTATGGATTATTCAGGATATTGATTGATACTCTAATAAATTTCATTTAAAAAATAAAGGAAATAACATTTGATTAAAATTGCTTAAAATTAAATTAATCAAAATATTTACATGTTAAATACTCCTTAAAAAGCATAATAGCGTGTAAAATTTAGTTAAAATATGTTACTCCCCTCCCACAAAAAGATATCCTCAAGAGAACAAATTCGTTTAAAAACTAAGTGAAATAACAAATAATTAAAATTACTTAAAGTAAATTAATCAAAATAATTATTTACTCATTAAAAAACAGCTAAATTAAAAACAAAAACTTTGTTAAAATAAGTTACTTCTCAAAAATATCTTTAAAAGAAACCGTTTGAAAAAACGAGTAAATACGAAAAAAAAAAATTGCAAATAAATAAAAGGAAAGTTTATGAATAGTTACCCCCCACAAAACAAAAAATAAGGAGCCAGAACTTCTTTGGGCGTTTGCTGTGGTAGTAGTCATTGTATACGTCCTACCGGGGATCTCATGCTCCTCACCCTCTCGGGATCCCCTGGGGATATGTATTCCGTGATCTACTTGTAGCATTAAACAGGAATCTCTTTACAACAAAGAGACACGTCATTAATATTAGTATGGGGTGGATTTATATATGCTTAAAATATAGCTAAATAATAAACTAAATATTGCATCAGTAGTTCTCGAGTTTTCGCGTTTCGCGTTTCGCGGTTTGGTGAGGGGGCTCGGAACAAATCAACTGCTCAAAGCGAGGAAACACTCTATATATAATCAAACAATTAGAGAAATAGAAAAGATAAAGTAAATCACTGTAGTAAATATTATAAATGAAACTTTAATGAAATAAAAACAACCTGGGAATTGGCAAAGAAAAATGTTTGTTTTAAAAGTTTTACACTGTGGTAAAATTTTAATTCCCAATTATTTATTTCTATTTTAGCCATATCAAATATGCCGGTATTTAACTGCAACACAAAAATGTCAAATTCTCTATTATATTATCAATATTGTTTGCGTGTACGTAGAAGAATTTGATATTTGTTGAGCAGACTGGATTGTTATTTTTCTAATTAATTTACAGATTAAATATTTTAGCTGTATTCTTTTTATTTCCCGTTCCAAGTGAAGCCATATAATTTTTTTTATAGTTAGGTTAGTCATTAAATACGATTCAGTGCTTTCGACTCTCCTCCGAAAACAGACATTTTCTAGAGATAATAGCGTGATGAAAGTCTGATGCTGATGTTAATATTAACGTGATCCTGAATATGTCTGGTTGAAATGCATTTGCACAATATGACTGAACACCCGCAATGAAGCATGAAAACATTCGCTGTTTTGCTTTGCTACAACTGTCAACTTTGTGAATGCAAAATGTCAAACTACATTAAGTCATTTTCCATTGATTCTCACTCTAATCCTTTTAAGGTTTACATATTCCAATCCCTCTTCCTTTTCTTTTTCTATTTGGGAATATGGCTTCTTTGCCATTACCCTTCCATCATGCTTTTCCGACCTGATGTGTAATTTAATTCAACAGAATTTGACAGAAGCTGACCCATATCTTTATAAAGTTTCGATTTTCCAAAGAATTGGCTTTGAGAATCTTCGCTTCATGTTTCGATAGCTTTTCAAGTTTTCCTTTACTTTCTTGACTTCGACTTCACTGTTAGAAACAAAAAGAACTCTGACATTTGTTTGCAGGACTGTATTCTGATTTCTTATATTAAATTCATGATGTTTTTTATCCTTTTATGAACAGATGAATATAGAAAAACTGTTACCACTTCTTCGATTTACGCGTTACTCCTTAGTTATGAATTGAGTTCTTTCGGTGACTAGCGTGGGTATACACCGTATATATATATATATAACACGCTAAAAATGCCCCGTTATCATTCCATGTGCCCATGGCTTAGGGAGTAAGGAGTAGGTATTTCGACTGACAACAAATCGGTCGAGTTTCGATCACGGCTGGAAGCAAGTGGATGAATCTAGTCACACTGATGATACAGCAAAACAGGCTTGTATGTGGGTGATTAATATATATATATATATATATATATATATATATATATATATAATTAATGTAAAGAAGTTTGTCACTTAACTGAACAGATTTATTTCATTCGAACTTAGCTGTGCTTTTGTTTTTCTGCAGAAGAAACGAAAACCCTAAAGAATGAAGACATCACAATAATGTCATCACGAAACTTCGAAGTCGGCATGACTGAAATAAATTTCTCCACATTAACTCTATTAACGCTCTATCTCTATGTCAATATCAACGCTAAATTTTTCTATACTAATCTTTGGTACCCCTGCTGACACAAGAAAAACGTTATTTAATCAAAATTTCGGACGTACTAGAAAGAATTAAAAAAATTAATCTGGCACTTGTAAAAGTAGAAGATAGCATGCGAAGTCAGATACATATTGGATCAGTACAGGGAGCCGATCAGTTACCTGTATCTTTAAGAGTTCCACATGAGGTCAAGTGTGAGTTTTCGACCCAATTGTCTCTCCTGGGACCTACCCGAGGGACATTCTTTCATTGTGTTGTAGAGCAGCTAACATAATTTTATTGCTCTCAAATATAGAATGGTCTATGATCCGAAATAGCTATATAAAAAAAGATTAACGAAGTCCAAATTCTTGGCCGTGATTGACGAACTTTTTGTTGGTGTCGGTCATTCTGTTTGACACGTCAGACGGTTGGTGGTTGTTGCTTTGTCTTATTTTGACAAGCGTTTGACCAGTTTGAACTGTTGAATTATTTTGCTATAAGTTTTGTTTGTACGCTTTTGTTGAATTAATTTTTATATTTTTATTTTTATTTATTAAATTTGTTTTAATTTTCATTTTTTTACAACACTTTGTTTTTATTCTTTCTTTCAGATTCTCTTTTGAATTTTGTATTGTTTCGGACACTTGTTTTGGCTTTTGTATTCTTTGTTTTCGCACTACATTTGCAAAACTGAATTTGTAAACAGAAAAATAGAAGATGGCCAACCAGAGTCGATCCATCGTGAAAAAGCTATTCTCCCCAAAGAAAGATCCCCCTAACAAGGATGAGGCTAACGAATCAGCCCCCGAAAAAAGTCTAAAGGGGGGGGCTCTACAACGGGAAAAATAGTACTACTTCCCCTGAAAGAAATATGGAATTAAACAGAAAACAAAATACGATCAAGATAAGTAAAGGAAGAGGTGTAGCGGCTGACGAATCACCCTCTATTTGAAGTTCTGCTCCCAAATGCACCGTCAATGTGATGGAATTCGTTGAGAGATCCAAGAAATACGTTCATCTGATTACTGATGGCAGGCTCTTGGTAGAACTTGACGCACAAGATCGCATTACCAAAAAAAAAAAAACAGTTTCGGCCTTTGTGCTCGGCAAGCACGTGAAAAGTGTTGAGTATTTCATCTGGGACGTTCTGTGACCCACTCCCGAGGACTCTACGGATATGACATCCCGTGATCATACCACAAACGGGTATATATTCCGCAAAAAATACCTAGGACGGCGTAGGACACAGGTCGCAGTCCATGAGAGTTCTTACTATATTCTCGCTGAGCTCTTAGGGGCATATTTGATGCAGTATGGCCCACTTGTAAGTGTGACTGCAGAATATCAGATGGGTGAGTGGTGGTTCGAGTAATGGTGGTGAAGGATTCATGGTCATAATGACCATGAATCCTTCACCACCATTCCCAACAGCTTGAAGATTGGCAGGAAAAATTATCCCGTCATCGCAACAGGGAGAAAACCAACATATTGGAAGTTGGCGTAATTTTTTCTCTCGCCTCTTCTTGCCCAGGAAGAATGCATCTAGAGTCCCGCCAGATGAGCTGAAGACTCTTGTTCGTGGTGCCTGTAATGAGCCTACCTGCGGCTGGAACCAGTGGGGAAAAGGCATCGTTTGAGTCTCTTATAGAGCCCACATTGCTTGTGCAAATAAAAGCGAAAATCACTACACTCAAACAGTCCTCTGGCCCAGTTTCACGTCCCTCAGCTTTATTTCCCTCATATAAAAAAAGCAAAAACCAAGGAGACGTTCACTGACCCCAACTTCTCTAAATGTGTTTCCATTCAAAGAGGTGCCCACACTCTCTGCATTACAGCCGTATTCTTCTTAATCTCCTGCTAAATCTCAATAAAAAATACACTAACCCAAAAGAGGAAAAGAAGCCCATCAATTAAGGACAAAAAATAAATGAAAAAACTCTCAGAATTACTATTCAATACCGGCGAAGTTGTCCGCTGTATATCCCAAGTCAGACAATAGGAAAGCCGGATACAGACTTTGAAATACCTGTTACCCATTCAGAAGTTTGGCGACAGTATCGTAGACAATTCTAGGAATTTCCCTAACGCCCATAGAGTACTCTCAGTGATTAGGACCGGTCCACGATCTCAGCAAGTGTGGGCCATGGCAGATGAGGCCTTAAAAGCTTATAATGACACCAAGCCTCCTGTAATAATAACAGAAGACGAGAAAAGCTGTTATCTCCCCAAACCATCCTCTGGAAAAGAATGAGCTTAATGAAGCATCCCCAGAAAAGGATAAAACTTCCAAGATAGGGTCCTACAAGAATATCTCATCTACTAAAAAGAACATAGAATTAGACAGAAGTAAAGACGAAAGTAAAATCAAGAGTCCTAGTTAGGAGAGCTGCCTGAAGGCTCTTATGCTGTCCAAGTTTTCATAGTATAGTTTATTCGGATTATAGGGTCATCCGGGTCCGTCTAAACTTTGATAAGTCTAGGATTAGAATGGCTGGCTACTGGAAACTCAACACATTGTCGTTCGATGAGAAAGATGTTCAGGACCAGTTGCTACTAACTCTAAAGCGGGATTTGAATGGGGGCTGTGGTTGGGAATTAACGGTGGGCCCACCTTAAGTCAACAATTAGGTCGTTTACTGCTGATTATAGTAATTGAGTTAACCAAGATAAATTAGCATCGCAGATGGCACAAGAATCTAGAGTAGAAGGTGCCATTAACTCGAGAGATTGTGGGGAAATAGCCGCAGCTAAGGAAGAGCTGGCCTCCTTGCTTACCAAAAAGGATCAGGCCCTTGTAGTTAGGGCTAGATTATAAAGAATAGCTTCCGAGACAACAAATATGACCGCTGAACTACAAGCTGAAGAAGTTTGGAGTATCGCAAATCGATACATCGCTAGCGCAACATTGCCGGATGGGCGACAACGACAACATATGTAACGCTTTCTGATCTTATTTTCATGATCTTTTACCAGGAAGACTGATCTGAGCCCGGCTCAGTTGGACACTTATCTACCTGACTTTCTTCAACTTGAGGCGGTTGAAGCAGCTGGATGCGAGGGTCCGACACCAGAGGCGTAAATCTGGGATGCGCCGAAGCTTGTTGGTCGAGACAAGACTCCGGGTATTGATGGTCTTCCCTACGAATTATACTTGAGGCAGTCGCACGTGTTTGTCTCTCTGCTGGCAGCGATGATTAACCAATGGATAAAGATCGAGAGTATTCCCGATCTCTTCACCAGAGGTGTGATCAATGTGCTTCGTAAGGATAAGCGCGGTGAGAATGGGATTAGTAGTTTTCGACACTTAACTATGTTGAATACTTAGTTAAAATTTTGGCCAAGGTCTTAGCTAACTGTTTGCAAGCTGTCCTACCTAGTTTGATTATCCCCGAGCAGACTTTGCTGTGAAGGGTATGACTATTCAGGACAACATTCATACGGTACGCTTGATCTAAGAAAATATTGACAGTGAAGCTGCGCTGATCAGTTTGGATCAGTCCAAAGCATTCGATAGTGTCGACCAACAATTTCTCGGGCTGTTCTCGAGACGGCTGGTTTCAGGCCGTACTTTCTGTCCTAGATAAGCTGTATCGTTCTCCTGGTGCGGTGGTGGAGTTGAATGGTATAAGGTCAAAACCTCTTATGTTGTCCAGATCAATTAATCATGGTTATCCGTTTTCACCGATGCTGTACATTCTTGCGTTGGAGCCATTCCTTCGCAAATTAAAGACGAATCCGGTCCTACAGGGAATTACCCTCCCTGGTTCGAGCACCTCGGCCAGGTGTTCCGCCTATGCCGACGACGTGAATGCGTTTGTGCGAAGCCGTTCCGAGATTCATGAAGTCAGAATAAGATGGTAATAGGAGCCATGATCAACCGCGACAAGTATGTGGTCTTGCAGTTGGGTGTAAGGAAGGGAGTTTCTCTTCTTGGACCCTTCAGTTGGACGGGCGGGCTTGTCAAGGTACTCGGCATCTTGCTTGGCCCCTACCTCCAGTTGGAGAAGAATTTGTTGGCTGTCCGAGAAAAGGCCGAGGTGGCAGATTGTCTGTGGTTTCGGAGGAATCTTTCCTTGAAGAGGAGGGCGAAAATTTGTGCTTCGCACATCTACTCCATCCTACTTTACTGGCTCTCAGTACTTCCCCTCCCATACACCAAACTAGTTTTACTTTTTAGAATCTAGTTCCAATTCTTCTTGCGTAATAGGACTAATAAAGTGCGTCGCAAGGTCTGCTGCTTCTATCTGATTGAGGGAGGTTTAGGAATGCCCAACATTGAGATCCATCAACTAAAGCTACGGTTGAAATTCCTAGATCGAATGTGCTCGCAAAACGAGGCTAGCAGACTCTTCTGGAAGGAAGACGCTAACAAAACTTTTCCAGATTTGAGAAGTGTGCATGAGTTCAAGGAAGATGCCTAGCGGAATTTTCGTGGCGAGTGCTCCCTCTATCGCGAGTGTCGACTTGTTCTGAAAGAATTTACACGGGTTAAGGAGGGCCTTTCCGACACCAGACTGCTGTCTCTTAAGGCATTATATTGTGTGCGGGAGGAGCGAAAGATCTGAGAGGAGAATTAGGTTTTATGAATGAAGAGTGGAATTAAGCGCCCGGGTGGAGGTGTCTTAATAACGACAAGGCATCCTTGATCTGGCTGGTGTTCCGGAAGGCTTACTGTGTCGGCAAAGTTCTCTGCGCAGCTGCATTGGCTGTTACGCTAAAGTGCGTGCGCTGTGATGGGGCGGCGGAGTCTTTTGACCATATCTTCTTTCACTGCAGTGTCGTGCTGCTGTTGTGCAATTTAATTGAAGTTTACATGGTTCGCGTCTTGGGTAGAAAGGTTTTTGTTCTTGAGGCCAGTGCGGTTTGTAGCAATCTTGTGTCGCAGCTGACAAAGAATGAACACTATGTGTTCTTATGTTTACTCCTCATTATGGGAGTCGTGATTTGGACGACGCGTCTTAAGGAGTTTAATGAAGGTGACACGTTTACCACTTCTCAACTGATTTTGAACTTTAAGCATCAGCTCAAAGTCAAAATTAGGGCAAAAAGGAAGCGGCTCTCTTCATTAAAATTTGACAATTTGTGCGTTTAGAGTGGCATTTGGAGCCAAATTTTCCAATGTTTTCACTTACAACTCTATCTAAAAGTAAAATCTAAAAATAGACGCTATTTGCTATTTTTCCAAAAGTTTTGCTGTCAATTAAGTTGTTCAGGGAAAACCTTTCAGAAATAGCGTCATTCCATTTCCTCTGGAAAATCGTCATGACATGTTTTTGATCGGCGTGGAAAAAATCTTCAGTGCAAGTTTGATCTGAATTCATTCAATATATTCTCTTGTATAGGACGAAACGGCCGTCCAGTGCTTTCTGCATTCTGTTGAGGTCGAATATAAAGCTCGATGATTTACTTAATAATTGTTCAAATCTTCCTACTACTTCTTGAATTATATATATATATATATATATATATATATATATCACTATATATATATATATATATATATATATATCTAACACCATATATATATATGTTGTTATATATATATATATATATATATATATATATATATAGTGATATATATATATATATATATATATGGTGATATATGTATATATATATCACTATATATATATATATATATATATATATATATATATATATATATATGTATATATTTTAAAATAACTTTAATCCAAACGGAAAAATAGGAAGGTAAATCCCAAAATCTGATCCTAATTAATATTAAAATTTTAATATTAAAAAATTATACAGGAGGAGAGTTCAGTGTGATAAAAATTACAGAGCTAATATAAAATAAATAAATTTTCAATGTTCAAAACTGTTGAATGATCATTTCAACATGAAATCCTTCAGAGAGATTTCCCATATCATCAGCAACTAGCACATATTTCAAAATGAAAAAAGATAAAAAAATAATGGTTAAGAATTAAGAAATTAACGTCACAAAAAATTCGGTAAGCAAATAGCGTCTATTTTTAGATTTTACTTTTAGATAGAGTTGTAAGTAAAAACATTGGAAAATTTAGCTTCGTCTAGCTTTACAAGGGGAAGGGGTTAAAGGAAGGAATAGGAAGTGGTGTTAAATTGAGAACTGGGTTGTGTAGAAATTTTAAACGGATAAAATAAAATAAAAAATAAAGATAAAAACAATAAAAATAAAATAAAAGCATAAATAAAAACATAAGAATAAAGAGGTCGGCCAATGAGATGAATTAAGTGTGGTTGGGAGGTTAAAACATTTTAAAGAATGGTGAGTACTACTCATAGAGAACAGTGTTTCAATGTTTTGCCACTGAAAATCGGACATGTCAAAAAATTTAAACCGATAAAAGAAAAACAAATTAGAATAATAAAAAGGAAAAAAGAAAAAAGAGACAAGAGACAAGATAGAAGAGGAAGAAAAAGAAAAACTCAAACGTTGGAAAAGATAAAATACACTAAAATAAAGTAAATATAAGAGAATAAAATCAAAAATCAAAATCAAAAATTAAAATATAAATAAAGATAAATTCTAAACAGAATTTATTTATAAATAAAAAAAGAATCGTAATTTTTAAAATTGTCAGTTCAATTACCTAATTTTTAAGTTATAAAACGAGCAAATAGCGAAAATATTGAGATCTATTTCAGATAATTTCTTATATATTTATGGGTATAAAAGATTTTATGGTTGCAAAAATTAGTGAGTTTATTACGTTGGTTTAATAAGTTAGTTTTGGGAAATTTTATAATATGGATATGGTTTTGCAAGCAAAGAAAACACATTTCATGTAATGATTTACATGTTGTAGATTTAGTTATTAATTTCCATTTAGCTGTAGGACTTTTTTTACATCTTTCAATTACCATTAGTATTTAGAGAGAGAAGTAGAATTACTATATGCTTTACTACTGAAAGAGATGTTATACTGGTAAAATCGAAATTTTAAATTATTCTTAGTAAATCCGATATAATGTTTAGTAATAATAGGATTTTCAGTAGTTGAGATAGAGCTTGGTATACAATGGAATCTATTAGACATTTATTTCAAAAGGACATACATTAGGCTTATGACAATTGCAGGGACTTGAGTTATTATCATTTTAATGGTAAGTTGGTTATAATTAATATCATAATGTTGTTTTAGAATTTTGTAATTATGTTTTTTATTAAAATATCAAGATTATCAGTGCAGCTTTAACTAAGTTTTCGTGCATTTTTATTAAAATATTTTCTAAGTGGATTATTAGTTGGAAAGTTTTTTGAACTATATTAAGGAATTTATTGCCTAACTTGGTACTAACCATTTGGTTAGATAGTGGTGTGTATCAAAATATTTTCCGATTTTTATTATGTTTCGTATTATACTTAATATATATTTTGATATTTAATACCCTTGCAATTATAGCCGCTGTTTTTTAGGGCTGTATTAAAAATAATGACTATGCTATTAAAATGTCTTCAGTGGAGGAATTATTCTTTAATTTTGTGTTTAACTGAATATAGTATATCTTTAATAATAGATGGTTGGTGGTTTGATATAGGCTGATTGTAGATATGACTAGCATTATGCTTTACATATGGTGAGTAAGTACTATTAACTAAGTCAAGTGTAAAATCTAGAAACTCAACATTTTGGGGGTTGGTATTTACTATTAATTTTAAATTAAAGTTCTTCAGTATTCTATAAATGTATTTACGAATGCTGTCTATTTTGAGTTAGTGGAATTATGGATATATAGACATCACGATGATTTATGCTCTACTTTTGTATTGAGAACGTTTTAAAAGTAAATATCTAACTGTGGGATGTAATTTCATTAGTAACCATTATATATATATATATATATATATATATTATTCCTTATTACTTAAGATATTATTTTAGTGAGTACCCATGTTTGAATAAACGCCACGTGTTTTTAAACAGTGTGAATTACGTCTACCTTTCTGCTTGTTCAAGGCACTTGATAAAGAAAATGTGCTCTCCGATAGGTTTCAGTCCTGTAGTCCGCTTTGTAGGAGAAACTCCTGTATGATCCTGCGTATTTTAGACTAGTTACCAACAGAGAGCGTCAGGATCTTCTTCAATGTAATAAGAGTGCACCTAGCTTCCTTTTTCATTTCGTATGTTCAAATACTAGGTGCCATATCTAACCATCTGAACGGAGAATAGAGCTTTAATATAATGTTCAATCGTTTGAACTACGTCTCCGTCACCGTTTAGAGTTTTACAGCCTGAAAATGCCAGTCATTTTGATTGTCCGAAATCCAACATGTTACTCCAACAGCTTCTTTTCTCGCGCTTCCCGCCTGTGGAACTCCCTTCCACAAGTCTGCTTTCCCGACAGTTACAATCTCCAGGTGTTTAAATGTAGGGTCAATAGACACCTCCTATCACACTAACTCCCAACTATTCTCACAACACTCTCATCTACCCAACCCTCATTCTCGGTATCCTCACCCGCCTATCACCCACCCTCTGTTATTTCCTATATTTAATCAGCCTTTCTCCACTCTACGTAGCCCCCTGCACAGTAGTGGCAGTGACATGCCTTGCTCGGGGTGAAATGCTTATAAAAAAAAAAAAAAAGAAAAAAGAGTACAGAGACTAATCACCTCATCTCTTCCTGTCCAGGAACAACCAAATCTGGCCGCTATTGATAGTTCAGAGGCTCTTGTAATGGGCCTATCAGAGACTCGGACCAGTCGGACCAGTCGGACCTCAGTCGGACCTCGTCTCACATTTCCCACAAAACCTACGCCTTCCGAATAAGGAAAAGGAAAAAGGGGAATGGTGAGTCATAGGTAGGGGCAGAAGGAAAATCCAAACAGCAGAGCCTCAGCAGACTCATTCCATCTACAAGCTCTGTGGGCGTCATATGCTAATTCTTTAAGTGAAATACAGAAGAAAAATAAGAATAGTTGGGAGAAAACTGAAGATCTAAAAATGTTACAAGAAGATCTCGAAGTGAGCAGATACAAAACCCGAAGTCAGAGACGTGGTCGGGTCTCTGATCTTCTGCCCCGTTTCACCTTCATCAAGACAGATAATTCAGAAGAGCAACACTCATCGGTCTGATAATTTCTTAATACTTGGCTAGCGTAAATGTTCGAGACCTGAGATCGAAGGATCGCAAGACGAGTGTATGTTGTGTACAAGAGACCCGATTTTCAACTCGCGACTGTGAATGCATTGGAGGTTTTTTCTCTCTGTTTAGCATGTTTTGATGAACAGTCGAGAGGAGTTTCCTTGGTGGTGAGTAAGTCTTTGGATGCATCGTTTGCTCTTAACTTCGCAGTTCCAGAGGGAAAATTCTATGTTGAATGGCCTGATTTATTTCAGTGGGTCGAGCAATTTATGATGACCTCCCGTCGGCTAGTTTTACCGGGAGATTGAAATGCCATCATTGACTCTGAAATATATCGTATAGGGGCAAGATAGTGTACTAACAACTGGGTTGTTACTTCATTTTGTATCTTTGTCGACAAGTTTGATTTCGTCAATAACACTCTGAACTTGAACGAATAGGAGCGGTTCGGATATGGCAGTGAATTCTAGCTACCTCTAGTAGCTACCTTCTAGTTAATAGAGTCGATGTAGGGTGTCCAAGTTATTACTTAATAGTTTACTCGGCTAAACCAGGTTGGAGTAAACTTAGATAAGCCTAACATTTAGATGATTGGCTACAGGAAATTGAACGCACCATTATTCGGTGAGCGTGATTTCCAGGCCCAGCTGCTACTGCGGAAATTGATGGAGGCTGTGGTTTGCAATAGGAAGTGGGATAAATTAAAATCCCAAGTTAGATCGATGACTGCTGATTATATTTTTAGTCTCAATCTAACTAGATTAGCAGGAAAAGAAAAAGTTGGTAAGAGTATTAAATCACGTGATAGTGATGACGTATTCATAGCAAGCGTAGGGTTGGTCTCCTTGATTATCAAGAAAAATCAAGCTCCGGTAGTTAAGGGTTAGGTTAGAATTAATATCTTCTGAGGCTAAAAATATAACTGCTGAATTGCTATGGAGGAAGTTTGGAATTCGTCCCATCGACCGTTACTACAAACGCAGACATATGTGAGGATTTTCGTGACTACTTTCAGGATCTGTTCACCAAAGAACCCATTTTGGTGCGTATTTGGTTGACTTTCCTGCCTTGAGGGGATTAAAGCCAGCCATTTGAAGGCTATCATTCCTTGTCTAATTGTGTTGTGAAGGGCATGTCTATTCAAGACAACGTTAATATAGTACGCTTGATCATCGAGCAAGTCAGCAGTGAAGCTGTGCTGATCAATTACACCATGCAAGGTATTCAATAGGGTTAACCATTAATTTCTGGAGGTTGTACGTTTTGGGTTATACTTTTACACCTGGATCCGACACTCTGCATTCGTCTCCCGGTGCGCTGGTGGAAGTAAACGGGGTTCACTTCGCATATGCATACGACGTTTTGGTTCTTGTATCGAGCAGATCCGAGATTGAGAAAATCGGCAAAAAATTCAGAGGGCACGAAACGGTAACAGGGAACAAGATCAACCGTGATAAGTTTTAAAGTTTTAAAATTTACTTAGAACTAAACATTTCCAAAAAAAAGCAATTTCTAGGTATTCTCACTGAATAAAATAGCAATATTTTTACCACATTTCTGTGAAAAAAGCCTACTAGTTCTAACTCTTGTCTTCTGAACTATAGCTGTGAATGACTCTAAAAATATAAAACTGCTGTCATAAACAAATTAATCCAAAGAGCTAAACCCATTTCCTCAGCCAAAAATAATAATCCGTAACAAAATTGGGTAAAACACTCATCAATAATAAGTTTCCTAATTACATAGTCAACGAACAAATCGAATTTAATTTAAATAACAACAATTTTAACTATAATCACAGTCATAAACATTAGTAAATATTGAAAATAAAGCAATTAACACATTTTACCAAAATCAAATGCACTATAAAATCAAACAGTAGAAAAAGTAAATAAAGAAACATAACACGTAGATATATAAAAACCAGTCAATAAAAACAAATACATCAGATTCATTATTTACTAGAGAAAATTCAAAACTAGCAGTCTAGTTATTAAAAATTATATATCCCAAACTTCCTTATTACATAGATGGTCAAATCAAATTTTCAGTTAAAGGGTGAACATTTACAACACCAAAAAAATTAATGATTTTTTTAATTATTTTGAATAAAAGTTCATTGATTTATGATACAGGTACAGAGGGTTACAAAAAAAGTCATGATCCTGATGTACGTGTATATAATGACGGATATTTTATTACGAAACTATTCTTATACACCATTATTGTTCTAATATGATCCGGCCTTAGTAAATTCAAAACATTTAAAGCATTATGCCCAACGAGGCAAAGTCCGACATTTTTAATCCGGCACTCTGTCGCCCGTCACGTTCTACCGCTGTTTGTTCGTTGCTAGGACGGCAGCTGCTACAAAGGCAGTCACACGTTGTTTAGAACTTGCCACAGCAACCGACAGCAGGAGATTGTTTTGGTGATACGGTCTTACTCACTTCTTATATATAACTGCATATTTATCGATTCAGGATATTAAGTAACCATTCATTTTTTAGTTTTAGACTTTTCTTTTAACTTTTGTATTTCATGAAACAATAAAAACATTGATTGGAAGCATTAATAAGTTTCATTTCCTGTTTTAAGCTTTGTTCTATATTTGATAAATCTGAAACATATATATGGAATGAGCTGGCAGTATACTTATATATTGCTCTGTTTTAATGGGGTGATTTCTCTCCTCCGGCATTTTCTGTGAACCGGCAGTGACCGTGCCAAATTAAAAAGATTGGACTGGACATTTATATATATATTAATATAATACAAATCAAGACGTTCTGATTGTCTGTGTCATCAACTTTCTTTCGACCAGACATGGTTCATTATGTTCTTTAACAATGTCGTAATTAGCAAAATAAAAGGAAGCCGATTTAAAGTTGTGATGTCTGAAACTTAGTTCGAAGAAAAGGTTCTCAGATATTAATCAGTCAAGAAGTATCGCTAATCCATTGTTATTTCCATCGCAAATATTCAAATGAACTCCATTCTTTAGTTACACTAGTTCAAACTTTTAATGCTAGCACACGTCATTCCACTTCTAAAGAGTCGAATCACTAATATTTTCTTTCATATGATTACTAACCAATTAATCATTGTAACTTAATAGTATGAATTTGTCTGAAATTTTTTACATGAAACATTATCATTTCATTATATTACAAGAACTTAACTCATCTGGACACATTCCCCTGCAGAACCTTCTCATGACACTAATCCGTCTGAAAGAGAACTGCAGAGTAAGCTTAGGTGATTTTGGAATCTATTTGATCCACTTTAAAACGTCTTTGCTTCAGTTCCGCCTTGGAAGTTGGAAAACAATGATTTATTTTAGACATTTGTGTTTCTTATTTTCAGTTATTACAGTTGTTGTTTGAGTCATTGTTAACACAGCCATTTTTGCACCAAAAATAATAGTATGTGTGTTTTCGATTTTGACTTTCTTTTCTGTGGTTAATTTGGGAGTTCAGGGTACTGCCATTGGAAGTAATGATTATTGATACCAAAATTTAAATCAATGAACAAAGATTATTTCAGCGCTCTTACGCGAATGGCTTTAGGAAGGCGTCAATCTTCGTGTCCAATAGATATCAATATTAAATTAACATAGTTTAATATGTCCCAAGAGCAGATGTAAAAAAAGCCAGTAGCAATATTACTCCAATCGACCATGTTGGGAACGTCTATCAACATAAAATCAACATCTAAAATCATGTTTTTACCTGAATTAAAATATTGACCTCTAGTGAATTAATATTTAATTGCATCAGCGATGAAGCAGACTTCCTTAGTAGATAACTAAACAAAATTCTTTCTCCTCACTGCTGCAATTTGTAGAGAAGAGAACGAGAGAGAGAACCCATAATTTAACATTCTCACAAGGCTTTTGTGACCCTTTCTGCCAAATATCTTGGTAACATTTCCTGTCACTGGTATTTCGCCAAGATTGACGGAGTAGATAATAGTTGAAGGAAGGCTTAAGCATCCCAACCAACTTTAATTATATCATCTGCGTAGGTGACCTCCTCCCACATAAGCTGCTGCTATGTTGTTAAACTTGTCAAGGATGCATTAACAGTCATTGATTTATTGACAGTATTGATTTCAAAACTTTTAAATTTCATTGGAATGAATTTGTTGTTTTGTTTTGTTTTTTATGTTTAAATTAACATCCTGCTAAGATAACAGTATAACAAAAGGTTTTATGATCTAATCCAGGTTTTTAAAACTCTCTTCATGATTGATAAACTGTATTTGACACAAAAGATCAACATGGTACCTCATGATAAATTTTACCGTGAAATACTAAATCGCAATTCTGTGTTTACGTAATCGATTAAAACATTTTAAAGTGCACAAATAAAACAGACAAGAAACTACTTTTTCAAAATAACAAGAAAGCACTTTGCTGACTTGAAAGCAATCAATGAACTTTTATATTCAGGGAGAGAAATTCAATTTAAAAAAAATTAAATGAATTTCATGTGATCTCTGATTGTCACAGTTGGTCTTCGGTATCAATTTTAGAATGATTACCATAAAAGAGTTTTCCAAGAGCTCTTCAGTTAACCAAAAAAACATTTACAGTTTAACTCAGCGTTGCATTATTCATTGTTGGCTTTTGCAGGGATTCAGTTATAAACATACTTTGTCGCTAGGATCATAAATGATTTAAGCAATTGATGACATTTTCGGGATATTGTGACGATATTAAAATCTAAACAGTCGAATGATTATGTTAATAAAATATATTTCTCAGGCAAAGTTAAAATTGCTCGACTGAGAACTGGTTCATATGCCCGAATTATTTTCAGTAATCCGTCTGAAACTTCGATCGCTTACGCTCTTCACTTTTCCTGTTGATCAACCTCACTTAGACTTCTCCTCAATCACACTCTCTTAAAATGTTCACTATCACCAACTGCGATTGTAGGAATGCATGACTTTAATTTTGAAAGGGCGCGCAAGTTTAGGACAAGTTCACTCGATGCTTTTTCACTACTATCAAATAATTCAATGATAGAAAAATATTTTAAGTTAAACCTTTACTGTTTTATGAAAGCATTTTTGCCTTCAGTCCTTTTATATATATTTCATCCGAAAGACGCCACTGCTATTTTTTGAGGTGAAGCAATTTTTTCAACTTTGCTCGTCATATGTATAATTAAACTTAGAATTATTTTAAATATGTCCAAAAACTTTCCGTTCTTATTAAAGATTAAAAAAAACGATTTATAGCAATTCTCTTCAATGCACAATCGAATAAAGTTTTTAATTAATTGCCATTCTCTTTCGTAATCGTCATAAACTGCACTGAAATGCCCTCTCTTGGTCTACAGAAGAATAATGAAAATATAAACGAGGGAGTTTTAAGAAAATGAAAGCAGGACATATCGAATGAAGGAGGGGAAGAAACAAAGAGTAACTGGATAAATGGATAATAGATCAGGAAGTGGGAAGGATAGTAAAAACCTAAAAACTATAAAAAACAGGAAGTTGTGGAAGGTCATGAAAGCTCACCTCTTGAAAAATCAATACGTAAAAACTAGAAAATATTATTAAATAAAAAATCACACGTTATATAAACGGCAAATACTATCTACCTGTCCGTATGACTGAAACCCTCTAACTCGGGTCACATTTGCTCTATAGAGACATATTATCCTTTTTAGAATCAGGATGACCCCTGTGATTGAAAGTCTGTCCTTCATTTAGTGCTTGAATATACAGTATTGGGATTTGTGTCCGGATGAGGAGGGAACAGTGAAAAATTCAAATTTTAAAATAACTGAAAAACGTGATATTAAAAGTGTTTCGATTTTTATTGATTTAAAACAAAAACTTTGTATATTTATAAAAACATGTTTTAAATTCATTTAAAAATATCCCCCAAACTTTCTGAATGTAGAAAATAATTTTTATTTCTTCAAAATGCGAAGGACTCAGAGTTAAAGTGAGAAGTTTCGTGACGTAATACTTCAAAGTATAGCAGAGATTATGATTGCAAGAACTGAACTCAATTGAAGTTCTTCAGAATTTTTGACTTTTTGACTTAGAACTCAATTTTCTACATGAATTAGAATTTTGGCCCAAATCAGACTTTTGGCTCAAATCGATTCTTTGACCGGAATTAGATTTATAGCCCGAATCAGAGTTAGAGTGAACTTTTGAAGTGCCATGAGTGAACTGAAGAATTCAAAGTTATTTCTTCAAAATTATCTTTGCTTTTTTCTAAGCTAAACCAGACGTTCCTCATATGTTTAATTGTTCGTCGGATACGATCAAAACGCTTCCTTCAGAGTATCTAACGATTGTAGACCCAATAAACTGGCCTTGTGCCACATATACAAATTTAGCGCGCTTAAAAACTTAGCAATTTACAGTGGTTGCAGAAAATTAGTAACGCAGGAAAAGTAGTCACTGAATCCCACTTTAATATGAAGTAGATTGGCGTGAATCAGATAAAATTAATTAAAAAGAAAAGATAGAAAGAAATTTGCATTGCGTCATTCCAAATTTAAACATTTATTATTCCGTAGGTAGCAAGTATTTTCCACTGTTGCAAAATGTTATAAAGGATGTTATGATAATTACCATCTTAAAGATAGATATATTTTTCGCAAGTACATGTATTCATTGTCAAAAAAAGTTTGCCAACAATCTTTCCTATCCGTAAAAGTATCAATAATGAGATCATGTTTCAGAGTCCGGACAATTGTCAAAATTGATAATAAAGATAATCCGTCATCTGCTGGGAATCTGAAATATTTTTAAAAGTTTCAATTTGCTTAAACATGTTTCAGCACTCGCATTCATTACAGAGCACGTTAATAAAATGCGAATGGCAATTGAGATATTTACCTACATGTCTTGCAGACGTTTTATATTGATATCATTTAGATAATTGTAGGTGGTTTTCAAGCTATATTTAATTTGCATAACGAGATGAACAAACCATTTTACTCCATCGACAATTTTGACACTTTTTCAGATGGCTATTTTTACTGAATGTGCTAATGTGATTCTCTTGTGTAAATAGAAATAAAATACATCTGTTGGACATGACTTTGGCATACTTCCCTTCTTGAGATAACTCTTTGTTGCTCCAAGGCGACCTTCAAGACATTAACCAAATAGTATTGATGTGCTCGTAATTCTATTATACCAAGTAGTTCCTGATTGATATTTATCTTTAAAATTCTCCAGCGTTGTGTTTATGAGGAAAATATGGTGTACAACCTGGTCGGAGCACTAACAAATGTCAAAGCATCAGTAGACAAGTTGGCACTGTCAGCAACAACCAGACACGGTGAAGAATCAGCACATAGTATTTACATAAGTTTAGGATTTATTTCCAGAACACGTGACTGAAAACCGGCCTGCTTTCCCTTTTACGCTAGTCTCGTTGATCGAGTCAACGTAAAAGATCGAGTTATAGTTGTTTCGTTCGTTTCAAAAATATATTCAACCAGACAATAACAGGATTGTCATTTTTTTAAAAAAGATTTAATTATTTCAATTTTGATTAGATTTTTTTAAATCAAGTTTTAATTCGTTTCCTAGTTCAAATATTGGGTTGTATGATTTAAGCGGTTATTGCAACAAATTTTTGAATATAAAAATTGGGACTTCAGTGAAATAAAAAATTGTTGCATTTTAGTAATCCTTCCTGTGAATGATTTGCTGCTTGAAAATGTATTCTTATCAATATTTCTATAAATATTAAAAGAAAAATGTTAAAGTATTGCCTCTGTATTATAATATTCCTTATATTTGCAGATTTTTATTTTGCTTGTTGACAATATTTACTAAATTTTATGTTCCGGTGAAAATTTGTTTTACGTTTAAACTAGATAGAAGTAATTAAAATATCATGTGGTATTTTAAAGCAAATGGTTTAATGGTCAGAAAAATATTGAAATTTGCAAAGTTGCTCATGCCGTATTGATATATTTTAAAAGATAAAGTAAGATAAATAGGCAATGACATGATTCACGAAATGTGTGTTCCTCTAAGATTTAATATATTATCACGAAATACTGATAAACGGACTGAAGTTAAAAAACCTTTAATAAAATAGTAAAGAAACCTCCCAAAGAAACGGGATACATAAGGTTTAAAATAATTATTCAAAAATGAGGAATATTTCTTGTAGCTTTTATTTTAGTTATAATTTTAAGCTAATATATTAAGTTTAATATTTGCAATAATCAAAACACTTTGTGCATTTCAAAACTAATTTAAATTGATTGAAAAGAGTTTTTGTTGAGATATCGCTAACAGCGTTGATTTAAGCGACATTTTTATCCATTTGTCAGCACAATTTAATTCTCTTTATTAATTCATATTTAAAAAACAAAATACTTTTCTTAATATTTATTTGAGGAATATTAGGTGATTTAGATTTTTATTAACCTGATGAAAAACAAACTATTAGTTTAAAATATTGTTAAAAAGCATTTTTAACACAGTGGTTTCTTTAAGGTGTTGACAGGTTGACTGACAACCGGAAGTTTTTTCAATTTATTTCTAACCGTGAATATTTCTAAAAATTTGAGAAATATAACGTGAGCGCTTTTTAAATAATTTTAAACTATCAAGTAATCTTAAACAATTAAAAAATATTCTGTAATCTAATGTTTTATTGAATTTTAGAAACGGTTGGACGGGCGCACGACAGCGGCCTTCGTGTCATGGGGCAAGGTTCAAATTGGTAATTCGCTAAGTTTCATTAATGACCTTTCGCGGGCAAGATCGATGCATGTCGCAGTAGTCGAACGGGAGTCAGAAACGCAGCCGTGGTCAGCAAGCGAAGTGAACGTTGGCCCATCTCAATTTTCGAATTTTTGTAACAATTAAAAAATAAAATAAAATTCTCAAATTAAAGAAAAGTATTTTTATTCTTATTTACTTAACCTCCCGAATGTATTTGAAAAGTTTTGTTCTGTTACATTATGAATTTATACAAAAAGCATAGGTTGTTACACGAAATGGAGTTACTAAGGGCAGGAAGTTCGCTTGTGTTCGGTTGGCGTCTTGTGGTGGTTCGCAAAATGATGGTACACTCAATGCTCTCACTGCTGTGCGCCTTAGTTCTTTCTTTTCCTCTTACTTTTTTCTTCAATTACTCGACTTCGCAGTTTCTTTAACCTTTGTTGATCGTTCAGCATTCTTCTTGTTCCTACTGCTTCTGCTGCGTCCTGCCGTCTCAGCCATTTTCATCGCCGTCGTCGCCGTCATCTGTCGTGTTTTGTGCGCGCAGACAGGGTATTGGTTTTGTTCGTTAGTTCTTTCATTTAGTTCATTCGTTTTTTTCGTTCTTTCTGTTGTTAGCTCGTTAGTTCGTTTCGCCTGTTCCACTCTGCTTGTCGTCGTCGTTGTTGTCGTCGTCGTCGTCGTCTTCGTTGTCATCGCCATCGTTTTCGCCGAGTCGGCTTCTTTCGGAAGAATGATTATCCGCACAAAGTTCTTGCGTCGCACGAATTATAGGAATCGTTTCCGAAAACTCTCCTGAAGGAAAACCACTCTTGCCTCCTTTCCTCGTCGCATCTGTCTGCTATAGATATCCTCTTTACTGGTCTAAATGTAGAGGGCAATCGTGTTTCGGCAGGCAGAGCTGAGGACAGTGCTGCTATTCATGGTTTTTCGCGTGCCACCGCCCTGCTTACTGAAGAATTCGATATCTTCTAACCGTTCGCCGGTTAATAGCCCGAGATCGAATGCTCATCAGTTTTATCCGTAAACGCATTGATATATTCTCTGCAGCAGCAACCGCCAACTACACTGCAGCAGTTTTAGTGAGTGGCCTAATGCGCATGCGTAACGACTGGTCAACGTTTTAGCCATATTAGCCGCCGATTGCTCGCTGATGTCTGCTGTTGCTACTTGTCGTTTGCTGCCGTTAGATACCGTCGTAAATGCTCCAACCGTCAGTTTACTCATGTTCCGTCGAAGCGCTCACTTCAGTGATCGATATATGTGCCGTATGTCCTCGTCTTGCGACTCTGCTTGAATCATACTCGATCGTTTACATTGCGATCAGGAATGAGAGAGTTCGTATGCGTTGTGCGCACGCGATTTCACCACCGTAAGCAGAAAATTGAACCATGATTGTAGCGCTGTGTTTCTGTTTTCACCCTACGTCTTCGCTTTCCCATGCGGTGGAAGACGGGATGTCACAAGATAGTGTGCCAGTCCTTTGTCTCTCGCTTACAAGACCGCGGAGTCGAGCCTCTGTCTTGTAGCCGTACTTCTCAAGTAGTGACATCCCCTGCCGTCCGAATAATACCTCATTTGTCGCCCTCCACTGCGACATATCTATCCCCGCGTTCTTCGTTCGTCCGGGACCTCTTCAGCGGAGTTTTGGACTTTTCTGGTACAGTCTTGGCCGCGCCGCTCTCTTCCGGTTCCGATGCCCTAGTGATTATGTTTTTGTGCTCACGCCACTGACAGAGGAGAGCAGGCAGCAGTGAACGAGATGAATGCATTGCTCTTCTCTCACGATCAACCGCACCTTTCCTAGCTCGACATCTAAATGGCGCGAACACTTCGGCGCGGCCCTCACATCCACACGGTCGGCACCAGGTGCACTTTCCCTCCGGTCCGTCGTCAGGGCATGCAGGTCGACGTGCTGTCCTCGTCGTCTGGGAGACGTCTTCTGTTTGGCCCACGAGTGTACTGTCACTCCACTCTCTGACGGGGACGGAGGAAACGAAAATGTGGTCCGTTATATGTAGTGAGTCGGTCTCTTCTTGTTGTGCTTCAAACAATCACGCGAATCTCTCAGCGCTCCACTATCTTGGATGGGCTCGGAAAAATCTGTGAGAGCTTCAAAACGGGCGTGGCTGTGCTGATCCTTGCACCGGCACATTACGTCGTCTCGTCGCGTGGTCTTCTCCGTGGTGTTCCGACCCCTCAAAAGAACGATTTTCTTCTGTCCGTCTCTGAGAAGTCCCCGATTTTCCTGTCGGGCGCTTTGCGGCGGGAAAAAATCTCGCAGTAGTGGTCTTAAACTTTCCTCCCGCAGCCATTCAGTGAGAACCCGCGGTTTAAACTAGTCACGATTTAAGTTGTCTAGTTTTAGGCGCTGCGCGCGGGTGCATCAACCCCGGATCAGTAACCCTTTTTCTCTGAGTATGGTCCGAATAAAGTTAGAGTAAACTCTGGTGAAAACGTTTTCGTAAATTCACAAGGTTTTTGTTTTTACTTTCAATTCCAGGGTCATTCTGATTCCAAAAAGGATAATATGTCTCCATAGTGCAAATGTGCTCCGAGTTAGAGGGTTTCAGTCACACGGACAGGCAGATAGAATTTGACGTTTATTTACTTTTATATAACGTGTGATTTTTCAACTTATAATATTTTCTTATTTTTGATACATTGCCTCTTCAAGAGGTGAGCTTTCATGACTCTCCACCGCTTTCTGTCTTTTATAGTTCTTAGGTTTTTACTATCCTCCCTAATCTTATTTACAGAAGTTTGGTCGATGTTTCCATCTTTCCCTCCTTCATTCGACATATGTTTTTTTCTTTTCTTTTTTTTTTTTTGATTTAATTTTCCTTAAAACTCCCTCTTTAATATTCTCATTATTTTCCTATAGAACTAAAGAAGGGCATTTCAGTGCAGCTGATGATGATCCCGAAAGAGAATTTTAATTTTTTTTTAAGTAGAAGGGAAACTGAGATAATTGTGTACAGTCACTAAATGATTAGATATTTTTGGATACGCTTTGTAAATGACAAAATCTAACATAGGTTTATGAAGTTTAGCTTTACCCTGTAAAAAGTTTGTATGATTAGGCACCAGGTGTGAAGATCATTACGTTCTTTATGAGGTTGTTTTTTGATTTTATATGTAAGCGTTATGTACTGGCGCATTTGTTTTACTGATCAATTCAGTTTCTTCTTTCACTTATGATCGATACATTGGTAAAACTTTTCTGACACTTTGTCTTTAAATTTTGGGGTGGATTCGGGGATTTTGATTTTCAAAAGTGAAAACACGCGAAAAAGCAACGTTCTACCTTCCTTTCCTATCCGAAAGACGCCAACGTCATTTTTCGAGACGAAGTAATTTTTCAACTTTGCACGTCATATATATGACTAAATTTTGAATTATTTTAAATATGTGCTAAAACTCTTCGTGCTTATTAAAAAGAATATTTGAAAGAATCGATTTATAGCAATACTTCTCAATGCAAGTAGAAAAAACCTTTTAATTTGAATATGCTTCGAAAATATATTTGCAAATACTTAGTAAAAAGACGAGTATTGTGGCATCTTATGTCTCTTTAGTTGCATTACTTTTTTGTTCTTTCTTCAAAACATCATCATCAATTTTAATATTTATACACATGCATTTAATTTAATATTTAACTTAAACTGTTAATATTCTTTGCAAATTAATAAACATTAATATTACTTAATTTTAATCATTAGTCTTGCTTGTGTGACACTACCGCAGGCCGGACTGGTGCTCTCAAGCCAGATCCTGGTCGAAACGGCACCAGATGTGACGCCTCCGGCCGAGATGGCCGTCTGTCTAATGTGACGCTCGTCCTCGCCGACGGTCGTGGCGATCCCAGTTGTGACACTACCACGGGTCGTACGGTTGGTTTGGTCGCTGTCGCTGGTCGGGACGATCCCGTCCGATGACGTCGCCACAAAAGTTGGATTACAGGACGTCTTTTGCAACAACGAGCCACTGTCCCACGTTGTGATTAGATCCCAGAGTTTTCGTCTTGCAATCTTAATGGTATACACTTGTGGTTTGAAAAAAATAAACACGGCACCAAAAAAAAAAAAATTTAATAAAATAAACAAGTCGAACACGCCTGGAGAGCTACGTAGAATGTCTTTATATAAAGAAAAACAATGTCTTTTTTTTCTCCCAAGAATACAGTTGTCGAAAATGATATTTACAACGGAGAGAGAAAGTTCACCAAAAGCATCATAGCTTCTAATCGTTAAATGAAATGTTTACTCTAAGTTTCGTTAGCGTTGAAATGTACTTCTAAAACAGCAAAGTTCTTTCGGGTTCTTGACGGAATCTGACGGAATGTGCGGAATCGGAGCGGCCGCTGGCGTAGAGTGTGGGGGTACTGACGGCAGTGGCGCTCTGCCCGAAATCTGAGCTAACTCGCTCACCAGCTCAAAAACTGTCACCCAACTCACAAACTCTGAACTTTTTGTGTCGGGCATCTAATTTTATAACCAATTTCGGTCCTCTCTGGGGATCCGGCCGGCTCACAGTGAAAATCGGTCTCCGCCCATTCGATTTGCGGATGTCTTAGTGAAATCATGCCAACTCAGACCGAACCGAATCCAGCTCGGGTCACTTCGGACTGTTGTGCTAAACAGTGTCCTTATCAAATCACTCTGACACTTGTTTTGCTTACGCGTTTTCAGACTAGCGGAATCAACATTTTAACTCCAAAAGAAGAGAAATTTATATAAAAACATGAAAGACGAGAAATGTATATTTATCCAAAATAACTTTATTTTATGCTCCCGTGTTTTTAGAAGCACTTAATGGTACTAAAATTATTTTTTTTCCTAAGCTCACATCGCATGACGCAATAAAAAATTAATAATATCACCAATATCAATTTCTCTCTCAGTTGTTTTAAATCAACCAAAGAAAAGTATTCCCGCGGGAGAAGGAAAAGCATCACTGCGTGAGATAGTGTTACACTTGGAAGTCAATAAAGACTTCATTGTCATTTAAAGATTGTCATAAGATGGATTTTTCGGGATATCACACACACACACACACACACACACACACACACACATATATATATATATATATATATATATATATATATATATATCGAAGTGAATAAAGAACAAAGAAAGTATTAACTATGTTCAAAAACATTAATTTAAAACAGTATAGAAATAGAGCTATGAATATTTATTATAAGTTATTGTTTAGAACATGTACAAATTGTGATTTACTACAAAAGTGTACATTTTGTTTCAACATCGTAAAATCAATGTCTCATCAGGTAGTTAATAGTAATTAAACATCCGATTGCTTTTACCCAGTGTTGAAACCCGACCAAATTAGTGTCAGTCAGTGATTCTACCTCTGAGATATGGGCGATGAGTAGAAGGAGGTAGAATTTTAGTGTGTGACATAATATGTATATATATATATATATATATGCCAGTAGTTCGAGTGTTCTAATTCATTATTGAATGAACGATGCGTAGATCCTAGATACAACATAACTCTCGCTCCCGTTTTCGCTTACTCCCACTCCTACAAGGTATTTTACTGACACTGTTATGCAGAGGGTTACATTGGAGGTAAGTGATGAGAAAGAGTGACAGGTTATAGGGGGTGTCAGGAAGTGGTTAAGAGAAAAATAAGAATACTGATGAGAGTAGAGTGGACGGAGAAAGGGGCATGAGAGGGAGGATGCAGGTTAATAAGATAGGAGATGACTATTGACTTTACATTTAAATTCTTGGAGATTGTAGCTGTCCGGGAAGCAAGTAAATGGAAGGGAATTCCACAGGCGGGAAGTAAGAGAAAAGAAAAGAAGCTGATGGAGTAGAATTTGCATTTACATTTTATTGGTTTCACATTAAAAGAGTGGGGCCTATTTTCTAATCTTGTTGCTCGAGTAAATTCATATGTAGGAGGCACATTCGTATATAGGGGGTAAATTCATAAAAAGGTGGCACCAGGGAGCTAAGTTCATCGAATCTACATGAACTAAGTAAAATTATAGATAAAAATTCATGTATATAGGGGGCACCAGTAAATTCATATATAGGGGGCACCAGTGAGCTAAGTTCATCGGAGCATAACTTTATTAACTAAGTAAAATTATAGATAAAAATAGAATAGGACTCTACAGGGAAGACTGTTTCATAATTCTAAGAAACGGTAACAGACAGAAAACAAATATGAAAGAGAAAATGAAGTGACAAGAAGATAAGAAAATATCAATATTTAATGATTTTTTAAATATTAAGCTACAAATGCAAGAAATTAAGAAAAAAAGTGATACATTAAGCTTCAAATGTAAGGTATTAATTCACAAACGTGAGATATTAAACCAAATGTTTGAAATATTAAGTCAGAAATGTGATACATTAAGCTAAACATACGAAAGATTAAGCCAGAAATGTGACGCATAAATCAACAAATGGGAAAGATTAAATCAAATGCAAATCATTCTTGGAGATCTGAATTCAAAATAATAATAATGATAATAATATCCTGATGATATTTGCTTCACGGTAGGAAAGTTCATTAAAGTTCATTTACCTGGTATCTTATAAAGCTAAACATAGCTTTATAAGATACCAGGTAAAAAGTGTTAGACAGCTGGTATCAATAAAACTCATTACACTCGTGAGGATTTATGAAAGTAAGTCGTTAACGATTGTTCCGATATGTAACGCACATTTACTAAGCTTAAATTCTTATGGCACTGAACAACAAGATATGCACAATAAGTGATAACTTTACTCACTACAGTAGTAACAGTCTGCGAAACTAGCGATTTAAACATTGTTTCATGGTGGGTTGTTTATAACATTTATTACTCAATTTTTAATTACAGTATAAAAACAAGACATCAAATGAATAATGATCTCACTATAGATATAATGAGTATGGATTTAGTGCGTGAAGCATAGAGTAAGCTCGCATTGTCATTATCTTACCTATAATCGCTACAATACAATAAAAACGATGCTAAAATACATATATATTCTTCATAGAAGGTAAATTCAAAGGTCTAGACATTCACTTTTGTCTGTTTTGATGATGTGTATCCTGATTTATTTATTTTTTTCTTTTTTGCTGTAAAGCCAGAAAACACTTTCCTTGTCCGCGCTGAGATTGAAATGACATTTATGGTCCTTATTTGTTAACTTTGCAAAAAATCCCTGTACATTTCTCCCAGAGAAAATTGGCTCAGTGTAATTTTTCTAAATACATTAGATTTAATTCCTTCCGATTTTGCAAGCGGTGTTATAGCTGTGCCTCTATTCATATAAGATTGATCGTTCCGCGGGTCGATATATACTTAACTCTGTCCCTATTTATGTGCACGTACATTGAAGAGAATTTAGGGAGACTGATTCAGCTGACAAAAAGAGTGAAACATTTGGCTAAGAAAAGTTGTTTGCCTGCCTATAACTTAGAACATACAAAATGTACAATCTTTACAAACATGTCTTGGAAAAACGCTAACTTCTAATAGTACCCATCCGTTTCACGAACTGTAAACAGTAAAGAAAGGTTAGTGCATCTTAAAATATCGCTTACACACACACATACACACATGCACACACACGTACGCACACACATATATATATATTGGTACCTCATGGGATATCAAACACCCATGTTGAAAACCGCCCTGAAATGCATAAAAAACTCTGTTAATCAGTAATCGATCAAAATATGTTGTTTTTTATGTGCGTTAAAAAGCTTTTTTAAATATTTAAAATTGGGCATTTCTGAAAACGTAAAAAATGGAATTTATATATCATACATTTTTTTTTTACATCAAACGTTATTTTTAGTGGGTATCCGCATTTGAACAGAGCTTCCTTTTTTTGCAGTTTACCGGCCTGTGCATTCTAGACAACTTCATATCGAAATGTACCATGGGTATCTATTAAAATAAAATTTGCCGAAATATAGAATATATCAGATTAAAAATGAAAAACATTTTTTTTTAAAAAATATGTATCATTCAACCACAACAATTCTCCACAAAATTTCAAACTGTTTACAGAGTTAGGTAGGACACCTCCTTAACTACATTTTGAAAAAATATTTTGAACTTTGGTTTAGCAGAAAAAAGCTACATTAAAATATGTGAAGTCCGAAAAGGTAGACTAACTACATAAGTACATAAGTGAGTGACTAACGCGTCTAATGACAAATCTTATTCTTTATAAATTTTTCTGTTTAATGTTTTTGCATGCGGTTTTCAGCATTTAAATTCTGATGATATCTTTTATCATTTTTGTCAATCAAACTTTGCTTACCATTTATCATTGTGTCATCAGAATTGATTATCACAATTAATTATAAATAATAAATTTTTTATTGTTTCTTTAGTAATATAATATAACACAATAATACAATATAATGTTTTTCTTTTTAATATTTTGAATGCGGTCTTTAGCATTAAATTTATCAGATTATATTTTATCATTTGTTGTTATAATTTATCAATTTTTATTAATAATATTAAAATATTAATTGAAATACTAATTCACTTAATGCTGTCACATCTGTAATTTAGATCAAAATATCAAATTGTACAGTAGAATTCGCCTAATTCGGCAGTTCGTCTAATTTGACACTATTTGTGCCCTGGCAGAGTGTTTATGTTTTGTACATGATTCAGTTCGGCTAATTCGACTTCTCCTAATTCGGCAGTTTGTCTAATTCAAAACATTTTTATTCCCCCACAAGCAAATTACTACTATAAATGTTCACTTAATTCGACACCCAAGTAAAGTCAGTCATGCACAAAGTCAATGTTACACAATGCGAATTTTGTTTGATATCATATCACACTTAAACTTTTTTTGACTTTTATACAATAAAAAGCGATTATCTTTTGGTTAACATAAACAAAGTGGTGACTTAGATAAAGTGAAGAATGAATCTTGAACATTAATTTATCATCAATCTTTAATACATTTAGAACTTCCTTAGAATTTTAGAAATCTTTAAATAATAGTCAGACGATTAGGTGTACCGGGGTTGATCCCCTTTAAGGTTCTATATACATCCCGTGCATCTTCTTTAGCTAGTAAAATTAATTCTTTTACCGCCCTCAATTTGCTAAAGAGGGTGTAAGACTCCCCTCCCAACCCCAAACCATCGTCTAGCTTCGCTTTAACTCTCTATTATCATCTTAATATTTTAAGAATAAAAATACTAATTCAGACTTTTACCACATTTGGAATGACATAATTCCACAGTTCACCTAATTCGACGTTTTTTTTCTTTCTCATGATCTGTCGAATTAGACGAATTTTACTGTAATATATTTTTTATATAATTCGTCAGTTTTTATCAATATTAATTATCAATATCAATAAATTGAAATATTAATTCAATAAAATTAATTTAAGAACAAAATATAAAATTGTAACATTACAAATTATTGTTAAATGAAACAATAATCTATTTTATATTACTAAGATACTGTTTTTCTATATGTTTAAGTTTTTATTTTTTTATGTTGACATTTATTTAGCAAAATAACATTTTCTTGTCATTTTTCTAATCCGTTAACACGTTAATTGCTCAATTATTTTCTCTCTATTTCTCTCTCTCTCTCTCCTTTTTTATCATTTCATTTCACTTCTTCCTTCATTCTATTGCTATATATTACTACATATAGAGGCGATTCTCAAAAAAATTGGAAATAGAACCTTTTTAAATTATTCTTTTAAATCAGAATTAGATTTTATAATTAATTATAATTATTGAAATGTTTTTCTATAATAAAATGCATTTTTCACATATTTCTTTATGCGCGTCTTTATTTTGTAATTTCTTTAAATATAATATATATTTTTTATATAAAGACATCGGATTTAACATTTTTTATAAATATATTTGCGTTTCTCATAGTTCTACTAAATTATTAAATTTAAGTGAAATAAATATATAGGCAGGCAATTATAAATTATTACAAAACAAGCACTCATTTTTTTTAATAAACATCGCTTGCATACTTTAATTTTAATGTTGCTTATTATGGAGGGAGTTAAATCCGGAGCCTGAGATTAGATACTAATGAGTGGGGCTACGAAATAAATGAAAAAGAAATCAAGAAAATAGAAGAAAAAGGAAAATAGAAGCTGAAAAACAAATCTGCTAAAAACAAGAAAACTTTAAATGAAAAATAAAGAAGAATATTTAAAAAGAAATAGAGACCATCAAAAACATGTATGGAAAAAATAAAGAAAAATCAAATATTAGAAATAAAAAACAAAAAAATTAAAGAAAATATTGAAGATTTAAATAAAGATAAGGAAAAAAAACTAAAGAGAAATTCAGTATTAGAAATAAAGAAAACCAAAAAGAAAATGAAAAAATATAAAGAAGTCAATATGAAAAATAAAGAAAAAAATGTGGAAAAAATTCAGAATAATTTAAAATCTAAAAATAAAAAAAAATCTTATCAACCAAATTATAAAAAATAAACAAAAATTAATAGAAGAACAAAGAATAAGAAATTATGATATATGGTTTTGCAATTGGAAAAACTGAAGACAAATAGAAAAGCATGAAATATTATTTTAAAATCTATTAACTTATAAAATAAGTTAAATCAAATTGTGGAAAAATGCGCGCATGAAAAGCAATATTCTTAAGATTATATTAAACCTGGAAAAGAACAGGACAAGATATTCAAGTGAAGTAAAAAGTAAGAAATTACTTACTTATAATATTCCAGCTAAAAATAAAATTTGAATATAGAAAATTATCATTTTTAAATTTTTCATTTTAATATGAATTTCTCGAATTGACTAATTTGAGAAATTAATGAATTTAGTTTATAGTTATGTAAAATAAAATTAAAAGCTCAAAAGTGTGAAAAAATTAGAAATTAAAATTACATAGAAAAACTGAATAATTATATTAATTAACTGAACTCTATTAAAATAATTGCAGATTATATATAAGAAAATTAAAAATAATAAGATTTAGATTATTAATTGAATTTTAATATACAGTCAAATTTCTCAGATGTGGAATACAAATTTGTGTGAATACAAATTTTTAAAAAGTTTTTTTTTTATTTTATTGATTTCGCATTCCATATTAAAGTTGAATTTGTCTAATTTGACTTAACCTAATTCGACAGTTTGTTTAATTCGACAATTTTTTTCAGGTGTTGAATTAGGTGAATTCTACTGGATAAAAATCGAAAAAATTACTGTAGAAAAAATAAAATGGCTTGATTGTGTTTACATGCTTTTATGTTAGTAATATTAATATAATAATAATAATTAAAAAATAATAATGTAATTTTTAAAATCATTTTTCAAATACTAAATTATATTTTAGCATTACATATTCTAGATAAAATTATCGAGCTATGTACATTGTTATAAATTTGGTTGGATAGCTTGAATTCTATTTATTTTGAGTATTTTTATACTATTTATTTACTAAAAAAATAATTTTATTACATACTAAATTTTAAAATAATGTGTACAAAAATAATCTGTTAAAACAATTCATTACATAAATAATTTTAGTTATAATTTTTTCAAATTTTATTGTTTGCTGCAATATTTTATGTAAGAAATTTCTTATTTTTTTCTTCACTAGAATATATTGTGCTTTATTTTTCCAGGTTTAATAACTTGTCCTGTTCTTCTCCAGGTTTAATATAATCTTGAGAATATTACTTTTCATGCTGGCATTTTTTCATGTAATATATTTATTTATTTATTTCGACTAATGTAGACTTCTAATTCAGATTTTCTCGGTATCTGTGCGGTTTCGTATCCGAAACGAAAACAAATTTCCAAAGAATTATTTTAATTTTATTACTTTAATAATTAAACAGTGGGTATTACGTCTACCACGCCCGCGGACTCAAGAGGCCTTAATAAAGAACATGCACCCTTTAAAGTAGAAACCACTGTCTGATACATCAGGTTTTGCCCCACGGTTACAGCGAACTTAACTGTCGAGATGGATTCTATTTACACTTTTAAGGAATGCTCCAGATTAGTAAAAACGGGTGAGATGCCGAAAATGCCCAGTTATATATTAACCATAGGGGAATCGTTTTCTTTGGCTTGATTTTATAAAACTGCATTTTCCGGGTCAGTATAGTAATCATAAATTTTTGGGCTGCATACTAGTGCACTGAGGATGTTGTTTAATTTCAAGTTTCTTTTATGTTTCTATATTCTTCTTCTTCTTCTTCTTCTTCTTCTTCTTCTTCTTCTTCTTCTTCTTCTTCTTCTTCTATGTGGCTTGTCGTTTCAGGACGTAGGCAACCATAGACTTCCACGTCTCCCTATCCCTCGTGGCTCTTAGCACGGTTTCTCCTGTAACGTCTCGCAGCCCCCGTTCTGTCATCAACCTGCTCAGGCCCTTCAAATATGCTTTCCTCTGTCTCTTTTCTCCTCTGTCTGGCCTGTTAGTATCAGGTTCTCTAAGCCCTTCTTGCGTGTCCCAGGAACATCAGTTGTCTCTTCCTGATGCTCAATACTAATTTCCTTTTTATTTCCATTCTTTCCAACACCTCGTCATTACTCAAATGCTCGGTCCACGATATCCGCAGCATCCTTCTGTAAAGCCACATTTCAACTGCTTCCAGCTTTTCCTTCATGTTTGTTGATATTGTCCAACATACACTGCCCGATTAAAGAACTGACATCACATAGCTATCCAGTACTCTCTTCTTGTATTTGGCACTTTAGGCTTTTCTTTTTGCTGATCACCATGCATTCGGTTTTCTTGCAGTTTATTTGTAGTCTCTTCTTGTCACTCTCTTCAGCTATCTTCTGCAAGAGATCCTGCAGTTTCCTTTCCGTGTCTGCAATCAGCACTGTGTCGTCTGCGTATCTTATGTTGTTCAGATTGTAGCCTCCGATGATAAATCCTGGCATAACATCTAGGGTCCTCAAAATATTCTCACTGTCCAAATTAAATAGATCCAGTGAAAATACACATCCTTGTCTTACGCCCCTTTCTATCTTTGTATATCTGCTGAATTTGTTAGCTTCCCGTACGCAGGCAGTTTGATGCCTGTATAGATTCTTTATTACCCTTATGTCTTTCCCGAATATGCCAAAGCTGTTGAGCATCTCCAATTCTTTGTGGCGTATTTTGTCAAACGCCTTTGCATAATCAATAAAGCAATAATCAATAAGCACAGGTATAAGTCCTTCTTCATTTGTATTGCCATTTCAGAGATCATCCTAGTCATAAATATGGCTTTCCTCGTCCCAGTGTCTTTGACGAACCCGCACTGTTCTTGTCCTATCTCTGGCTTGATTCTGCTTCTTGCTCTATTCATCAGTATTCGGACAATTAGTTTTGTAATATGACTCATTAAGCTGATAGTTTGGTGTAGTTCGCACTCGTTTTCCTCTGGCGTCTTCAGCATTGCTATGAAAATAGACTTGCATAGGTCGTCTGGCATTATACCGCTATTATAAATTATTATTTTTGTAATTATTATTTCTGTAATTTTTTCTATGCCGAATCCAAGGCTATCACAATGCCGTCTGGACCAGCTGCTTTGTTTCTATTCAGTGTGGTCATTGCAGCTTCCACTTCGCACTTTAATATTTTCCGTCCTTCCTCATCTTTGTGTATTGTCGGTTGCTCTCTCATTTATATGGAAAAGATCATTTATATATTCTTCGTTTCTATATTATCTTAAAATTTTGGAATGTTTCATTGATGCATTTCTGCGGGCATTGTTTACATCCTATTTTCTAGACTCCTTCTTCTGGTGTAAATTTAGTTATTTTTTTACTGGTTTGGTCATGTTAGTGATAATTTTTATATTGAGAGTAGCTGAATTTCTATTTTAATGTATAAGTTGTGGATTTTTTACGTATTGTGCCTAGTTATTGTGTTTTTGCATTGTTTGGCACTGTAACTTGAATAACTGGGTAATAGAGATTATCTTTCTTTGTATTTCTATTCATTATGTAGATATTCGGAGCTACCGATTCTAAGGACATTTTAATAAAAATCTGTGATCATGACAAATTTTATTTTATTATTGTGATGTTAGTAAAAGGGTATTCGAACTTTTATATTTGCTGTCTTACAGTTTCAATTCAATTTTACTCTGGTATTAGTTCAGATTAACAGAATATCAAGAAAATGTAATGTGTTATTTATTTCTTTTTCATATATGAATTCAGTTTCAGGTTTTATTTTGTTTAGTGACTATATTAGTATTGTCTCATTTATATAGCGTCAGTATTCAGTATCTGGTGTGTAGGATATTTTGAAATTGGCCAGATTCCAAAAAGTTCAAAAAAAGAACAGGCTAAATTAATTTATTAATCCTATTATTTTTATTTATTAACGATATTTCTAGAATTTTTTAATATGTGAAGGGCTGTTAATTCGTAAAAGAAGCTTTGGTATTTTCCCTAGACACCATAATAAAAACAGGAGACAGCATGATGCTAATTTATGTGAAGAATTTATGTGAATGCACTTGAATCAAACTAAAATCAGGAATTTATCCATCATCTCCTTAGATAAGAGTGTGGGTGATGTGATTATGATTGCTCGTTTTTACAATGAATATAAATTCTCTATTAAATGGCGTTCGACAGAGTTTGGCATGCTGGCCTTCTATGTAAACTGCGGAGCTATGGTATAACTGGACATTTGTTTGAACTAATCCAGTCCTTCTTCTCTAACCGCACAATGAAAGTGGTATTAAACGGACATGCCTCTCAGAACTACCATACAAACGCAGGTGTCCCCCAAGGCTCCATCTTATGTCCTACACTCTTCCTGATATATATTAATGATCTCCCTGATTCCATAAGAACCCAAATAGGTTTGTACGCCGATGACACCACAGTTTACTCTCGCCTCCAACAAAAATCTGGTGTAGGCGTCAAAGCTAAACTCGCAGCCGAGATTGAAAAAGACCTCCAATCCATATTGGACTGGGGTAAGAAATGGCTAGTAAATTTTAATGCTTCTAAAACGAAGCTACTGTCAATTAACCATCATCGACAATCTCACCTACCTCCCATTAGCATGGACCAGGCTTGCCTCCCAGAGAGTAAAACACTACGCCTCCTTGGTCTCACACTTTCAGCGGACCTCAAATGGAATGACTATATCGAATCAATTGCTAAATCCGCTGCTATGAAAGTCGGTTCTCTGTGTAGGGCCCGGAAGTTTTTTCCGTCTAAATCTATCCTGCACATTTACAAATCTACCATCCGCCCGTGCATTGAATACTGCTGCCATATCTGGTCGGGTGCCCCTGCTGTTCTCCTCGGGCTTCTCGATAAGGTTCAGAGGAGGGTCTGTAATGTGATAGATACCGACTTGGCAGACCGCCTGCAGTCTCTCTTCCACCGGCGAGACGTGGCTTCGCTGTGTCTCTTCTATAAATACTTTCACGGCTTTTGTTCCGATGAACTTAGATCGCTGGTGCCCCCTAAATACGAATTTGCACGAGATACTAGATTAGCAACTAGATCCCACCCTTTTACAGTGAAACCGATAAAATGCAGCCGTAACTTCTACTCCAACAGTTTCTTTCCTCGCACTTCCCGACTGTGGAATTCTCTTCCAAACAATTGCTTCCCCGACGGCTACAATCTCCAGGAGTTTAAATGTAAGGTCAATAGACACCTCCTAACACACTAACCTGCTCCCATTCTATCAAGCACTCTTCCCATCTGCCCGACACTCATCCTCGCTATCCTTACTCATCTATCACCTTTCTCCTGACATTCCCTATGTCTATCCACTCCTTCTCTTTACCTTCCCCTATGTAGCCCCATGCGCAATAGTGGCAGTGGAATGCCTTTCTTGGGGTGAGATGATTAAAAAAAAAAATTAAAAAAAATAAGATATATAAATAAAAATGATTATAATATAATATAATAAATGAGACAAAAATTAAACCATGTAATCAGAAACTTACCAAAAAAAAAAGACAAAATATGGTCAAGATTGATAAACTATGATCTTAATATACCTAATCTCTCTGGCTTAACATAAGCGCATGTCACCAACATTCTAATGTGACCTATTCTTTCCCTTGGTATTGTTGATGCCCCCACCATCACCAAAAACTATCAAAAATACTAACGCCTCTTCTAGGTAATGCATTAGTTTTAACAACAGTGGTCGATTGAACTTTCGAACTTCCGTAGACTATTTTCTAGACGGATATCTAGTACAAATACTTACTGTGATCTATGTACACTGTATGATGGGTATATTGCAGTAGCGAAATGAACGTATTCCACGAAACAGAAAAGAGAAAGTATGGCCCAAGGAGTGCAATACTGATCGTTTACTAGCCGTAGACAACCGGAACACGTATATATAACCAGACTTTAGTAGCATTGCAATAGGATCAGCTGCGGAGATCGAAAGTCCCTTTGGAATTTTCAGTAAAAAGTTCAGGTTCCATGTTCAAGCTATGGTAATTAATATCATCTGTTAATATTATTTTTTATCTTTCTCTTAATAAACATATTAATCATTTCTCTGACAGAAATCGGCATACTTGCCTAAATATTTTTACTTGATTTCAGAATAAATTGTAACTCTGAAAATTTGAGTTTATTTAAAGCTTTATAATTTTTTCTTTTATATTTATGCTGAAATGTCTTCGTTCGTTCTAGAAAACATTGAAGGTTGTGTATTTATTTATTTTATTTACTTTCTTTTACAATTTCCGCGATTTTATGCAACTGTTTATTGTCCAAAATTATTTTTAAAAAATTCCCGATTGTAAAAATTGTGTTAGTTAAATTTAATCTTGTATTTTTCTCTAATCTTTTCTTTGATAGCAACACACACTTTGTTGGTAAGTTTACGTTTTCATGAATAATATATGCTTTCATGTACATCTAAGTTTTTAGATATAATTTAGGAACGTCCAGCACGCTTATGACTAAATCAAAAAATGATTAACATCATTATTTTACAAATATACCGAAAATCAATTAATTTTGAATTTCAATTAACTTCGTGGTACTAATGATTAAATTTAGTTTTGGAAATATCATTATGTATGAAAGTTTTCTTAAAATATATTTTTCAAGTCAAACGATCCGTCATTTTATTTCATTTTGTCTTATAATATCATTATTAGTTTCTGAATTGTATCATTTCAAGGGAAAATGAGCAATATTGTAAATTATAGTTTTCAGCAAATACTGTTTGTTTGTTGTTTTTCCTATCTCCGAGTGCAATCAAAGAATCAACGCTCTTGGTCTTGAAGTTGTCTGAAAGTGTTAATAATTTAAGTATTTTCTTCATATTCCATGAAATGAAAAAAAAACAACTATCTATTTATAATATCCATAATTAAATAATATTGTTTATCACCCTGAAGATGATTGCTAAAAATATCTCAATAATTGTAGTTTTCTAGATATTTATGGTATACATACTCGTCTTCAGTCAGATCCAAATGAGCAGTTATTAGGACTTTACTTAGAATAGCCTTAAAAGTTCCCTTTAATGTCAAAACAAAGTGAAACAATTATATTACAGACAATAGTTCAAGGAATATGTGACAAGATTGCAGGGGTTTATCAGACATAACATTATAATTTCCCTTATTCAATTTGTATTCATTGCAGAAAATCTATCGTTTCTTTGCAGTCCATCCAGACAAGCAAGAATAGAGACAGATTCAATTTATTATTTGCAGTGTTACTTTTAAAAAAACGTTCTTCGTTTTGTTTTTATTTATGATATCTGAAACAACAAAATATAAACATTTAGAGATATGTTTTTAAAAAATGATTTCAAGTTAAATCAGAATGACAAGATAGAAAAAATTACGCTTTGTTGGCCACTAATAAAACTCGTTGAATATTATGATAAGTAAGTGATGGCACAATGAGATATTTTGCAGAGAACACAGACGGAAATAGCAACATTATTATCGTTTTATGGGAAATTTCGGATATCATAAAGAAATGTTCTTTCCTTATAACTCAGAATCTTTAATAAAATCAATTTTGTTTCTTGACATTATACTTCCGATATAATTAAATCGTCCATTATTCTCTCTTGTCCGCTGTTAAATATATTTTCTACATTCTACGTCGATTTTTTCCTCATAAAAAGTTGATGAAAATAGAAAGTCTTCATTGTGTGCTTTTAATAATTGTATTTGAATCTAAAATTGTTGAATTTTTTCATATATTTTTATGATTATTAAAAATAGATTATGAATATACATCAGTTTATACTCCAGGGAAACAGGATACAATTAAAGCCGAAAAATGTATGGAAAAACCGGTGAGCGGATGCTTTTTATACAAGAAGCGCAATTTCATCAGATGATAAATTAAAATACGCTATTTTATCAATTTTTTGAAAAAATGAAGCAATAAACGTGTCAGAAATTTGTGATGACAGCTACAATCACAAGTTGTCTATCATTTCTTTTACAAGAAATGCTATAGATAGAAAATCTCGTTGACGTCGGTGAAGAAATGTTGTTTTCGTTGCATTAAAGGAAGATAACACAATCAAGGACTATAATGTCACTTGAAGTCGACGTAGTCTGTTATAATCAGAATATAAAATTCGCTTCTCATTGGCTCCAACTAACTCTCTTTGCTACTTGCTTTTCTACTTCCGGACATCAGTATTTGTGCTACATACACGAGTACAAGTACTATTCTACAAAAATGTGTTCATCTCCACAACAATAAATATCTACAAGTATAGTCTTATTGTCTATAACTTATCATTGTTTCAGAAAAATATGAATCCCATTCAAATAAGCAAACAGGCAGATTAACTGATGATTTTAATGAATATAAATTCCACATCGTTCACTTTAAAACAAGATCAAATATTACATTTAGCATTCCTATAGAAAGGACACAAAAAGGAACTATTTTGAAAAAAAAAAGCCTAAAATATACAGAGCTCATATTTTTATAACAAACATGAAAGAAACTTACTGTAGATGGTGCAAAAATTAAAGTTAAAATATTAACCAGTTCTATTTCGACAAGCGCTGTTCCGAGTGACATGTAAATTAATTGGGCAGAGTGAATTAACAACAACACCGTTCCCAATTCTAGAAGTCAATTCGTAACTGTTCTACCAAAATCAAATATTATCGACACTGGTGCTAGTATTCTATATTGTCGACTTCCTTAGAAAACAGGGTTTATTAGCAAAGAGGAACTCTTATATCACTCTCATCTGCTAGGGGCTGAGCAAATAAAATGTTAAAAACAAGTAAATCTGGAGATTGTCGTTGTTTGTTTAAAAAGATCTTTCCAATAGGATTTTGAGGTTGTTAATATTACCTTATTTGGCTTTGCTTCTTTAAAGTACTTAGTTTTAAAACAAAGAGATTTAAAACCAGATTATTCGTTTCAAACTTACGCAATAAAAAATCTATTTAAATGTAACTACGTCTCAGAAAAATGTGATTGTTAATGAAGTTAATTATCATTTCTTTATAACCGAAGGAATAAGAAATTACCAGTGTTACATTGACACATGAAAACACATCACAAGATAAGTGCAGAAAAACATGCTCTATTTTAGGTCAAAGCTCAACAAATTTCTAAAAAGATCGAAAGTAGCATGATCAATTATTCACAGGCAAAATAGTAGGACTGTCTAACCTTAATAGGACAATTAGGAAAAAGATAATGACGCTAAGATTTTAATTAGATCATTAGGTTTTATTGAGTTATCTTAAACTTATTTCCAGTTTATTCGTTAGAATTATCCAATAATTAAAAAACATATATATTGTGATTTAACCACTTTAACTCACCCACAATCTGAAATCACTAACTCCATTAGTTACTGACAGTACTCATAAGGTTGGTGCATTTTCACTTCAAGTAACAAAGTATTCTACATTTGACAGAAAAATTTAAGCGGCCTATGTAGCAGTGTATACTTTTCCCATCTTATTGATGGCTGTCACGTGAGTTTTCTGACAGACCATGAACCACTGCGCAAACATTTTCAAAAATTATAATCAGTAAAATTGTATTGATACCTGTTAATACTTAAGTAATACTTAACATGTTTGGTATTGTACAAGAGATTTTCGGTGCCATTTAATAATTCTAAGGTAGTATATTATTTTTCATTTCTTAATAAATACTATATATTTTGTTCATTTCTTAATCTCATTAACATAAAATGCAATGATATTTCTTGCGAAAAGCTTTGAATTATTTCACATTGCTTTCTCCAAAGTTTTAAATTCCATATCATCTTTCTCCTAGCAAGACTAGAAAAATCTACTACATTGCATTTGAGCAATGGATAGTCACCCACACATCAGGGCATAAATATTTCAAAGAATAATGATTTTTTTTCTATTTTGCATACTAGAATTTTACAAAGCTTAGCTTATCGATGTTTAACATCTGTCCTGGAATAGTTCAGAAATAAGCAAACGCGTCTAACTTCCTGTTCTTTTTATATATAATAAGATTAGCTTCATTGTCTTAAATCCGAATGGGGTAGGGAATTGTGGTAAGGAAAGCTGTGCTACGCTAATCATCCAAGTAGAGATAGCCTGTCTAAATATTTGCCAGTCTTTAACATCAGCATTCAAAATTCTGACTTATATATGGGTTTGAACACAAACCCCTATCCCAGAAAAGATATGAGGGACATCACTAAAGTACAAATATCTTTCTCCTTTTTCCATCTCTCTCTCCCCCTTACACACTTTGTCATATACCGTTAGAAATTAGACGTTGATAACTCTCCACAGTTTGCTTTATTCTATTGCCTTCCCCAACACTTGCGGAGGTGACTATCCATTGTTCTTGAATTCATCAAAATTGTCAAATTGCGTCTTTCTATTTTTCATTGTTAACAAAAATGTCTTTATCGTTCCTATTCTTCTTCAAAATCATTCTTCTTTGCTTTCTGTGGTAATTTCCACATTCGTCGCGAGAACCATACCTCACTTGGCTGATATCTTTTCTTTATTTGACGAGAAATCGAGTCGTATCTATCTTTCAACTGGAGACAAACTTTTCTGTTATTGTCTGCAACAAAGCTTCATATTGCAACCAAGTATATGCAGGTAAAATTAATAACATATGTCGAGCTTTGGTTCCTGACTGGGATTTAAGTGGAACACTTAAGCTAATCAAACAGTGACATCAGATAATGATACAGATTACATATGTTTCAGGAAAAAAAACATCATAAACCAGTTCAAGTAGGCGAAGAAAAATATCCAAATATAAAATGTATAAAAATTGTAAATCGGAAGCACACAGATATGACACATATACACAAAAAAGAATAATGGAAAATCAAAAGAGACGGCATGATTTTCGCCAAGATATATAAAATCCAAAAAGAATAAACGTTTGTTTTGGAAAAAAGATGTACTGAAACTGAAATTAATTTATCAAAAACTCTTACATAATAACAGAGGAGGGAACCCTATATAAAATCATAGGAGAACATGTGATTTTTAGCATAACTTTTTCTTTCACTTTCACAATTCGGTCTGACAACATCTTTTATTTTATTTTACGATTACTTCCTTTGATCTGATGTGAGAACGGCAATGGCCAATTTGAAGATAAACAAATCGGCAGGATCAGATGAGTTTGTCATAAAGATGCTGATAGCCTGAGATGATCTGGGATTACCAACGTTTAATGAAGTGATAAATACAATAATGGCAAAATATCTGAAGAACTAATTATTTCAATTGCCACAATGCTGGTAAAGTAACGAACTGCGAAAGAATACGAGTTTCACTAAAAAATAGAAAAGTAATGATTAGAGTTGTAATATAACACGGAGTAAGAGAATCCTTGAAATAGGTATAGAATGATGCAGTTTTTTATAAAACACTAGAAAAATACTATACTCATAGTTAAATTATTGTGGATAGAAAAGGAACTGAATACCTCAAAACAGAATGTTAGGGCACGAAAAAGATGTTTTCTTATGAGAATTTTGCTTGAAAAGAGAGAAAAGGTTCTACTAATAAATGTTAATAATATCATAAACAGAGCATTCACTGAATAAGAACGTCTTAAAAATAGTATATACAAATGATGACAATCAGAGAAAACAGGATATTTTGGGCCACATAATTAGCTAAGAAGGTTCAGAGAATGTACTACTCACAAGACATGAAAAGAAAAAAGCAGTGGAAAGCTGTCAATTTTGAGAAAATATAGAAACAAGTATCACAATGACAAAAAGAGTTTGTAAAGAAGGAAGGATTAGAGTATGAAAAGAGGAGAAGGTATGTAGAACTAGAATCATTATCTTCCTGAGAGAACATAGCACCGGATGAGAGAGAGAGAGAGAGAGAGAGAGAGAGAGAGAGATAGTGTATTTTGCATTTGGTGTGGAAATTAACATTTTACTACTGATTTCCAACTCATTCCATCATTTGCAAAGGTCTTCATCGCGGTTCCAAGAACCCACAACTGTTATTAAGATTCTAAAATTTAACATACTTTTTCTTTCACTTTCACAATTTGGTCTGATAGCATTTAAATTTTATTTTTCGACTACTTCATTTGATTAGCATTTAAATTTGATAGTCCTTATAATTTCTTAAATTAATTTAATTTATTCAATTTGTTTCCTCTGCATTTCCACTTTTCTGTTCTTATAACTTCTGAGTTATTGAGCCCAACTGTTCGAATTGTTTAATTCCTTACTGTCTGGTATTTTTCTAATTTCTTACCCTACCTTTAATTTTTCCTTTACATTTACGTCTATGATTTGGCAAGATTTTCCTCTTATTCATATTTACCTGAGAGCGTTTTTTTCATGATTTTTTTTAAAGATTTTTTTAAGCTTTTACACATAAATGTGAGACTCATGATCAGTCTTTTGTGACATATTTTTATGTCTTTTTGGGTTAATTTTGTTCTTTCTTTGGTCATCCATTTCGAGATTTATTTCTTTAGGCAGTTTTGAAGTTGCTGAATTTGCTTGTTCTTTTCATATGATTATTCTTTGCAATCTGTTTTTAGGGTTAATATATTTATATCAATTTATATCAATGCTTTTTCTTTCTCTTATTTCTCGACAACTTTTTTTTTCATTTTTGTTGACTATTCTTCTGTGACCATTTCAAAAATTATGCATGTTTGTACTATCTACATTTATATC